>JAECWJ010000681.1:0-265760 GCA_018150375.1 Drosophila sturtevanti
AGGCTCTAGGTTGGCCATCTCTTGGCCGATTTGAAAAAGATTTACACCAATCTTCTTGATAATTTCCGTATTAAAAAACTGCATTAAAAGTTGAAAAAAGTTGGAAAAAAAATTTGGACCGGATTTTTTAAAATTTTTTCAGTTCAATTTTTTAACCATCGTTAAAATTTGCAAAAATCGAGTTGAAAATTAGTTTTCCAGATTTTTATGCTAATTAAAAATGGCGATTGTAAAAAGCAAATAAAGACATAGTTTTTCAAAATCAGACGAGATTTGACTGAATTGGAGCCCTCTGAAGTAGAGATTCCTTCGAAGGATTTGTCCGTTGTCCTTCTTTTCAAAAAATTGAAGAAAAATTAAATAAAAAATCGCATGCTATCTCGCTCACACATTTCAGCTGATGCCTTTGGCAAGAAATTCTTTAATATAACTCTAGTTATAGTTTTTTTTTGAATTTGCGGAGGCGGAAATGGGCGTGGCAAAAATTTGAAACAAACTTGATCTGCGTAGAATGTCCTGCTCTTATAGTCTCTGAGGTCTTGGCGTTCATACAAAATGACAGACGGACATGGCTATATCGACTCAGCTGATGCTGATCAAGAATATATATACTTTATGGGGTCGGAAAATTGTCCTTCTGCCTGTTACATACATTTTACCAGCTTTAATATACCCTTTTACCCTATGGGTACAAGGTATAAAAATATATGTATGTATCCATATAAACGGAGAAGTATTTATGCCAATTCAAATGCCCAACCTTCATTCATTCATTAACCGTGCTATGAAATTGACGGATTGATGAAATGCCAACCCATTAAAAAGGAAAAAGCGGTTCCACGTTTAACATGTGGCGCCTAGACGGCGTCATTGACTCCCTGTTAACTAACACACCCACGTATTTGGTCGCAGTGTATAAATTTTAGCACATGTATGTACATATGTATGTATGTATGTATGTATGTATGTATATGTATCAAATACTTATACATATGTATAAATTCATTGAACCGAAGTTGGGCTACACTAACCAGACTTGGAAAGGTGCTTAAAAAGAGTTCATAAAAATGACATCAGACACGGTTTGTTCTAAATATCAGTTATATATTTCTGGATTACAACAAGTGAAACAAAAACTATAATCAAAATAAATTGTCGCATTAGCTTTGAGATTTGAGATTAAGAGATTTTCGAAATGTACTTCTTGAATTAGGGTAGACGAGAATAGTATGTAAATATGTATAATCCGTTTGCCTGGGGCCAACCTCCATTCGCATAGTCAGCGTTAAAACATATGTGAAACATTCTCCAGCTTCTGTTTCATTTTTGTTCCGTTATACTTAGATGTGTGTTCAGTTGTGTGTATCAATTTTTTATAAGTAACCGTTTTTGAGAAAATTGCATTTGCTTTTATTTGCTTTATATTGTGTGTGTGTGTGTGTATGTGTTTTTGTGTGCCGAAGTACTTGAGCGCTCTCTTCTAAGCAAAATCCGGTGTAGGCGTGGATTTAAATCGCCCGAGGCCTGCCATAGTAATATGTACACACACATACGAATATTTGCATAGATGTAGATGTGCTACCGCTTTTGCCCATCCCCAATCCCATTTGCTTACGCTTTTACTCCCCACTTTGGCCGCACATAAGTATATATGTTATGCATAAACATCCTTGGCAAATGAAAGCAAAATACGCGCACTTTTGTTCTCAGACTTTTAGAAATGCCCTGCATACTGTTGGGAATATATGTATTTCTATGACTGCCTGCCTCACGATGTTGCCTAATGCATCAGTAGCCTGGCCTTGTGGTAATTGCTTTGAATTTACCTTTACGTGATTCCAATTTGCTATCCATTTGACCATATATAGAAACCATTCGAAATGCAACTCATTAGTGTTGTTATAACATTTAATCCATTGGTCGAATTCATTAGGAATTCTGAGTACATATTAAAGCAAAATTTAATATTCATCTAATTGCAATTTCGCTTAACGTTCCTTCCAAGAGGATATAAAATGAAATAAGCAATAATCAGTACATTTCTTAAAGGTTAAGAAGTTGTCTTATTTAAATGAAAATGTTTCACCCTTGATACAAATAAATTGAATAAATTTAATTCATCTATGCGTACACCTAATAATTTCCATTCTATGTGAAATTTTCATTTATATTAAACTTTAGTTTTGAATTGATATTATTAAATAGAGTTTTTATTCAATCTTTTAGAATTGGTATAAGCTTTCCCATTTTCT
The DNA here is from genome assembly GCA_018150375.1 of Drosophila sturtevanti. NCBI lineage: Eukaryota > Metazoa > Arthropoda > Insecta > Diptera > Drosophilidae > Drosophila > Drosophila sturtevanti. The sequence goes on from JAECWJ010000681.1 coordinate 2,253, forward strand.
TTATTATGAGTGTGGTGCACTCATATTTATATAACCGCCTATTTTTACTATATCGTTATATTTTTTCATACGACAGAAAATTTTTCCCTATAACGGAAAACATATTTTCATACGACAGAAAGTTTTTCTTATAACACCTGGTCACGCAGAATTCGTTGCCTACTTTTAAGCGCTCGGCAACTACCTAGCCACATACATATACACTCACACACTTACATATACTCTTGTGTGTACGTATTGTGACAAAAGCGGAAACGGAAGACAAAAAAGGTAAAACTTTAGGGCGAGCAACAGTCGAGTCGTAAAATGCACATCTTTTATAAACATTAAACAATAGGCGACTATATTAGCCACGAAAGTCATACATGCGTATCTTAGTATACACACATGTGTGTGCATATAAGTGGGGGGGTGTGTGTTGTGTCTGTATGTGTGGTTGCGGTCTCACGAGACATGTCAAAGACATTAAGACCAGGCCAACGTTGAGATTTAATGAGCAGAATATATAGGTGATGACTATGGAAGCGAAACGAGTTGGTTATGGGACATCAAACCGAAAACCATAATTGAATCTCTTGGTTATGCATGCACTGATATTGTTCGGCCAACGAAACAAATTATATTTAAAGTACGAGTAAAAAAATTAAAAAGTATTTTTCTCCTGCGGTTAGTAGTTCATTTTGCGAGTTTTTTTTTTTGTCCTGGTTACGTGGTTGTGGTAACGGCTTCGCAGTTGCTGCAGTTCTCTTTAGCCACCGATTCTAGGTACGGGGACTGGTGCGCTTGTTGTTGGCGCATAGTTTTAAGTTTTATTGTTGGCTTGCGGCTGGTCTTAACTAAAATCAATTTCATTAAATTGAATTTCTGCGGCATTGGCATGCATGTGCCTTGTCCATGTGCCTTGTCCTTGTGCTTGTCTTTGCTCTTACCATGACTTAAACGAAAATGCCAAAAGGGAAGCCCAATTGGATTTTGGCTTTCGTATCTTTATCTCTTAAATTCGCTTTTGTTTTTTTTTTTGTCTTTTTTATTGTAAAAGGTAACAAAAATTGTCTTGCGTCGTTTTTTATCTTTGTTTTTGTTTTTCTTCTTTTTTTGGCATAAAATATACAAGACTCTAAAGAATACTCGTGGTTAACAATAGGGACACGGAGACACCGCTGGAATGGATTATATACCTATCTAGCATCTAGTTAGATATTTTTCGTCAATATCAAGACTGAATTCGACTTATTAGTTTTAAGTAGTGGATCAGGTGTTCCCCAATATTTGGCTTAATGTAGAAGATACACTGCGTCTGTCGATGGATGCGCTCGTCGGGAACCTCATTGTGCAACTGAAGAAGATCGCTTAGGGAATCATTGGTCATAGTGTAAACGAATGACGCATTCAAGAATTTCATAATACGTTCATTTGTGTAGTTTAATTGCTATAAAGAAATATTAAACAATAAAACAATGTGGATGATTATTTCCATTAAACTTACCCCCTCGATTTCATCAGTCGGTTCCGGTTTGAGACTTAAATATAGTTTGGTGGGATCTTCACGATCAGCCACTAATTCCACCTTAACAACTGGCGAGGCAAAAGCTAGATCATCACTGTCCGATTCCATAATGGCAAGCACGGAAGAGGTAAGGAAAATAAGGGCCGGTCGGAGATGTCCATTGGTCAATAGGGTGATCTCATAGAAAAACAATATCTGATCGCGACTCAGTTCTTCGGGTAGATAACGCCATATGCGATAAGAACAGGCATGCAAAGCCATATTTCTAGTGACACTTGGTTCTACTTGTTGTGGCATTGCATTGAAGCCGACCGTATGAAGGACACCCTGGCCAGTTAGAGCTAACATTTCGGCAGCACCACTGATCGGCTTGGTAAATGCGCCAACGATTCCTTTGGTCAGGCCTGCAATAACGCCAACAGAGCTGCGAGCTTCTAATGTGTGATGAGCTAATCCTCCAACAGCACCAAGAAGACTTATGCCGAGCCCAGTTAATCCCTGCGTAAGACCATCGGCAAAACCTTGTGGACGCGCCCGTCGTCTGGCCTCGGTGAGTTCAATATGCTCGGCATCTAGGGTAAGGCGATCAAGATTTCTAGCAACAGAACCGGCTAATTTCGTCACTGAATTCACAGTGCCCGCTGTTACATTGCGCAGCAGAGAGGCAGAACCTTGTGTTACGCCCACTACGAAACCCCAAGGACCACGAAATAGTCCCTGAACAGGCATCGATATAAAATCACGCAATCCCGTGCTGAAAGAACGTGCCAATCCACTTGGACTGCCAAGAATTTCCAAGGAACCAACGACCCAACCAGCTCCAAAAATGGCTCCACTTAGATAATGAAGACCCAGTGATTGTCCAAAACGTAAGGGCACCGTTAGAATCTGTTGGCGTTCATAGCGGGAGAAAGATAGAGGTGAGTGATCCAACGCTATGTAAAGTCTTGATGACGTATGGACGGAAAGAAGTAGACTTAATGGCTCCACACTGAAGCTCTTCAGAAGCAGGGGTTCGGCTATGCATAAACCCTGCGCAACCACTTCCTCTGGTAGGAGAGTATGACCCTCAGCTAGCATAATGCGTTCTTTTTGCTCACAAGGAGTATGAACACAATTGGAGGGCTCACATTCGACTAACGTTTCCAGCAATTGATTTAGATATGCATCTTCTATATAGACACGAAACGGTTGGAATTTACAACTCACGGCTTGTAGCTGAAATTCATCTTCATAAAAGACAAAAGTCAGCAGGGAGATGGGCCCAATCTGATCCTGTTGTTGCTGGTAAACTGCATCTAGGTGAAATACTTGCGGCAATCCAGGGTAGCGTTTATACAAACGATCAGCGCAAAGTAATACAGGAAAATCATATTTCCCACTGGAATATAACTGATTGTCCACTTGCAAGTTAGGTAATTGTAACTTCAAAACACGCTGATCGTCGTCATCATCGAAGGCCAACATGGTATCATCGGTATAGACATTGCACACTTCTGTTTTTAGGTAATCTTTTTCCCGTGAGTCCGTCTGAAGACTGAAGACGAACCGCTTAACGAACACGCGAATCTTCATCTGGCGCTTGGTCTCGCACTCCTCACTAAAATGGGCACATATCACTTTTGATACATCCGTTTCGGCGGTTTCGTCCGTTAATTTTTGGACTGCTTCAGGCTCCAGTAGAGAATCCTTACTATCATTTAATTTCTCTGGCATTTTTAAACGTGAACGCAAATCCTTTACTGAAAACTCCAATTGTTGGGCTATATAATAGATGTTCACGCGTATCACACGATGCTTATCACAGACAACTACTTTGACATCACCATGATTTGGCACATGTAGAAACTTTGTCCAGGACTTATCCGTCCTAATGGGTTTGGACCAGCCAATTTTTTTCCTCTCGCAAGCTGCAATTTATATAAATTCAATTAAATATCAAAGGGCCGATAGTGGAAATGAAGATACTTACAACTAAACAAAGCCAGTGAAAGATTGCACATGGTCAACTCCACATCAGGAAAATTAGCATACATCTGTGGTGGCGTATAATAACATTTACTGTGCGGCGCCACCAACTGATTCCATTCGAAATGCTTGCCCACATTCTCTGATGTTGTGCAGGTTACATTACTGTTGCCAGAGGCACTAGTCTGAGCCACTATAAACTTCAAATTTGTATTATTGGTAAGGATAATGGCTGGAGCTGTGTCCCGATACACATTCAAATAGTAAACATTATCCTTTTCAATAAGAGTGATCATCAGTGGAATGGATTCGGAACCAGACTGTAAACTGAAACAACGTCGTGTAATGGGCATTGCCAATGGAATTGGTATAGATATATCCCAACTTCCGCCAACAGAGAAGCATACAAAATACACATATGCCGTCTCGCTGGTATGTTTGACTTTACGGGCATTTAAATCGAAGAACACATCCATGGTGACCCCAATACTAAAAAAAAAAAGATTACAAATTAACTTATATGAATTAAATCAATTATCAATCCTTATCGTTTCGTACCAGTTCTGCGATTGCTCCACAGAGATCAAATGACGATTTCTCATAGCCGCATCTAAGGAATTAACTTCCTCCCTGGACGAACTTTCTTTGTGATCCATGGCCAGAGGTAGTGCATGTAATACAATGTCTGTAAAGTTCGTACAAACAAATTTTGTACGTAATTTAAAGATACGTTTTCCATCTTCTATCTTATACTCCAGCAACATTCGGATAACCTCTTCATTGCGAACCACAACAATATCTGCATTTGAATTGGGACGAAGAACCATATATCGGCCCGAATTGCTATTGCTACTGCCAACGAATTGGGTTAACTCTTCCAGGCAAATGGATGTTGATTGAATCCAACTTGTGCTATAGGATATATCGATGGTAAAAAGGTCGCATAATGCGGTTAGCATTTCCAGACTGTTCGCTTTAAAATGATGACGAGTCCGCGTTTTAATCTGGTATATGCTAACGTCCAACCCGGTGGCATTAATGAACATTCCCCAAGCACATACATCTAAGCCCAGAGTGCAAGAGAAATCTCGTGTGGCTTGCGTACGATATTGGACGTCAAATTCATTCGAGAGTCTCATTTGACGATTTACGCTTAGCTCCTCCTGATCATTCAATGGCCATTTGGGCTTCAATGTTTTGCCTAGTTTTTGGAGAGATTCCTCAATTGACCATTGGGTTGGATCAAAATAGAAGAACTTATGCCAATCCATATTCTTTAGCATGAATGTATATGCCTTTTGTGAGGTGGCGCTTAATGGAGCACTGAAAATAGATAATTTAATTAATTGTTAAGACTTAATATACTCAGCAAAACTCTTACGAATATTGGAATTCCACATGATGTTCTGTATTATGTGTAGTGGCTGTACTGAGAGCTTGACGACCTCCTTCACCCGCAATGTTAAACTCTTCCTGGGTGCTGGATTCAATAGCCTTTAATTGACAGTTAAGCATATTGCAAATCTCAAAAATTGGCCAAATGGTAATAAGGATTTTCTGCGGTTGAAAGTCATCAGCAACACAGTCGAGATGAATATCCTCGCGAAGGATTCGCACCCATACACTGATAAATTGCTGTGATGATTGGGTGGGAACTTTAACCAGCCAGGGTAGATTGTTATTAGGCTTGAGGGGAATATCACCAGTGCGTCCCTTCCCTTGACCTGGACCCAAACGTAACCTCAATGCGAGTAGAGAAGATATTTTAAAAAATAATTTAACAGGATAATAAATATAAAGATAACCTTACCTCATATTGATATCCGCAGTTTTTACCACTGTCTGATAGAAAGAGGCTCGTCCCTTGGCATCAAGTAAATGCTCCAACGGACTATGTTCATTGTATTGTTTGTCTTCTTTTCTGAATTCGGTTACGATTTCATATGGCAACATGCTGAGCAACTCAATCTGACCCTTAACCAATATGTACACCTGAGTGGCTGATAGTTTTCCAACTTTGATGGTAATGCAACGTTTACCCACACGCAAATGCTTTACATTGTGTTCGTCATCGAATTTAAGAGCAACGCGCACTGAATCACTTGTCTCGATCTGCTCTGTCAGGGGATTCCTTATGAAGAATGTTAATTCCTGATTCAAGTAGTCGCTACGGAAATGATACAGTTGCAATTCTCCTGGTGCAATCGCTATCCGTTCGCTTGTGCCTGTTTGGCCAAAAGTAAAATGTGCTTGCATTTTATTGACCACCACACATTTTGGCATCAGGGTATGCAATTTATCCCGCTGCTGCAGTAGCTCCTGCCAATGCTGTTTTGAACTGAGCAGTGTATGGATGACACATGGACCGCAGTTCACTCGGAGTTTATCGATTAGGAAATTGGCCTGGACCATGCGTTCGTATTTGTTAAATCTTGCATAGCTTTGAAATTTCAATGGCTCCACAATATCCATCATATTAAGGAAACCATAATCCAGACACTTCACCCGACTGCGAAAGTTTGTCTCCAAGCAAAATTCTTTGCGGCTGTAAATGGTGGAATGGAATTGCAAATCTTCAAAATTGATTGTTAGAAATGTTTGTCCAATCTCTGTGGTTCGCTTGAGATTATATTTGTTGAGAAGCGGCGGCAATTTATTGTACGCATCCGGCTGATTAAGAAAATTCAACTGAATATCCTGACAGGACAACAGCAGTTGGATTTTGGGTACTGCTTTCTCACGGAAAGTCGTATCAATGCGCAAACAACCCACCAAAACTCTTGGATGTAAAATGAAGTCGTTATCATTATCGCTTCCAAAGTCACGAATAACTCGACTGCTTTCGATCTAGATGTTGAATTATAAATTATATTATTATAAGGATTGCATTTATCTATGGTCAATACTACCGATTGCAAGTCTTCATCCTCATCTCCCTCAAAGCAAGTGCCATCCACAGATATGAGAGATTGCAAAATGACCACACGCCAGATATTGGCACAGATTTGATGTTCCGGTGGCGGATCCATTTGCTTGGTAGTTGTTTCCGATAACTCAAAGTCACAATAATGTAGAAAGGTCTCGTGTGTTTCACTAAAGTATTCCATTCGGCAACTGATATGAATTGGATTGTTGACCTTAAGTGGGATTGGTTATTATTATCAGTCAATCAGAATCGTATTTTATAAACCTACTGGCATGGGCACTGGATAGATATGTATCTTCGTCATTTGCCTTGGCTGAGGATAGCGCCAACATATAATTCCATAATTTTTCTTTATAATTTGAACCTGATATGGCATTGGCAGAACAGTCTCACTATTTAAATGAACAAACTGAAATGCACCAGCACGTAGATCATCCTGATAAAATTCCGCATTACTTTTTCGATGTGTTCGAGACCGATGCACTGAGTCGGTGGATGGTATAAATCGTAGTAACGTCTCTGGTACAAATTCTATTGGTTCCCCTAAAGCAGGACGATGTCGAATAAATTCCCGCCATTTTGAACCAATAAAGTTCATGATATCCTCTAGTCCAGTCTGAGCCTTGCGCAACTGCAAAATGCTAAGAATGCTGGCATCAATGTGTAATAGATTCAATTTTAGTGTAGAGCTTATAAGAAGTTGATCGCACCAGGATTCACTTAACATGTCGACCGATAAACGCATTAGCAATGGATGCAATAAAATTTTGGCCCCAGTTTTGATATAAAATGCACCCAATGTAGATCGTATAGTGGCTTTCTGAGGACGGGTATTAAACTTGATCCGTGAACTAAAATCGAGCCAAACAGCGCTGCATTTGTAGTTAAGAGGTTCATCAAAGAATTTCACCGTGATCCGATCAAAGGACAAATGCAAACGATCGGCATTAAAACACTGCAACTTGAGTTGACTCAATTTCGTAGGCTGCACTACGACAGGACGTTCGCTGCGTACAGCAAAGCAAGGACTCTCATGGAGTACGGTGTAGATGTGTATTAGATCGCAGGCCAGCTGCTTAATTTTGCTCTCACAAAAACGCAATATAATTGGTTTACCCAAATTAATGTCCACTTCTGTCTGCTGGGAGCGGTCAGTGTGCGTCTTAATTGTAAGCAACGGTGGTGGTATTTTTGAGCTGCTTAACATCCCGGGAAGAGTGTCAAAAATCGTATCAAAAAGATCATTTTCTTTTATGGATTCATTTTCTTCTTTGCTTTGGTTTTGTTCTGCGCTTCCAACACTCATATTAAAGTTGAAAATGGAGGCCTGAGTGATGTCTGATCTTAAATTTTGTGTGGACAAAAAACTTGGTTGAGAGAGAGTCAATAGTAATAAGGGTCGAATTATGGGATCTTCCATGTTGTCCAAATCCAATACATCGCAGATCTTCAGCACAAACATACCAGCCACGAAAGACACACTTTTCGGATAAGTGAACCTTTGATTCCGGGTCAATTTGTTACCCAAATCGTTAGACACTTGATGTGACATCACCATAACTTTATTGGTAGGCATTTGAATACCAGAATCACTTAGACAGGATCCAACCATGGTGTCATTGCTATTGTTTCGTTTGGAGTTACAATGATGCGATAATTTTGGAACTTCTGGAATATTATGCTGGTGTTGGAAAAAACTATAGTCCGAGAGTTTAACTGAGACTGTTGTATTACTGTCCCTCCTGCTGATTGCATGCGAGCCGGGCAGTTTAACTGATGAGGTATGTCTAATGCAAATCTGATCGAAAATGCTTTGCAGGCGCTGGACACGTAGAATAATGCATGAGATAAGGCTTATCTGATGTGTGGTAAGCGTGGCCACAAAATCCGTCACACAATTATATTCCACATTCTGGCCGCAGACTAGAAACCTATCATAACTAATTGCAGGAGCATAGATCATTATGAAATCGAAGTCCTTAAAAATGCTCGTGTGTTGCAGTTCTGTAGATTTTTGCTGATTGTTCCACTCAAAGGCTGGATTACTATGCTCTCTGGCTCTCTGCTCCTCCTGTTGATATTTTTGTGTCTGCAACCAATTGCCACTGGAAAGAGAAATATTCTTCACACTTAGCTCATATTGACGATCCTCAACCAAGGCTCCTGGAGTGTTAAGCATATTTAATTCGGCAGCCTTATGATAGATATCCTGACGTATAAGTTGACGCACCAACGGATTCTCCAATGGACTGGGCATTAGCTTAACGCTTTCAATTCTTAACATTAGAACACTGCAACATTTTTTCTCAGTTTCCAGTGGTATATAGACATAGATGCCCTTACTATTAAAGTGGACCATTGGCAAATCTTGAACTGTTGTGATTGCATTTCCCGAATCTTTGTTTGAATTTACGGGTTGATTATTTCGACTCCTTATAATCTCCAATACCTCGCATAGGGGTATGATAAACTCGGTTATTTGATCTAAATCCAAGACCATTTCAATAGGTTGCACATCGATAAGCAACTCAGAAATAGTATGCTCTTTTTTATAGTGATTTCGTGCACCAATCTTTGAGTAAAGATTTTGGAGACTAACTGTTGTGACCACCACACTGATTAATGGTAAATTGCTGTTATCGCCCAACATTTTAATGTGAAAGCCATCCTTCTTCTCCCAATTGCCATATTTCTTGCCCTCATAATAGTCAAGACCAAGGTTTTCCACTTTAGATGTGATTTTTGTAAAATCCGAATGCTTGTCCACATTAAGCAGAAGATCCTCAAATATGATGACAACCTTGCGTTTCTTTTGTACAGCAATTGACTCCATTTCCAAGCTGATACGTGGTATTGTCCATTGACAAAAAAAGATCAACGATATTGAACCATTATCAACTGTAAATAAATCAAAATAAATTGATTATGAAATATATAATCAAGAATATTTTTTACTGCAACTTACCATTTTGTGTTTTCGGTGGCTCATAGTTGGGATCCAATGTAAGAAATTCTTTAATAATGGGATAATTTTGAGCACTACCAGTGTAGACTTCTAGCTTGGGTGAACGTGTCGTCCTGGCGTCATTTCCAGTGGCAGAATTAGTACCTTCTTGTATACGCATGGATCGATAAATCTCGCACAGTATTTGGTAATGTTCGTGTAAGAGTTTAATCTAAAAGATAAATTAATAAACATGAATTCGAAAATTATTTATAATTAATGCACTTACTCTTTGTGCAAATATATTGATAGCTGACATATCAATATGAACATTGATAAACCATGAGGCACTACGATTATTAGTCACAATTTCTTCCTGTGTGAAATTTTGATGCCATTCCACCTTCTTGTTTTTTTGTTTGTCAATTAGCCTTCGCTCATAGCTCTCCGAATCTGCATTGATTGTTTCAGCGATTGAGTGGGTTTTTGTTGCTTCGTCTGGTTTCTCTTCTATGGGTTCATTTAGTTTATGGGATAGAGCCAATGTAATGGTGGTCTTAACTGGAGCCATGACAATCTCGGTGATCTCTCCTCGTCGATAGCAAACATTTAAATCATTTAGCTCAATAACCAAATTGCTGTTTTCTGTAGCCGAAACTTGGATGGTTGTCCTTATATTGCCACGAGAAATTACATCGCAATTTTTGGACTTGATCTTGATTCGCGGCAATCGAATTGATGTGTACTCAACAGGTGCATCTGCAGCTGTAGACTTGCGCATCATCACCTCACATACATCTATTTTAGCCTGGGCAATCTCTACAAGCACAACCATTGAGCTAAGCTTGTTAATTAACTTTGCCAAATTGAAACTACTCGACTTGGATACACAATTATCGCTTATTTGATTAACCACTGGCTCCGATTGTATATGCTTCTCATCTCGTTCAGAACTTAGATGCACTGTCTCCTCTGGTATAGAAATCTTGCGATTAAGATTTCGATTTGCACGCCTTGTCTGGAAGTCGCTAAGAGGCAAAGCACTGGCCGAAGCCACTGAAAATGTAGATACTTCTGAGATGCTAAGTGTTGTCTCATGTTCCTGCTCAAAATCTTAAAGAATTTAATTTATAGAATTAGTATAACAAGTCTAAAATTGTATAGGAAGGACCTACCGCTTTCCATTAATTTATGTTGGTCATTGTGCTCGAGAAAGTTAAGGAACTGCAATAAATAGACGTCCATGGTAAGGCGAAAAGGTTCCATCCACAGGCACATAACTGTGACAGGGGTATTCAAATCAGGCTTGGGTTCCAATAGTGGATACTGAAACTGTAACTCCAGCCACTTGTTTTGTAATCCCTTGTTCGTTGATAGGACCACGTTGCGTATATTCATCATAGTGTGATATGCGTCTGTGTTAAGACTACGCAAAGATGTGACTAAAGCGAAATGGGAATGGTATTTTCCATAGTTTAGTCGAAACTTTGTCGCCAGGGTTTGTAACTTGATCACATCAGAGGATGAATTAGCCTGGGCCACCAGTCGAGCCAAACCACACAGATTAGCCGAGTTGTAATCAAGTATCAGTGGTATCATTCGTGTGACCAGAATCATCTCCCGCTTAGAGAACTCTAAACTAACAATCTCAGCCTGAATCTCGGCTGTATCCAAAGCAGCATCATTAGGTCGCCACAAGTGAGGTAAAAGGAGACGATTAAATGAGACCTGCATCCGGGGTATATTCAACAGTTTAGCTCTGCCCATATCGGGCGTGGTATTTAGGGCCAACAATTGGAGATTTTTCACATTGAATTTAAAGCAATTGTAGCACCTGTCGATAATTTCCCGTGGCTTGTCCTTCAGTTGGGTGATAAGTTGAACGAGTCTTTTAGGATTGGCCGGACCACAAAGCTTCCCCTCAGCCAATGGAAGTTTCAGCTGTAGATATGGTAATAACGATTGCTTAACCGTTGTGGACAGATAATGTGACGACGCGGAGGGGGATGAATTCTCCATTTGTTGCTGTTGCTTCTGCTGGCGGGGATAAAACTGGATGATCATGTTACGCAGCTCGATTTTGTAGTTACACGTTGGCACGAATCCAATCAGATAGTCAAAGTCAGCAAATGTCATTTGGGCCTGTTGGTCCGTGGCAGTACGCTCCTCTGTGCTATTTAATTTAGTGTCTGAATGATATCCTGGATAATCGTAAGGACTCAATAAATCACTAATAACATTTTTAACCTGTAGAAATGACTGCGAAAAATGGAATGTTATCCCAGCAGACAGCAGGCGATATTGGACCCTTAAACCCATATCCTTCAATTGATGTTCAGTTGGGATATGTCCTTGCGCCTTGTTGGGTGAAACTGCTCCACGATATTCCACAATGTCAAAGGCCAGCACAGGACTGCGGAAGAGCATATACTCATCGGTATGACGGGCCACATAGTCATTATAGTTTTGGCTACACCAGATCCGATCAGCCAGCATATAATGTTCATCAAATAGACTTTTGTCGGTGAAAGAGCGATCGCTGGGGAACTAAAAATACGCTCCAGATTATAGTATGATATAATTACCCCACTCGCAGCCATACATTACCTCCTGTGTGTTGACCAATTTACTATCAACTATATCGTCGCTGCGATATGCTCCCAGGGGTTCCATTGAAATGCTTGACAGTCCCGCCTTAACATTGGTCCAATCGTTTTCCTTTAGCTGGGAACGTTCATAGTAGATGCCGCCCAAGCTGACCCTTAAGATGGGTGTGTACCGTATCCTTTTAATGCCACCCATTGCCTGATCAGTAAAGTATTCGGAGTTTTTAAGCTGAAAATTAAGTTCCTCCGCATAAAAGCCTAAATCGAAAACATGACCCTCTATCTCATCAGCAGTAGTTGCAGGAGCTTGAGTTTCGAAGCTGGGTAGAAGATTCCATGCCCACCAGAGCATGCTCTGTCCTTCTTTTCCTGCATTCCGTTCCTGCTGACGTAAATCGTTGGCATCATTAGTGTCATCATCCGTGTCATCCGAATTAAAGGTGTCCTCGTGCATCTCAGTGGGTTTTAGTTTTACCAGCATTTTTATTAACTTCATGGCCAAGGGAAATTGCAGCGATGACACATTGATATCCAAGGCCTTAGTAAAGACACCGATTCTAGTGGTACTAGAAGTGGTCGCCGTGTGGGCATTATATTTGCGTAGGACCCGACATTCAAGCGTGCAGCGATAGAGAACCGGCTCCTGGCACACCTCAATTTTTCCAGCCGTATTACGTTTGTCTAAGCAAATGGTGAGATCGGATATCTGCAGCAACTTGCGTATAAACACAGCCACCGGGTGGACATCTACCATGGCTGACTGCCATTTTTCATTTGCTGAGCTAAAATTTAGACTTTGCACATTCATGGACACGACAATGTCATCCTCCACGTACTTCAAGATTATATTGTTGCATTGCAGTGTAATGTTGTTAATGATCTTATTGGCAACGCTGGAGCCACTGCCGGGTGTGGCTGCACTTGGTGCGGGATCGGGCGACTCTGCGGATCGCCTGGTTTTGCGCTGTTGCTCTCGGTGGAAATTAGCCCGGCGTTCCTTGCTTTCCTCGTCCGGTAATTTGGCTACAAACTCAATGGTGTTTATCACAATCTTCACTGGCTCCGACATAAGCTTTGTCCATGGTACTTGGATTATCAGCTCATGGATATGTCCAGACACTAGCTCTACCGGCAAATTGAGCTCTTCTTCCAGTACATCCAGTCTCAAATCCAAATTATGAAATGTCACTTCGCCCTCCCACAGCGACAACTGGGCATCTTCGTCCCGAAAGTTCTTTACATATTTCGCCACGTAATTAAGCAAAATTGGCGTGATATAGGACTCTAGCCTAAACATGGTTTTTGGATTTATTGCTGTTACTCCTCTGTTGCTATTTGTCTTGGTCCTATCACGCTTGGGTTAAATCCAGCACCGCATTCACTTGGATGTCGCCGTGTCTAATTTAATGCACATGCTGATAATTTTGTTTCGTTTTTGTGAACCGGAAAAAAACAAAAACAAAAAGCTATTGCCAACAAATTCAGTTTGTTTACGTTTCAGCTACGGACCAGTGTTGGCTAACATTCCAAAGTGAATTTGGTTTGGAATTTCAGCACCTTTCACACTAACTGGTGTTACTCTGCCTCATAATGCTGTTTCAAATGTTAAGCCATTGTCATTGTAGGTTTCAAATAAATAAATAAGAGTAAAAAATTTTAATGTCAAAAAAGAAAGATAGGAGAGCCAAAAAGTATGGGAGGTAGAATTATGTATTCGCGTATTGAGTAATCTTCGCAATCTCCGTTCAGTGTGAATATGGTTATTCTAACATTCTCGTACTACCCAACACAGGCAAACGTGTGCTCTGTTGGAGCAACAGTTTTTACAATTTCTTTTTAAAATGCCACAAATTACGAAAAATAGCGATGAATTTGGTAAGCCTAAATATCCTTTATCTGCCAGCCAGCTTAGCAACCAATTATTTCAGATGTGGCCAAGTACTTTCTGCATCTGTTAGATGACGATAAGGATTTATCATCAGGAATTGCGGCTATAAAGACACTGCTCTGGATACTGGAGAAGAAACAATGTACGTAGGATGTCCTCAAAATAAATGTGGATGTACTCTTCTATAGTAATTCCATTTCAGTTGGCACCATACACATTCTGGACACCACTATGCGGGAGGCAGTGGCAGCTATGCGACAAACTGACTTATCCATTGCGGCCATTGTCTCGGCCGGCGAACTCTTCTGTCGCTTTATAACTCTCAGTTTGGATGACAAGCACATGGAAGAGTGTCGTCAAATAATGCTTAATCGCGGCAAAATCTTTCTAACTAAACTGCTCAATTCCCGCCAGGTAATTGCACAGCAAGCGCAGAGATTTATTAGTGATGGTTGCCGGATATTGACTCACTCACGGTCCCGTGTGGTCCTCAAGGCTCTGATTGCAGCCTCAAAAAATAAAAAATCCTTCCATGTCTATGTAACGCAGGGCGGAACCGACAACTCTGGGTGAGTAAATATAGCAATATGGAGATTGATACTGGTAAACAATGTATTTTTTAATTTTTAGAGAAGAAATGGTGGAAAACTTGCAATCAGCTGGCATTGATTGTACATTAATTTTAGATTCCGCCACAGGCTACGTAATGGAATCGGTTGACTTTGTAATGGTGGGTGCTGAAGCTGTAGTGGAAAGTGGTGGCATAATCAATCGGATTGGAACATATACAATGGGCTTATGTGCCCGTGAAATGAAGAAACCATTCTATGTGCTTGCCGAGAGTTTTAAATTTTCCCGATTATACCCATTAAATCAACGTGATTTGCCCAACGAGTACAAGGTGAGAGTTTTCATTATAACACTATGATCACAAATCAATAAATATACTTATTTTCCTTCATCAGTACTCCCGCAAGCACTTGAATGATGTGGCTAAAGTGCATCCACTAGTCGATTATACTCCGCCTGCTTATATAACGCTCCTGTTCACTGATCTTGGCATACTAACGCCCTCGGCAGTTAGCGATGAATTGATCAAATTATACATGTAAAATGTTAAAATGCAATAAAACGGCGACTACACTCACTTTAAATTGATTTCATTATTTCAATTACACCAAAATATTTGTATAAATTAAGATAATTAATTGAGTGAATACATCATCGCACACACACTCATGCACATACAAAATGAAATTTAAGCTTAAAATTGATGCATATTTATACGTAAATAATATACGGTATATATATGTGTAGACATATATTTCCGTCTAGTTCCGTGGTATTTCATCATCGATATCCCAATCTGAGCCCCAATGGTCATAAATACCCATACTATAGTGAGATGTTTCGCTTCCATCATCAATGGTATACTCGCTGTTGTATTCCTCCAGATCATCAGTATAGATATCGCTCTCGCTGTCTTCTCCGTCACCCAAATCCTGTCCGTCATGGTTATCCATTTGTCCATCAAAGACATCGTCAGCTTCATCCATATCGCTGGCATTCTTTAATAAGACAACACATTAATAAGGATTGAGGTTGTTTATCTATATATCAGTCTACTCACCACTTGACCCGACTCTATATTAATTTCGATCTGCAGCCTAATGTCCATTACTAAAAATGCCGTCGTGACCAATACTGGTATGGTTAGACGGCTCTTCCAAGCTAAATCCGTGAGAAACAAGAAGACATTGCCAAATGTGGAATCCATTGTGTTTTTTCTGTAATTCTTTTTTTTAATTATTTTCCTTCTCGCTTTCCTCCTGCAGCTGCTCTTCCAAAGCGTCGTGTTTCACAATGTTCACCAATTCGCCCACTGTTAAGGCCTGGTGAGGCAGTAAGTGCCGCTGGAGTCGTCCACTTTCGATGGGCGTATCAAGTTTCAGGTGCTCTTCAATTAGCCCAGAATCGTTGGTGGAGGACAGCAGTGAGCGCATACAATCCTGGCGTTTTGCCTGTATAGAATCCAACAACTTGCTACCTTTTTGAACTTTGGCTAATTTACGTTCTGTGCAGAAAAAAGAAAACTATTAAGTATTCCCTTTAATAGAGTCTGTATCCTTACCTAGCAATTGCAAATAATTTGCCGAATCTGGAAGTGGCTCGTGTGGAGGCCGAGAATCATTACTTTTATTGCTGGCGGTATCCTGACCTTCTTCCTCTTCTTGTTTGTTGTTGTTGTCTTTATGGGGAGTGAAATTATCTTCAAAACTCGGGATTTCGTTTGTAATTTGTTCTTGATGTTCGATGCTGTTGTTTTTTACTTGCCAAGGATCGGCATTGCAAACTGACATCTTTTTAAAAAAAATTTAAACGACTTAAATTGATGAAATCTACAAATAATTGACTACTACATTTGTTTTTGTTGCTAAATTTTGTTTTTTTTTCTCAGTTAAGAAAAACTCAAAATAAAGAGTCACACTCGCTCTCTCTCTCTCTCAGCAGTTGTGAACGCTCTCTCTAAAATACTCTTTAGCGGGAATATGGTCATCTGATATGGCTAAAACAGTGTTGTCGGGCAGTTAGAAAATAGTCAAAACAACCAAAAGAATATGTTGTATGCATATCAAATGGAAGTTATGAAAAATCGAAAAAATCTACAAATTTTAATTTTGGTGGTGTGTTTCAACATTCTAACTGCATCTACCGATAGTTAGTTAAATTTCTTTCTTAATATATTTCCCGCCAACACTAATGTGCCATATCTGCAATTTAATTAAATATAGCTAAACTGCCAACACTATTGCAAAGTGTCGCAAAGCTGCGATAAAATACAAAATAAGCATCAAAGCGTTCCTTACTTTTCCAAAAATAATGGATATATCGGCATTGTCGGAGCCGAATTTTAATCCTGCCGAGTGGATAAACACCCACTATAAAAAGTATGTGGAGGAGAATACTAAAAAAGGGGGAGATAAGGCAGCAACAACTTTTATCCAAAATTACGTGGCCAAGTTGCAGTTGTATGTGCAGCAGGTGAATTATGCTGTGGAAGATTCGAGTCAGCAGGTGGTGGCTAGCATGCCACGCATTGCCACAGAAGCAGCCACTCTTCAAAGCGATGTCCAGCAATTACAGGAGAAAATGTTAGCTATGCGTCAGGAGGTTGCCGCCGTGCAAGACGAGACCGGCGAATGTATGGCCACGCTGGAGCGTTTGAATACCCTCCAAACCAAATTGCAGGCGGCAAAAGAATCCTTGCAAGAATCGGATGGTTGGGGCAACCTCTTGGCCGAGTTGGAAGATGGCTTCGAAAGGAATGATTTAAAGGTAATTACAATAAGGAGCAATTATTTGGCAGAGATAATTTGGCAAACATTGATATTCCAGGGTATCTGTGATAAGCTGGCAGCATTGCAGAAATCTCTCTCGGCACAGGAGCAACTAGCCGGTCATGCTGAGCGTCTAACGCAAGTGGAGGACTTTAAAAATCGCTTGGAGGCTTTGGCCTCTCCGAATGTGGTGCAATGTTTTGCCGAATCCAACTTGGACCAAGCTCAACACTATGTTGATATCTTTGATAGCATTCACCGTCTGCCCCAGTTGCAGCAATATTATCGGGCTGTACAGAAAAATGTTCTTCAACAGCAGTGGAAACAAACCTTGGAGCAGCAGCAACAACAGCATTTTCTTAGTCTGTATTATGACCAACTCTTGGAACAATGTCAGCGTCAGGTAAAGTGGTGCTCCCAGTTGTTCAGTGGAGATCAGACGCAACCGTTCCTCGTCTTGGCTGAGCTATTGCCTGCCCTGCAACCTTCAAGAGACGCCCATATTCTGCAATTGCTAAAGACGTCCAATGAGCGTTTAGAATTGTTGTCATTGTTTGCCCAGGCTAATAATAGTTTTCTTCTACATTTGAATTCATCGCTGGAACAATCCCACATCACTTTACCTGAGCAGTTGAGGCGTCAATTAGGCGAGGCAATCTTTGAATATTTTCACAAATTTGTCCAACAATATCCCAGATTGGAGGAGACTCAATTATCAACTCAAGTAGATCGTCTGCTATCGAATCAAGCAACTCCTAGTGATGCAGTGCGTCACTTGGTAGATAGTACACGAAAGTTGTACGAGTGGCTTAATGAGGCTTGTACCCGGTGTTCGGTCATTACTGGCGATTTGGCTTTGTGTAAACTAATTACACTACTGAATGGCATCTTTAAAAGACAATTGGAGAACTTTGGACGCACACAGCGACAATTAAGCCTTAGTCTTGGGTCGCCAAAGAGTGAGAATTGGTCACTTTTGCAATATACCATGTCGCAGTTGCAATGCCTGGCCGATTTCCAAACACAATTAAATCAATTCGAACAGAATTTGCATTCGCGTTTGGCAACTTTGGCAGGAAAATTGGAAAAATCCAGCGATGGTCAAATCATTACCATATATCAGACCTTGGATCAGGGTACAAACAAACAATTGATCAATACCATTAATGACTATCAACTGAAAAAAACAGAGGCCAGCGATTCCTTGGGAATCTTCCCACAAATCTATGTTACTCTCAAAACCCATTTGGCCGAGACCCACGAGATAACCCTCAGCATCTTGCTGCAGCCAATTGAGGTGCATCTATCTCAGATACGTCCTCCTCCTGTAGACAACAACCTTATGGCTACATCGGGTATTGAAATGCCTTCTTTTAGTTTTGCTCCCCAAGAGAGTATTACGCAAATTGGTCAATATCTACTCACTCTGCCACAGCATCTAGAACCGCTACTTCTCTCACCGTCTCCTCTTCTCAAACAAGCTTTGGAATTGTGCAACATTAAGTACACACAGGCTATTCCATGTGCCGATGTTCTACTCTCCCTTGTGGTAGAACAATGCTGTGTTTTGTATCAGTCGCAGATTTTGCAAATTAAATCACTACCCAGTTCGGCGGCCACTCAACTTAGCGTAGACATTGAGTATTTGTCCAGTGTTCTGGAGGAACTTGGTCTGTCCATCAATCAGCAATTGTTCCAGATTCTTACCCTATTAAAGGCCGCACCAGATCAATATCTAGCATTAAGCAGTGGCTGTGAGCCGCGTCTGGTGACGGCCATAAGGCAAATGCGTAATATTATATCTACACAATAATTTTGAATTATTTATACCTGTATATCTATATGTATGTAACTTAATTATAAAAATATAATTATTAACAAATGTTAAAAATTTCTATGAGTTTCATGGATAAAAAAATATATATTTATATTATACTGAATAATTAAAAACCATTTGCTAATTTTGCTAATTAGATATATGGAGAATTTCCAATTTTGTTAAATATTTGCGCATTGTAATGTCTCATCGTTTTATCCATATTTGACCAGTTGTTTGGTGATCCACATTGGTTCAAATGATCAACATTAAATGGGATTAGAATCGAGTTGACTCTCTGTCGAGACAGAATGCGTATCGTCCAACGGTTTCAATTAAAATGGACCAATGCAAATTATGCATTTAAAAAAGTTGTAATAATAATTGCTGGAATATTAAGTTTACTTCTACTTCCTTGGATTTGGAGATTGGCTTTTGGATTTGATCAAACGAAAGATAATACAATTCTTCCCATATCTGACCTCAGTGATGCGGATAGTCGGATAGCTTTTGAACGTCGTCAGAAAATTAAGGAAATGATGCTTCATGCCTGGAGGAACTATGAACTTTTTGCATGGGGCTCGAATGAACTACGTCCTATTACAAGACGTGTGCATTTGGGTGGCGTTTTTGGATCACACGACTTGGGTGCCACAATAGTAGAGAGTCTGGACACACTGCATATAATGGGATTGGAAGAAGAATATAAGCGAGGTCGTGATTGGATTGAGCGTGATTTTTCTTTGGATAATGTCAATCGACCACTTTCAGTATATGATCTGAATTCAAGATTCTTGGGCTCCATGCTAACCCTCTATAGCTTCACAGGTGATGCTATGTACTTGGAAAAGGCTGTCCATATAGGTAATAAATTATTACCGGCATTTGAAACACATACTGGAGTACCACATTCAAAGATTAACACAATGAAAAGCATCGCTGAAGAAGCGTTCTTTGGCCATTCTGTTCTCTCAGAATTTGGAGCACTTCATTTGGAATTTTATTATTTAAGCGATGTCACTGGAAATTCTACCTTTAGAGAGCGAGTCGAGAAAATTCGTAACGTACTGAATAAAATGGATAAGCCAAATGGTCTATATCCTATATTATTTCATGCAACAACTGGGAAATGGGGACGACAACATAGTTCAATGGGAACATTTGGTGGCCGTTTCTATGATTATTTACTCAAATCGTGGATGCAATCCGGTTATACCGACAAAATGGCAAGTCAGATGTACCAAGACGCCATGAAAGGAATTATGCACAATATGGTTTCTTTAAATCCCAAAGGTCAAGCCTATATCTCGGATTGGAAAAATGGCAACTTAACCCAACAAATGGAACAATTTGCTTGCTTTGCGGGAGGACTCTTTGCCCTAACTGCTGTCCAGGGGCTACACAAACAATCGGCCAAATACGCTGAAATAGCAATGTCTATAACGAATATCTGTGGTGAAAGTTTTAGGGTTTCACCCACCCATCTGGGACCGGAACTTATTGGATTCACCGATACAGCACAGAACAATATAAATCTACAGCAGAAATTTTATTATACTCTACGTCCTGAGGTTATTGAGTCATATTTTGTGCTTTGGCGTTTAACACACGAAGAAAAATATCGGGATTGGGGCTGGGAAATAGTGGAGGCATTGGAAAAATATTGTCGAACTCCAAATGGTTATGCGGGATTACTAAATGTTTCAAACACAGAGGAACCACAACATGATGATGTCCAGAGAAGTCATTTTTTGGCCCAAACGCTTAAGTATTTGTTTCTATTATTTTCTGATGATTATGTTATGTCCTTGGAGGAATGGGTATTCAATAGTGGTGGCCATCCATTGCCTATAAAAGGTGAAAATATTTATTACCAAAAAACGTGATAAAAATAGTTTTTATTTTTATTTTGCATTTATACATTATTGTTAATTAATTTAAATATATATTTAATAGATATTGTTCATTTACATATACAATAAAGTTTGGCTTTTTTATCATCAATACACTTGGTATCATTTTTATAGGAATTTGTTCGACTTATAGTTTCCACATCCACGTCTATATGTTCGGTGATATTATTAAATTCAACTGTGGCAGAAAATGCAGCATTTTTTTCATTTACTACAAAGTGAGTTCGATATATAGCCACATCCATAGTTGGCAATTTATAAGAATTTATATCTAAACTAATCTTTATACCCACACTCTTGCTATTTTTTAGGCTTAGATGGTGACAAATACTGCTTAGATTTTTCATATCTAGATATTTGTTAATCTTATCAATGACTCTTGATGGGATTCGAGTTGTCCACTTATCTTTAATGACTTTAAATGGCTCACAAGTGCAAAAGTGTTCAGGTATACCAGCATCGAAGCAAGATCTTTGTTCGGAAATAGGATAAAATAGGGATTGACAAGTCGAACAATCATTAGCCTTGGGTAACTTTTGGCCATCAGGTGTGCCACCCAATTCGATTATGTGCATCAGAGTATTGTGCAGATCATAATTTGATGTCAGACGATTTTGATTTGCCTTCAAAGACTTGGCAAACTCTGGATATTGGACACGAAACCAAGGAGGCAGATAAATAAACATCATTGGTAGACGCTCCTCCAAGAAAGCATCAGGTAAATAATGAATTTTTTCAAAACGAGCTCCATGATCGGACATAAATATTACAATACTCTCCTCGAACACATCCTCTATCTCAAGGGCATACAAATATTCCAAAAGGTACATCTCCATTTTTGTGGGCATAGCGAAATTATCATGACTAAAGCTGTTTACCCAAAATAAACCAAAGAGTGGGCTATCCCTTATATAACGTCTTACAAATTCTAAACAAAAGTCGTAAACATAACTACTTATTATACGTCTTCCAATGCAGCACTCAATAGAAGGATTCTTACACGATGTCATCCTTAGCATATCCTCAAAGGCCGCTAAATTAGGTCGCAGGTAATAGTCCGTGGGTTGTTCTCGGAAACCACATTTTATATAATTAAAAGTACTTATTTTTGACATATCTTCGCCCAATGCTGTAATATATGATGCATTCTTAAAGTACTTCCAAATAAATGGAATCCGATCGAAACATCCTTCGTCATGAACATCGCAAAAGTGTTCCTCAGCGGTTTTGGGAGTGAAACCACTCAATATAGCCATTAAATTGGGCAAGGTATTATCGCCTACCTAATTTCAATAAATTTTCATAAAGTCCATAACAAAAATTGGATATCACTCACCTTATTGTAACCCTTGTAATTCATACCAACCACTGCGTTTAAGGAACTTATGAACCTTTGGCATAGTACGATATAAATTATTACTCGATAAACTGTCAATGCCCAAAATAATAACACTAGCTTTTCGTGGAGGAGTCTGCATGGCCCGGAAAGGAGTAACATTTGTTGGATTATCCAAGTATTGGATCAAGGAGAAGGCATCTTCTTGAAGGACAGCATTAATATTATTTTCATAATGACATTTGACGACTAAACCACGAATATGGTAAGGAACAATGTAGTCCTGAGTAAAATATTGTGGCCGTGGTATACTAAAAAAGGAAATGATTTGAAATCAAAAACAAATAAGAATATATCAATATTACAAAGTGTAATGATCCGTATTGGCGTTTCGCTTGATTTCTATATAATAACAAACGAATGCTGAATCACTGAAATCGCTCAAAATGTCGGCTACATCCAGATCCATATTTAATATATATCTTTTAATTGTGGCATTATATGTCACTATAATCAGATCCGATTCATTTGTGCAGGATTCAAACAACATTGGCATTTGCATCTCATATAAATCCATTATGTCCGAAGCAAAGGGATTAATTCTAGGAATTTGACACTTGGAACTATCCACAATATATAAAGATTCTCGATTTCTCTTTCCTGCATTATTATCATGCTTTGTGGAATTGATTTTAGTTAATAAAAAGAAGTAGAAGATATTTAGAATGACAATTATGCCAATTATATAAATTATTAGAGTTTTCATTTTCACAATTGAGAGTTTCAACTTCAACTAAATCTAAAATGTATTTTTTTAGTGCATGGCAAAACTGAAGCATAAAAATTGCTAATACTATGGCAATTATTTACTAAAAAAAGTGGGTGTTCCATATCTGAAATAAAAATATATTAAATATTGTGAAGCTCTAGCGATACGTGCTTTCATATATATCATTAAGCTTAGTATTATATAGGTACTAAATTAATATGTTAAAATAAATGATATTACTTAATATTTATTATTTATTTAATAATTTTTCAGTTATCTAACAATTGTTTTGGCCTATTTTTTGCTTACCTGAATGTTTGTGTGGTTTTCTTATTGGAAAAGGTATTAAATTGGTATCAATCTGCGGCAACTTTCTATTAAATATTAGTATAAATATATAATTTATCCAAATGAATAACCCACTGCGTGATGGAAATCAATTTTAAATTTCAAATTTCATCAAATAACAACCAAGCGAATGACCTTCATAATTGGCTAGAAATTGCATTTGGTATGAATAAAACTTGTCTTATACTATATATTGATTTTCTGCAATTGATTCTTTTTTTAACACATCTATAAATGTTTCGTTTTTATTATTTGCTCAAGAAATACATTTTGTCTACACATACAAAAATTCTTACACATCGATAAATACTTTTTTAATGTATACGATAGTAATGTATGTATACATGTATATATATATATATATATATATATATGTATGTCTGTATTGTATATGCATATTTCAAAATAGAATTCACATCTATATGTAAGTAGCAAAATAAAGAACACTAAAATATATAACACACACACACACACACAAACATACACGTTGATCAGACTGATAAGCCCACAAAATGATATATACATATAAGATTCATACATAAGTAAGTATATATGTATGTATATGTATATATAGTTTCTATATATACTGTATGTTCAAGTGGTTAATATCTGGCAACTGATGCTACTTTGGCTCATATTAAATTCATCATCCTTTAGGTTAATTTTTTCGACATTTGTATTAACAGTGAGTGTTTAGAGCTGATTATTGGCCAAATGATTATCGAGTACCACCTGAATAATTCGGAGACAATCACGTTGTCTATCCACTGTATTGTCAATTAACTCTTGGATAAATCGACTGGCTGCTATATTCGTATTGGGCGGTATATCTTGTGTGCATGATATATACTTGTTAAAGATCTCTGTATTAAGCGATGTGGCCAAATATTTTTCACCCTCATCCCGTTCAAGTAGCTTGTCCAGTGACTGAGCAAGTGATAATAAATGCTCTTTGGTCTTTTGATATGCCTGCAATTCCTGCAAACTGGCAAAATCCGCTTGATTCAGTTGTACGGATCTATCGTTGGCAAAGTCCTTAATTGCTTTATTTGTTAGCAACTGTCGTATATGATATTTTCGTTCTGCCACAAAATTTCCCAACAAATAACCTAGAATATAAACAAATGCAGCTCATTAGTGTGGAATATGTCAATTCCAATTCCACTAAAGTTTCACCCACCCGTGATGAGCATGAAGAAGGCAATTGTCAGTACCAATGAGGCGCAAGTTCGTTTTGAAACGTATTCACGATATTCCCGTGAACTATTGGCCCGCACAGCCGTTTCGTAGCTTAAAACTTGATGCATCCTTGATATCCTTATATATCGTACACTAATACGCTTATAGTTTTAGTTTATTTGTGTATTGAATTCCTTAGTTTTGATAATATATTTTTTAAGTTTTGACTTGTTTACGCTGTTGTTGTTCTTGTTATTACTGATATTATTATAATGGAACATTTTGTTAACTCAGTTGTACTTTTGTATCAAGTCCTTGAACTAGCAACTGCAAGGTGAAAAATGTAAAGATAATATATAATGATACCTTTAATATAAGGTCAATTTAAATTCATAAAAACTACTAGTCACTCTCTATGCTCGTTGAACTGAAATATCAATAATTCAATTTAAATTTTTCACGCTTGATTTACACATTTTTAGCCTGTTTCTGGCAGTTTACAGGAGGCCAACCTTCACTTCATCGATAAATATTTGATGAAAATTCCTGACAAAGTGCAAATATTTTTTTCATGAAAACACGAAAACACAAAAAAAAAAGAAGAAAATTGGAAAAAAGAGCCAAACAAGCTGCCAAGAAAACGCTTCCCCCCAAAAAATTCAAAAAATTTAGTTTGCGGCCGTGAGAGAGTGCATACATATTAAGCAGAGAGCAATGGGAAAAGGGGATGAGGTAAGGATTGGTGAAGGATTGTGGCAGGTTCTGGCGGAAAAACGACAAAAACAAAAAGCAATTTAATATTTTTCCCCATTCAAGCCAACATAATACTTTTTGCTGTACGGATGTTCATCAGTTATATCATAGAGGATTTGTATGCCTGTGGTTGGTTAGCTATTAAGGTACTAAAAATAACTAAATTAAGATATTAATTGTGTGTGGTATTTGTTACTTGTATTACATATTAATTTGAATTTAACAATTTAAGCAGATAATAATGATAAACTCACATTTCGATTAACCTTTAAAGGATATTTACAAACTTTTAAATATAGATTTAATTCAAAGAATTTTGTCTAACCCAGAAAATCTCTTTCTCTCTTTCATTTTATGTTTTGTTTTTCTTATTCTAAAAGTGAACAACATGCTCTAGGGAGCATGACTTCATCATCTACACCCGCACCCATATAAACACACACACACACAAGTACACACACACACACACAATCACATCATTTGTGATAGTCAATGAACCCTACCAGCTGCACCCCGCTTTATAACTATGGGCAACAGGCTGCACGTACACAAACAGAGATGAACATGCTCCATCATAGTTAGTTATCCTGCTCTTGCTCCTTTTGCCATCCTTTACAAACTTTCACTTACCCAAACTCCCTTCTGTCGCTTGCTGCACTTGTTTCTACTGTTGTTGCTGTTGTTGTTGTTGTTGTTTTGTACTTTATACGCTCGCTATCTGTTGAACTATTGTGCATCAGTGTCCTATGTCCTGTATCCTGTGGGATTCTCTTTTACACAGATATGTTAACAACTACTACTACTACTACTACCAGAAGCACAACAGGACATGTGTTTATATGTATGTTCAAAGTGTTGAGTGTTTTATGTCGGCTTTTTTTCTGTTTTTCTTTTTGTTTATTTTTTAATTTATTTATTTACTTTTAGGTTATCCTTGTGTCATCGTTAGGTGCGACTTCATAACCGCCAAGTTGTGCACTGAACGCCATGCACGGCTTGAGGGGCCTTTTAATACCACACAACAGAGTGTCGAGTCGGGTCTCTGACTGTGTGTCCGTGTGTATGTGTCTGTGTGCTTGTGTGTGGTGAGTTTCCTTAGTAGCAGAGAGCAGTGAAAATTAATGCTTCCTCTTTGAGAGTATGGTTTGAATTTGGACTTGGAGGATTGGGGTTGAGTGTATGAAAGAACGATTGCGGTCAAGTTAAATGAGTGAAACTGTCTATGTGTGGGTGAGTGTGTGGGTGTATGAAACATTTCTCCAAATAGTATCCTAATTAAGATGTATTTGAAATTGCTTTTTGCGGCTTAATTTCCTAAGAAGACATATTGAATTGCATTCTGGAGTTCACTATGCAACTGCAACTTTCATCCAGTTGATTGTGCAGCTAATAGTATTGGTTATTTCGTCTCTTTCTCATCACCTATTCCATGACATCAAGGATATCATATTTAACTTTAAACTGGCTTTCCCTTTGTCAGACACTTTATCTATGGTTTTGTGCTAAACTGTGGGTGTTGTCTCGTATCAACTTACAAAGACTTTGATGTCGTAATTGTGTTGCTGGGCTTGTTCTATTAAAGAGCTGTTGAAGTTTTCAATTGCATTACAAACATTTTGCTACAATTTTTCTTCAAATGCAATTTCCTTCACTTTTTACTCAATAATTTTGCCAATGTTTCATTCTCTTTTTGCAAAGATAATTGAATTGAACCACAATTTTCCTTTAAGAAAACATGAAAAGTGAATGTTGCTCAAACGGAAATTGTTAGTCATCAACAATAACTCAGAGTATATACTTATAGATATTGTAAATTTTCTTATATTGATTTGTGGTGATGTGATTTTGATTGGCAATCACTAAACAATGAGTAGAAGACTCTTGTTCGTTTGTTTATAAATTTTTGATTAACTTTATAAGAGAGACGAAGCTAAAGTTCATCTAATCAATATTAATAAATTAAATACCTTGAAAAGTATTTGACATTTTAATTGGCTTGTTTATGATAATATTGATAAGATTTCTCATTTGCATCAAAAAGACGATAGAAAAAGCTATAAAAGACCTCCCAACGGGAAACTGCCAGTCAGTTAGGAAATATGAAAGGCTTCATCATATTAATATTGGCCATAGGAGCGGCATGTGTCGCCGCATCAAAAGTGACCTACAAGGCAGTGCACCCAAAGGACTTAACGCTTCAACACAACAGGAATGACAGTGAAGGACGCATTACCAATGGTAATCATGCAAGTGAAGGACAAGTACCTTATATTGTGGGCATAAGCTTAAATAGCAATGGCAGGTGGTGGTGGTGCGGTGGTTCAATTATTGGCAACACTTGGGTATTAACTGCTGCCCATTGTACTGTTGAGTAAGTTCCTAGAAAGAATTCAATTCAAATGTTAACTCGAACTTAATTCTATTTATTTAGAGCTGACGAAGCTTCCCTGTACTATGGTGCTATTAACTATGAGGAGCCTGCCTTTAGACATGGTGTAACAAAGAATGATTTCATTATACATCCTGAATATCGTGGCCTAACTCACGATATTTCTCTGATCAAAACACCTCATGTCGATTTTTATAGCTTGGTTAACAAGGTTGAACTGCCAAGTCTCAATGATCGTTACAATAGCTTCGAAAATTCCTGGGCTCTGGCCTCTGGTTGGGGTGAAATCTACGATGGCAGCAATGTCGTTGAGGATCTGAGCAGTGTTGAATTACAGGTTGTTCCCCTTGCCGAGTGTCAGGCATATTATGGCAGTGAAACTGCTTCGGAGGATGTCATATGTGTGAGTACACCGGATGGCAAATCGACTTGTCATGGTGACTCAGGCGGTCCCTTGGTTACAGACGAGAAAAAATTATTAATTGGCATTACATCATTTGGTTCCGATTATGGTTGTCAAACGGGTGCTCCAGCTGGCTTTACACGCGTTACCAGTTATTTGGAATGGATTAAGATTGAAACCGGAATTTACTATTAGACCTAAATTGTTACACTTTGATTTAACTATGTACATATGCATATTGAATGTGAAATATAGATTATGCGCAATTAAGTTGACCAAGTACGCTCATTTATACGTATTAAAAAGTGTAGCATACTTTAAGGCACGGGTTAATCATTTTTGGTTTCTATTTGTAAATACAAATTAATATTAAGTTTTCACTCTAACACTGATTGTTTTTACAGTTTATTAATTAGTTTAATCTACATTTTCCTATTACTATATAGTCTACTTGGATATAACCATGTTTTTTTTTTGTTTATATAGTTTTATATTGTTGCTTTGGTAACAACGGTAGAAATTTTTCAAATACGTCTCCACTTAAACTGATAGCCTTAAGTATATAACTAATCTAAATACTTACTATATTATTGAAAACAATCATTGAACTCATCCACTTTTTATTATTTTTCAAAATATTGCAGTTTAAAAGCAAACTTTGTTTAAATTAAGGCCCTAAATTTGTTTTTATACTTAATGAATAGAATTACCTAAGAAATTGGTGTTTTAAATTATATAATAATAATTTTGGAATTTTTTTTTTGTGAACCATCAGTTGATATGATTTGACATAAAGGAATTAATGTATACAAACTCCGTGTTGTAAATAGAATATTGATTGATACTGAATGGTGAATGAAAGCATGTCACTTGTATAATTCATTTATGGATGTGACATGGTTGACAGTCACTTTTCGATGATAAGATTGTGGCTATTTGCATCGCCTTATCGAAAGTATGTATAAAAGACCTGGGAACCTTAGACCCCCCATTAGTTTGGAAAATATGAAAGCCCTCGTTGTTTTAACTTTGGCCGTTGTATGTGCCGCCTTGGAAGTGCCGAATAATGCGGTTCATTTAAAGGACTTACAGCATGAGCAACGCAGCATTGAGGGACGCATTACCAATGGTAATCATGCAAGTGAAGGACAAGTACCTTATATAGTGGGTATCAGCTTGAATAGCAATGGCAGATGGTGGTGGTGCGGTGGTTCAATTATTGGCAATACTTGGGTATTAACTGCTGCCCATTGTACCGTGGAGTAAGTTTTTAAATTATAATCAATTCAATTCAAATGAAATATCTAATTTTATACCTTTTTTAGAGCTGACGAAGCTTCACTGTACTATGGCGCAATTAACTACGAACAGCCTGCGTTTAGACATACAGTCAGCAAAGATGCCTTTATCACTTATCCTGACTACCGTGGACTCGATCATGATATATCTTTAATCAAAACGCCTCATGTGGATTTCTATAGCTTGGTTAACAAAGTGGAATTGCCAAGCCTTGATGATCGTTATAATAGCTTTGAAAATTCCTGGGCTTTGGCTGCCGGTTGGGGTGCCATCTACGATGGCAGCAATGTGGTTGAGGATCTAAGTTATGTTGAATTACAGGTAGTTCCTCTTTCCGATTGCCAGGCATATTATGGCACCGAAACTGCCTCTGAGAATGTTATATGTGTGAGTACACCCGATGGCAAATCGACTTGCCAAGGTGATTCTGGCGGTCCATTGGTCACAAACGATGGCAATAAACTTATTGGCGTAACATCCTTTGTCTCGATCTATGGCTGTCAATCGGGTGCACCAGCAGGATTCACGCGTGTCACCAGATACTTGGAATGGATCAAGGAGGAAACTGGCATATACTATTAAGAATAATTTCATTTGGAATTAAAACTTATGAAATATATATGATTATCTTTAAATAGCTTGATTGTTTGTCCTTTATAAAATACCTCATGATCCCAAGCCACTTATCTTTTAATATTTGCTACTCGTGCCTCGTACTTCAATTGATGAATCTTTCCTCAATTGTTTAACTTGATAGATTCATTGAGTGGCTCATTCGTATTTAATAGTACTCGTATCTTGTATTCCTATACTATGTGTCAAGTGGCACATTTTCTTTATTTTGATATTAATCAATCAATGGTTGAGTTGAGTGAATGAAAACCGCAACATCTTCTTCATTTCAATAGCTTTCTTCAACTCTTCATTAAAAATAGAAGTTTGTTATTTTTTGTGAATGATTGGCAGAAATTGAAATAAACTTTATTTCTTTTTTAGACTTAATCGATAAAGTTGAAGGCGTGCGCAGCTTTCTATGAGATAAGATTTGTACTCCAAGTAAAATTAACTTTTTAAGTACAATATTATGTCTGGACTGACCAGCTGTTTATATACGATATCTATTTGGTTGATAGTTTTACAAAAATAATAAACTGATAATATTAATCTATATTCAATCAGTCTTATCTATTCAACATTTCTTATCTCTCTTGCTACTCCCATGACTAACTTTGACCTTTAATTATATTTATGTTAAAAAAAATTCATATTTGCCCCACAGGACATCCACAGGATAAAGACAGAAGACCTTATTATTTTTTATATTATATGCTTTATTGAAAACATCCCAATATAACTGGGATTAGAAGAAACGAACTTAGTAAGAGATACCAGTGTGGTCGCGGATCCAGTCCAAGTAGCCAGTGACACGGGAGAAGACAGCTGGGTAACCAGCCTGGCAACCAGCAGCAGCACCGAAAGAAGTAACACCCACCAAACGGCTACCGTCGTGTGTAACCAATGGGCCACCAGAGTCACCACCGCATGTCGACTTACCGCCATCAGTGTTGATGCAAATCATGTTGTCGTGGAGAGACCAGGTACGGCTGCAATCGCTTTGGCTCATAATCTGGACATCAACGCTCTGTAGCCAATCGGGCAATGGGCTACCATCATAGGTACCACCCCAGCCAGAAGCAACAGCCCACCAACCGGCATAGCTCTCATAACGATCGTTCATGCTGGGAAGCTCAACACGGTTGACCAGAGACCAGAAATCGACATGAGGAGTACGGATCAAAGCAATATCGTTGTGCAAGTTTCCGCTGTTGTAGTGTTCGTGTTGGATGAAGTCGTTGCGGCTAACCCAGTGAGTGTACTGGGGCTGGGTACGATAGCTGGCGCCATAGGAGATGGTGACAGATTCACCACTGTTGGTGCAGTGAGCAGCAGTGAGAACCCAGGTGTTGCCAATGATGGAACCACCGCACCACCAACCACCACCATTACCGCTGAAACCAAGACCAACAATGTAGGGAACCTTGCCCTCGTATGCTGGGTAACCGTTGGTAATACGGCCCTCGATGTCCTTAACTGGCACGGGCTTCTGCTTTTGCAGAGTGGGTAGAGCAGTGGCTGCGGCCACAGCCAATACAAGGAATACGAACAATTTCATCTTGAGCAACTTGAACAACTACTCATGGTTTTTCCAGAGTTTTGCTCGGCTTTTATAAGAATAGCGAAATGCGAGTACAAACAACGATCGCTTATCTTTCGGATTTTGACGAGTTGCTTGAGTGTCACGGGTTGCCTATCATATTAAGTTTGTAATCATCTCATCAAATTAAATATTTTGCCTCGGGATGTACTCATAGTATTACTTGAGATATGCTTCTTCCACCTAGAGCTAATCAAATTCATTCAGACTTTCTACGTATCAATATTAAAATTATATTCGGCGTATTTAAAAAAAATTATAAACAATTTGTTTGCCGATAATTTTGAAAAATACCACATACCCCACAATACTTTACTTATCAAGTTTCAATTATCTGCTCGTCTTAGAATTCAAATAATTTGAAAGTAAAGAATAATTTTAATTCGTCTATTTTCATCCAAATTTTTTAGAAATTTTTGCAAGAGTGACTATTTATGATAAGATTGGATTCAGATGACATCAATAACTTATCTAGTTTATTATCTGATTAGTAAAGTTTTTATAGCGATTTCTAAATGCTTCTTGATGTTTTTCCCTCGTTCCATAACTAATTTTATCCCTTAATAAATAATAATAGAGAAATATTAATTTAATTTAGAAATTTCTTTTGATGTTCGCCATTCTTTATCCTTATCTATTCATAATACTTGAAGATACGCAACAATTTGTCTAGAAAATAAGAAGATAGGCCAAGTAGGCACTTTCAACATATTAGATAGAGTCCATATAGATCGCAGAAAGGGTTATCTTATACATATACAGAGCTGTCTATGCAAAAATATTTAATATTCAGAGATAAGTATGGATTGATAAGATATGAAAATCGTGACCCTTCGACATCCGGCTAATAAGTGCTTCTTATTTTGTATAAAAGCTTACGAAAACTCTGGAAAAACCATGAGTAGTTGTTCAGGTTGCTCAAGATGAAATTGTTTGTATTCCTTGTATTGGCTGTGGCCGCAGCCACTGCTCTACCCACTCTGCAAAAGCAGAAGCCCGTGCCCGTTAAGGACATCGAGGGCCGTATTACAAACGGTTACCCAGCATACGAGGGCAAGGTTCCCTACATTGTTGGTCTTGGTTTCAGCGGTAATGGTGGTGGTTGGTGGTGTGGTGGTTCCATCATTGGCAACACCTGGGTTCTCACTGCTGCTCACTGCACCAACAGTGGTGAATCTGTCACCATCTCCTATGGCGCCAGCTATCGTACCCAGCCCCAGTACACTCACTGGGTTAGCCGCAACGACTTCATCCAACACGAACACTACAACAGCGGAAACTTGCACAACGATATTGCTTTGATCCGTACTCCTCATGTCGATTTCTGGTCTCTGGTCAACCGTGTTGAGCTTCCCAGCATGAACGATCGTTATGAGAGCTATGCCGGTTGGTGGGCTGTTGCTTCTGGCTGGGGTGGTACCTATGATGGTAGCCCATTGCCCGATTGGCTACAGAGCGTTGATGTCCAGATTATGAGCCAAAGCGATTGCAGCCGTACCTGGTCTCTCCACGACAACATGATTTGCATCAACACTGATGGCGGTAAGTCGACATGCGGTGGTGACTCTGGTGGCCCATTGGTTACACACGACGGTAGCCGTTTGGTGGGTGTTACTTCTTTCGGTGCTGCTGCTGGTTGCCAGGCTGGTTACCCAGCTGTCTTCTCCCGTGTCACTGGCTACTTGGACTGGATCCGCGACCACACTGGTATCTCTTACTAAATTCGATTCTTCTTATCTCAAGTTCATTGGGATATTTTCAATAAAAATAAATGATAAAGTGAAATAGAATTTTTTTTCTCTCATGAATAGATATTTTTTGACCAAGAAAAGCAAACAAAATCATCGATTTAAAACCACTTTAAATGGTGCTCAATAAGCCGTGTATTCATATCAAAGCTTAAAAGTGAAATGGAGGAATATATTTCCCCTTACCTCCTTCCCTGGGATTGCCCCAGCTGCAACATGTTGTCAGCTCTAGACACTTGCTGCAAATTGTTTTCAGTCAAAGTTTCAGTCATGGCTCGTTAAGTTGTTATCCTCATAACCAGGAGCGGAATTTGGATAAGGTAAAAATATGTAAAAGTGATGAGAATTTTTTATTGAAAACCCGCAAAAATATATATAACGGACCTGCCTATGGGCCACTTGAAGGACTGGCAAGGATGTGAGGAGCTTTTGCTTAAATGTCTAACAGTAAGTTGCATTATTCTGACAATTTTAATAGTCACATGGCAGTTTTCCATTTGCCATACTAGTGCCTTCTGTTGGATTGTTGCTTGTGTACGTGTGTACCTATTTATATACATATATGTGTGTATGTATATGTACTTGAGTCTATGTAATATATTTGCCCTTGTACTTGAACGTTTTGTACGACAAGCAGAGGCCATTATTTTTCTTAAAGTACACAAGTTCATTGCTAAATGTTGTGTGTATGTTGTGTGTGTGTGTGTGTGTGTGTGTGTGAGTGGGTGTGTGTAATGCACTTGCCTTGACTTTGTTAGTTTGTGTTAATAAAGGGAAACAATGAGTTTTATATATGTATATGTATATGTATATGTATATGTATATGTAGATATGTAATTTCCTTCTGCGGTTGGCTAAGAAAATGTTATTTGCCCACTGGCAAAGTTCTTGGAAGTTGGGAGAAGTCAGTGAAAGTGCAACTTGCTGTGATAAGTAGAAGAAAAAAAAAACAAAATAAAAAATACAAAACAAAAAAAACTTAAACATGTGTACATATATCCTTGTTTTTTCTCCCCTCCATGTCAGAGATACAAGCATATTCCGCTTGAGCACAAGAGCAACTTTGATGTGATGGATGGATGGATGAAAGGATGGTTGGATGACTACGTTTGGAGGCCAATGTTTCATTAAGTGTAGTAGCTTTTGCAAATGAAATGTGAATATACATATATATGTATATATGAAACAAGCGGGCAATGCACTCAGTGTTAACTTTACTCTAATATATATCCTTCAGATGTTGAATACCTTTAGGTAGGTCAAAACGCAATCATTCTGTGCAATTATAAAAATACCAATCATCATACAATAACTACTAATGCTAGTAGTGCTCACTAATTAATTCCCATTAGCACGCTAGTAAACTTTAATTTAGAAATTCCTTAGCATTTAGCACGATTCGTTAGAAATGTTGAAGCAAGGTGCATTGCACTCGGTGACGACACGGTATGGCTGTTGCACAACTTAAACACGTACGGCGTACCCATACCAATCCGGAGTATACACACATTACATTCACCATTGCAAACAAACATTTGAAAAGTGCGCTCATTTTCCTTTTTTTTTCTTCCTCATTTTTTCTTTTCATTTTTCTTTAATCCTTTACCTCTGTCAGGACTCAAGTGCGTTGACATACAAACACGCACGGGAGCCAACGCACAGAAGTAGGCAACTGTCATTCAAAATGCAGTCAAGGATCGCCTTGGTCCTGTATAAAAATATTACAGTACAAATTACACTTTCAATACGGATTTATTTTTGGATTGGCAGGAAATAAGCAATAAGCAAAAACAGAGAAAAAGCCCTTTGAGAATGTTGTTTGGGAAAACTAATTCAATTATTCACTTTAGCTTTTGTCCTGCTTTCACGTAAATAAATTTAACTATAGCTCATTTAACTATAAAAGAAAAGTTACAGTTAACATTGTCAGTTGCATGCAACTGTGGTGAGTTTTTTTTTTTTTGAGATAGGTTGAATT
Organism: Drosophila sturtevanti; assembly: GCA_018150375.1. Taxonomy (NCBI): domain Eukaryota; kingdom Metazoa; phylum Arthropoda; class Insecta; order Diptera; family Drosophilidae; genus Drosophila; species Drosophila sturtevanti. The sequence goes on from JAECWJ010000681.1 coordinate 37,576, forward strand.
TTAAGAGAAAAGAGTAGAATTTTAAACTGCTCTCTCTTAAACGTGAAAGCTTTAGTGAAAGCTACTTCAATAAGAAAAGTTTAAGCCGCAAACTTTAAATCTCAGGAAAATGTAAAGTTTAAGACTAAAACAAAGCCTTAAAATTTACACAATTCATCTAAATTGTACTAAAAATAAGTTCGTTAACCTAAAACAATGTTGGTAACTAAAGCTCTTGTCTGACATATATTCTATGTATGTACTAAAGAAACCTTATAATATATATATTATAAACGGCATTTCTCTCATGTTTAAATTTTGTCTGTGGTCATGGACAAATGACAGTTTATGGCTTTTGAGAAACATATGTTATTATTTTTAATAGAAAATAAAGGAATGAAAAGATGAAAACTTTAATGACAATAATAGACTAATGCTTGCTATGCTGCTATGCATATACATGTCTATATTTGGACAACAAATATAAGTAAATATATATATATACTATTTCAATTAAAATATTTCTTTTTGGACCTGTTATAGTCCCTTGATGATACTTATTGAAGAGACAATACTGTAAGAAATCCAATTATTTATATAATTCAATAAAAAGATTATTTTCTACAGACATTTTATATTGAACTCATCCTTTAATAAACTCAAACTTCATATATTATATTAAACATATTAAATAAAGGTAAACTTAAATGCATAATTTATTGCTAAAATAGTAACGGTTATATACATACCATAATTAAACATAATAACCCTAAGTTTAATATATTAGCTATAAAGTATATTCATATTTAAGTATACATTAAATCATTAAATGGAAATCTTATCATTATTTGAGAAAATTACTATAATTCTTATAATAGTTTATTTAACATAGAAATCAATGTGATTTAGTTAAAACAATGATAAACGGGATGTCGTTGCTAAGGTTTCGTAAATCGAATATATCTTCTATATGTTTGTTAGAAATTGCACATTTCTTTCACATTTCTCACGTGCCGAGCTGAACACATTTTCTTTTATTTTTTTTTAGTTATGGTCACAGTACCCGATGTCAATTGGCGATTAGGCTAGACAGACGGGCCCATTGACTTGCCTTTTCCCCCTCTATACACATTGACCGAATTTTCTTTATGGTCAAACGTTAATGTAATTAGTGGCATATACCGAGTGGTTGCTGGCCATTGCTGCACAGTTTACAGCAGGTAATTGGAGACTTAACATCGTCAGAACATTAAAAAACCAACCAAAAAGGGATACTGTGTGCCTGTGTAAAAGGATTCAATCCTATGCCCTGTCCAAGGATATATTTAGAAGAAATGTTTAGTGGGAATATTAAATAAATTGCAAGGTTTATTGAATACGGCCAAAATATGACGAGCAATAACGAATCGGATGCCGAAAAGGCGGCAGGATCACGCCTTGATTATGATCTAATGATGGCGGAAGAGTATGTCCTTAGCGATGTGGAAAAGAATTTTATTTTATCCTGCGAGCGCGGTGATCTACCAGGTGTTAAGAAGTATGGACATTCTATATAATAATGATAAATGATAAACATTTGTCTAATTTTTATTGATTGGCTTAAAGGATACTCGAGGAATACGGTGGTGGTGGATCTGATAAATTTAATATTAATTGCACTGATCCCATGAATCGTTCGGCTCTCATTTCGGCCATAGAGAATGAGAATTTTGATTTAATGATTATACTCCTGGAGAATAATATTGATGTTGGTGATGCCCTATTACATGCCATATCCGAGGAATATGTGGAGGCTGTAGAGGAATTGCTGCAATGGGAGGAAACACATCACAAAGAGGGACAGCCCTACGTGAGTGACAAAAGAATATATTTAATTTTAAAATATATATATATATATACTTTAAGTAGAGCTGGGAGGCGGTGGATCGCTCCAAGTCAACTTTCACCATTGACATTACCCCGCTAATTTTGGCTGCACATCGCAACAATTACGAGATACTTAAAATACTTCTGGATCGTGGTGCTACCTTGCCCATGCCGCACGATGTCAAGTGAGTGTCCTGTGATGAGCCATCAAATATGGCAATCGGCACGTTTATGTGCAAAACTCTCCACTCCCCATCTCAAACCCCTCCTTCCTGTTTGTCTGTTGTTCTAAATTTACCAAATTGTTGGTAATTTCTCTATGGAATTTCCAAATGGAAAACAATTAACTGAAGCTTAATTATTGCAAATCGTAAATACACACACACACATACTTATGCTCACACATATTTATGGACTATTTGTTTGCAAAATAGGTGCGGTTGCGATGAGTGCGTTACCTCCCAGACTACTGATTCACTGCGTCATTCTCAGTCCAGAATAAATGCATATCGTGCATTGGCGGCCAGCTCTTTAATAGCACTCAGTTCACGCGACCCTGTATTGACTGCATTTCAATTGTCCTGGGAACTGAAACGTTTGCAGGCCATGGAATCGGAATTTCGTGCAGAATACACGGTACAGTAGGCAACAAAACATCAAAATTTACGCACAAAAATGTGTTTACCTTTGCATTTTTGCTCTTCACCCGCCCCAAACAGGAAATGCGTCAAATGGTACAGGATTTTGTGACGGCACTGCTGGACCATGCCCGGACTTCAATGGAATTGGAAGTGATGTTAAATTTCAATCATGAACCATCGCATGAAATTTGGTGTCCAGGACAACGTCAGACATTGGAGCGTTTAAAACTGGCCATTCGCTACAAACAGAAGACCGTAAGTTTATATTTAAATATACGAACGGAATAATCTCCAGCGTATTCCATTTACAGTTTGTGGCCCATCCGAATGTTCAACAATTATTGGCTGCCATTTGGTATGAGGGATTACCTGGATTTCGACGCAAACAGGCCTCTCAGCAATTAATGGATGTCATCAAATTGGGATGCAGTTTTCCCATTTATAGTTTTAAATACATTTTGGCACCGGATTCGGATGGTGCTAAATTTATGCGCAAGCCTTTTGTTAAATTCATCACACATTCCTGTTCCTACATGTTCTTTCTGAGTAAGTTCCATATTAAATATTTCTAATTTAATTTAATTTAATTGAAATTCTCTAATTTGCAGTGCTTTTGGGTGCTGCCTCTTTGCGGGTGGTGCAAATCACATTTGAACTTTTGGCTTTTCCCTGGATGATAACCATGTTGGATGATTGGCGTAAACATGAACGTGGTTCCTTGCCCGGACCCATTGAATTGGCCATTATAACATATATATTTGCATTGATATTTGAGGAACTAAAGTCTTTATATTCCGATGGCCTATTTGAGTATATAATGGATTTATGGAATATTGTTGATTATATATCAAATATGTTTTATGTAACTTGGATACTTTGTCGTGCCACCGCTTGGGTTATAGTTCATGTAAGAGATTTTCTTTTTAATTCAAACCGATTATTAATTTATTATTATTTATAGCGAGATCTTTGGTTCCGTGGCATAGATCCATATTTTCCGCGAGAGCATTGGCATCCCTTCGATCCCATGTTATTATCGGAAGGTGCATTTGCAGCTGGCATGGTCTTCTCCTATTTAAAATTGGTTCACATATTCTCAATTAATCCGCATTTGGGACCGCTACAGGTTTCATTGGGACGCATGATTATCGATATTATAAAATTCTTCTTTATCTACACATTGGTCTTATTTGCATTTGGATGTGGACTGAATCAATTGCTATGGTACTATGCTGAATTGGAGAAGAACAAGTGTTATCACCTGCATCCAGATGTGGCTGACTTTGATGATCAGGAGAAGGCATGTACTATATGGCGACGATTCTCCAAGTAAGTTATATAACCAATATAAATCATATCAATAATTTGTTTCTTGTTCGTTTTTTTTAGCTTATTTGAGACATCACAATCTTTATTCTGGGCCTCATTTGGTCTAGTGGATTTAGTTTCTTTCGATCTGGCTGGCATTAAGAGTTTTACTCGATTCTGGGCCCTGCTAATGTTTGGTTCTTATTCGGTTATCAATATTATTGTATTGCTTAATATGCTTATTGCCATGATGTCGAATTCTTATCAAATTATTTCGGAACGCGCTGATACGGAATGGAAATTTGCCCGTTCTCAATTATGGATGAGTTACTTTGAGGATGGTGGCACTATACCGCCACCCTTTAATCTTTGTCCCAATATGAAAATGTTGAGGAAAACTCTAGGACGCAAGCGGCCATCACGAACTAAAAGTTTTATGGTAATTGAACAAATCAGTTTCAATCAAACTCCTGCGGTTTGCTGTGCGTCAATGCTAATTCAAAATAATTTCTCTTCCTTTATCCCATATCCTTGACTCTCTCTCTCTCTCTTTATCTCGCTTGTCTGTCTGTCTTTTTCTCCTCGCATAGCGCAAGTCCATGGACAGAGCACAAGTTTTACATGATAAGGTGATGAAGCTATTGGTACGTCGCTATGTCACTGCCGAACAGAGGAGGCGTGACGAATATGGTATAACCGAGGATGACATCATTGAGGTGCGACAAGATATTAGTTCCCTACGTTTTGAACTGCTGGAGATATTTACCAATAACAGTTGGGATGTTCCGGACATTGAGAAGAAGACACATGGTAAGTGTGTTGCCAACATGTTGCCAATGTTCATGTCAATCACCCTCTTATCTCATCCTTTTCTCTACTATAGCTGCTGCCCGTACTACCAAAGGTAAGGTAATGGAACGTCGTATACTTAAAGATTTCCAAATTGGTTTTGTGGAGAATCTGAAACAGGAAATGAGTGAGAGTGAAAGTGGTCGCGATATATTCTCATCTCTAGCCAAAGTAATTGGCAGAAAGAAGACACAAAAGGGGTAAGTCAAAATGATTGAAAAAGAATTATTTACTTTATCTTCCTTTATCCATTTAGAGATAAGGATTGGAATGCAATTGCCAGAAAGAATACCTTTCAAGCTGATCCCATTGGTTCGAAACGTTCATCTATGCAGCGCCATAGCCAACGCAGTCTGAGACGTAAAATCATTGAGCAGGCAAATGAAGGTCTAATGATGAATCAGACTCAACTGATCGGTGAGTGGAAATATTCTATATATAAATATAAGTATATATACTTACTTATATGCATAATATGAAATTTTTAAATATTTCACCAGAATTCAATCCAAACTTGGGCGATGTGACGAGAGCTACCAGAGTGGCCTATGTTAAATTTATGCGAAAGAAAATGGCCGCTGATGAGGTGTCTGTGGGTGAAGAGGATGACAAGGCCGAAGATGAGGAAAATGACAAGAAATTGGATGCTAGTGGAGTAAGTAGATACAAGAATAATATAGATGTAAAGTTTCTCTTACAAACTAAAATTAATTGCCAATAATTTCTAGTCCAAGAAAACCACAATAAGTGGTGGGGTAGGAGGTGGTGGAGGCGGTGGTTGTGGTGCTTCTATGATGGCTGCTGCTGCCTTAAGGGCCTCAGTTAAAAATGTAAATGAGAAGAAGTCAAGTGAAAATGAAAAGGATGATACCAAATCTTCTACAGACAAGAAACCGGATGATAATAAAAAGCCCACGGATGTTAAGAAACCGACAAATGGTAACGGTAATGAAACGAAACCGCCACCACCAGCAGCTCCACCAGGAGGTGCTAAATCAACTGATCAAAAACCAGTGCCAGCCGCTGGAGCTCCTAAACCCTCCCCACCGACAGCTGCCAAAGAGCAACCAAAACCGGGGGATGCTGGTGGTAAGCAAAATGCTCCAGCACCACCAAACAAACCGCCAGCAGATGCCAAGCCCACGGCACCGAAACCCGGGGAAGTAAGTAAGCCGGAAGCAGCCACCAAGAAAGAGGAAACAGCTAAAACTGAGGCGGCTAAACCATCTGCAGCTGCAACAACAAATGGTGCAGCCACCAAGAGTGCAGCACCTTCAGCTCCAGCAGATGCCAAGCCTGATACAAAGACAACGGCAACAACAGCAGGAGGACCAACACCTGGTGCAACAAAGGTAGCCAATGAGACCAGCAGTGGAGCTAGCCAGGCTGCAAAGCCCGATGATAAGAAAGGACAAGATCAGAAAGTTGATGACAAGAAGGAAGCCAGTGGAAAACCGGGCGAAACGAAACCAGATGCAACCAAACCGGATAGTGGCAAACAATCAGCCGATGATAAGGATAAGAAACCCGGAGATGATAAAGATAAAAAACCAGCACCGGCACCCCTTAAACCGGCCATCAAAGTGGGCCAAAGCAGTGCTGCAGCTGGTGGGGAACGTGGAAAATCGACTGTTACTGGTCGCATGATCTCCGGTTGGCTATAAACAAATCCAATCCAAATAGAACACAATTTTCAGTTTCCAACTGCAATAATATGTATGCCATTATATATATATATACATATATGTATGTGTGAGTAACAATAAACAAGAAAACAAATCGAAGCGTAAATAAAATTTGTTGCAGCAACAATGTTGCTATAGCCACCTGTTGCCAGCAACATTTTCTATTAATTTTCACAGACGTCTTCCTCTTTTGCTTCGTTCTCTGTTGCCGCTGCTTTTGTCTCTGCTTTGACTGTTTGCTTGCTTATTTTGACTACTTTGCACACCCCCTAACACCCCCCGCACGGCCATGTCCTTGTGCCTTGTGCCGAATGTTGGCATATAAAAGGACGTGAACTACGGCCAGTAGCAGGCATAATATCAGTGAATGTGCAAAAGTAATCATCTGCCGGCAGTGAACAAATTGCTCAAACAAAACAAAAGAAACTAATTTTTGTGCAACAGAAAAAATAACAAATTTTTGCCTTAAAGGCTGACAGTATAAAAAAACATAAATAAAAAAAAAACATAATGAAGTCGATTTTCAGTCTGGATAATGTTGCCTATGCAATCCTTTTGTTCATTTTGGTGGCCAAATTCAGTGAGGCAGGTGAGTTGGCCAAAAGTGAATGTAATCAAAGGTTGAGATTACAGTTTCCTTTTTTTTTTGGTAACATAAATGAAAGTGTTAGTCAGATTTTATATTTTAAATAAATCCAGGAGCTAAATAGAATATACAATGAATATAGTTAATTTTGTTATTAAATCAGACTAAAGATCTTTAAAGATCGCTTAAATTTAAAGTTCCCCTAAGTAATTATTCCAATTTTTCAAAAGATATTTAAACTTTCCAAATTATTTCAAAAAGATATTTAGAAGTAAATATGATTTCTCATTCAATGTATTTCAAAAGGTGTTTATCTTGGATGAATAAGTCAATAAAAATGATTTTACCTTTATATGTTTAGCTTAAGCTTTTGAAAATATTTCAAAAAGATATTTTAAAGAAAATATGAAAAATCATTTTCCAAGTATTTTCAAAGAAAATCGAACTTCTCTTGAGTAAAGGTTGCTATAAATACAAGTTATATATTACTTACTAGTAAGTACTACTAATAAAAATAAAATAATTACAATTGCTATTACCTTCAGGCATATTTTTTCCTTCTTATTCGTATTCTAAAATATAGTTACCACATTTTCTTTTTTTCATTGTGTGTTACCAAGACCATAAGTCCACTTAGAATTTGTAATAGTCAGATGGATATCTTTCAATTTGTTTTCATCTCAAGATAAGCCAAAATACAAATCAAATAAATTGTCAAGTTTTGCCTTGTCTTTAAAGTATTTAAACTAAGCTGAGGGATTTGTGGAAACAATCATCCCCATTTTGTTGAGATTATGTCAATGTTGTTGCTCTTACCAATTCCACTTATCTTATGGACCATAATTTTGCGTTTAAGGTCATGTTTATTTAGTCCAAAAAAAAGAGGAAGCCAACAGGTGTGCCAGGATATGCAAATTAATATTATCATATCAATATGTACCCACGAGCATCCATCCCTATGTTGATTTGTTTCTTTTGCTCTTTTTATTTTAATAAATACAGAAACCCAAAAAAAATAAAAATATTTGAATTGATTTAAAGACTTTATAACATTTTCATTAATATTTTGCAGGGCATTTGAAAGTGAAAGGTATCTTATGAATTCGCATGTTGTTTTTTTCTTTTTATTTTTAATACTTTCTATATGAATGAGTTTAAAAGTAATAAATCGTAGCAAATTTTGAAAATTTATTTTCAAATATTAGACTATTTATTTCAAATATTAGACTGAAACATACTATATTGGTAAAATAATATGTTTTCAGTAAAAATTTAACAAATTTCTTAAGAATGCAATCTGAAAAGCGTTTCTAAAAAAAATATAAATATATATTATGGCAATTATAAGGTTGACAAATGTTGGATAATTTCATTTGTATACATAAAATAAATTTTGAAATTTTCAGCATGAAGATTTTAATATATTTTCCCTTGCTCCTGCATATTTGAATATTTCATAATAAACATTAATTTGGCAACTGGGAAAAATCATGCGTTAATTGGGTAGAACGCTTGAAGCATTTGCATGAATTTTACATTTTCCCATTTTCACATAAAAGACAGACAGCAAGTCACTTAACAATTCATTATTCACCCACACACCAGACAATTTTCACAATTTTCTACTCTTGGTAAATTGTTAAAAATACTTAAACATTTTCAATTGTGTTAATCACACTTGACATACAAATTATTCAACTAGAATTGAACCATGACAAAAATCGTCGCGGAGCCAACATGGGACTATATGCCTTTCCACGCGTAGGACGCAGTGATCCCAGTATGGTCAATGGTTATCATGATGCCAATGAAGCTGCGGCATTTGAGAACACTTATAGCGATGGCTCCCAGGAGGATTATGAGGGTAAGTAAGCGTTGGTGTGTCAGGGAATTAAGACTAATTTGTATTTGTGGTTTGTATTCTTTTTTTTTTTTTATTTTTTGTTGGCAATTTTAGAGTATCAGAAACGGGCTTCTTTGGTACCATTTCCCCGTGTGGGACGTCAGGATTCAGAAATGCGTAAATGGGCTCATTTATTGGCTCTGGAACAGGCACTGGAGAAACGCACTGGACCGAGTGCCTCATCTGGTTTATGGTTTGGTCCACGCTTGGGTAAACGTAGTGTCGATGCCAATGATTATCCAACTACAGCTGGCAAAGGACAAAAGGAACTTAATTAAATACACTGAAAAGGACAAAGGACAATTTGACTAGGAACTTGCATGTTGATAACACGAGCAATTATACAATTTTTTGGCTCCTTTTTTTTTACATCAGCTTCTAATGGAACATTTTAATGGGTATATAACAAATATGTTTGTCAGATAGTTAAATGTAATAAATAAATAAATAATATAAAATACATATAAAAAACCTGGGCTGGTAAAGATTTTCATTGGACTATGATGAAAATTAAAAAAATATAATAATAAATATCTCATCTGCTTCAGTGAAAGTCTTTAAATTAACAACAAATTTAAGAAAACCAATGTAAATAAAATTATTTAATAAAATCAAAAATTATGTTCAATAGCAAAAAAAAAATTTTATGTTTTAATTATTAAAAAAAAAGTAAAGCGATAAACTTTTAAGTTTAGTCAAAAATTTTATTCTACAGTAATTGGAAAAAGATATGTGTATATGTATATATTAAAACTATTTTGTTTTTTTTTTTTTTGTTTATATTTCGAAATGTTAAATCTCCTTTTCCATCTTTCAATCAGCTTAATTGTCCTTCTGCTGATGTTTAAATTTTCGTAATTCTGTTTGTATGGCCTCAATGAGCGGAGCTGCGGAATCCTGACGCCTTCCCGGCGTATTTGCTGCCCCCCTTGAGATCTCCAGAATTGTTTCGGGCCTATGGAATGGTCCGGCACTTAATGGCCGTATTAATGGTGGCGAATGGGAACCAGATCCATGGGTGCTGCCACCACCCCAAGCACTGTATGTGGGTGACGGTGGTTGTGTGGAATGTGCGGACTTTGAAGTCTTCTCCGGCTGAGCTGTGGCCGGACGTTCAGTGGTAATTGTCCCACTAATCTTTGGATGGAAACTGCAAGTGTAAATGAAATTGTTAAAGTATATATTTTCCCTGATCTGACCCCTGAGTGTGTGGTGATATTCTGTACCTTGGTAAACCTGCAGATGATCCGCGATGTTCACGCTTTGTGGTCCGTCTATTGTTTGTGAAATCGCGGGTGGGCAACGGCATGGGTAAATCATCTTGGCTGGCATACATTTGCATGGCACCTTCCAGGAGTCCTTCATAATGGTTACGTATGGCCGATGGATCGTGCATGGGACTGGGATTATAGTCATCTGTATAGCTCAGTAGGGCCTCTGCGGAAGATTATTTTGAGGAAGTTGAGTGTTTGATTGCTTGGTTATAAAGTTGTGGTTGAATTAGAACCAAGAGGATTCTCTACGATGTTATTGTAGCTATATATATTTATATATAGAAATATTATAATACAGTTCAGGTATCGAGGATACGTTTTTTGTGCATGCAATAATAATAACTACTGTTGCCTTAGTAACGTGTCTTAGCCCCAAATTGCACGTCATTATTATCATCTTTATCATCGTCATTATCATCATTATGATCTCCACCCGTCTCACCCGGATTGTCAGCGCTGCCCAAACGTTTCTTATGCCTCTCCCAGACAACTGGACCAACCACACCTGGATCCGGATTATCACTATGCGATGCAGAGCGTACATTACGTATCGAAGGAGGTGCCTTTGGACTGGGAAAACTCGCTATTGTGGCAATGGTGTTATCCTTGCTCCCCAACATTTTCTGTGACTTCAGCGATCTAGTGGAATTGTGTTGTCCACCCGTCTTTGAGGATACAGCATTCACATTATCATAGTAGGTGACAAAGACGGGATCAAGTACCCGATTCAATGGTTCTGGCATCGAACTTTTGGGAAATGCTCGTACCGATGCCATTGATAGAAAGGAACCAACACTGGCCGTATCGGATGATTTTTCAGATGGCTGTAAATTGCGTATAATCTCCTTGTTAATGGCCTGAGGTGAGCCAATGTCCTCGGTAAAATTTTTATCAATAAAATCAGCCTGTTTCTGCTGATGGATCAGTTTGTTTCGATGATAATTATTGTGCGGATTGTAGGCTTCATTTCGTTGAAAATTCTCATAGCTACGACGCAGTGCAGCTGGAGAGCCAGCACTGCCTTCGTCTGCTGAAGAATGACCAGCACGAAGTGAAGATCCTTGAACAGGACTCGTTTCTAGGGAACCAACACGATTCTCATTCAAATAGCGACGCTTTGACTTATGCCTGGATTTATCGCTCTTTTTCTCAGACACCACCGATGTATAAATTGTGTCCTCATGACCCTCGGCACGATCATACTGATGATGATGATGATGCCGACGCTTATGGCCATCAAATAATCGGGCAGCCTTATCATCCAATATACGCTGCACATCGGCACTAGGCGGATTAATGGGACAATATACCGAAGAATCGGAGGTGTTGTCTGTTGAAGAAATGGAATCCCGACGGGAACGTGTATCTTGCGGTGGAGCTGGAAAACTAATGCGTGCTTCACGTTCATATGAAAAGTTTTGTACACCAACATCTCGAGAACGTCCTGTACTCTGACCACCATCTATGCCTCCACTAGTACTTGGACGCACAGATTGACCCTCGGACAATAAGTCATTGCGTGATGAACTTCTATAAAGATGCGATGACTAAAAAAAGAACTCATATATTATCCATAATAGTTACCTATTGACCTCCGTTGTTTCTCTCTGACGTGCACGTGTCCGTCCTAGTAATAATACCGCTATTAGTAGCAGCATTAATAGTAATATAGCCAATGAACTGATGACCACCAATGCAACATTATCTTTAACGGAATTAAAGAAACCCGCTTGACCGCTCCGTGGAACTGGAGCCAATGCTGTGGCTGTTGGTTCTCTAATATAAGCTGTTAATTTATTATTAATAATAATTATATAATTGAGAATTATAAATATTTAAAATAATAATTAACTTACGTTCCGATTTCATATATATAGCCTTGCCTAAAGTATTGACCGCTTCGGCTTCACTTACTAATTCCATATCCTTGGCAGCTGTGGTGGCCAATACAGGACGTCCATTTACCAGTACCGTATAGATCAATTCAGTCTGATTGGCAATGGGTCGTTCATTGCTGTAGAAAAAAATAAAGAAAGTGTGTGTAAATAAAAACCTAAAAAAGGCATTTCAAATGGAACTTACAATTTGAGGTTGACATATGCGTCAGTACCCATTCCATCATCACCGCTGGTGCTCCACTTTTGAACATCAGCTTCGCTGATTTGCGTGAGGTTATGTATGACAACCCTAACACGTTCGTCCCGGTAGACAGGCTGAGGTGAATGGGGTTGGAGTTGGGGTTGAATTTGTTGTTCCTGACTTAACAATGCCTCTCGCATTTCCTGCAACTTTTCAGACTTGCCGTTTTGTTGTATAAGTTCCCATGGGATTAGGGTAACATATGCGCTATAGTCAATAGATTCCGTGCTCATAGTTGGTATGATTGATGTACTACTAACACCTCCTACCATTGTTTCGTCTAACTCTTCCTCTGAATCGCTGCTCCATTCCGTTTTACCACCTGCCGTTCTAGCTGTTTTTATATAAGGACCATCGCCATTTCCATCAACTTCCATGTCCAATATCTCGACATCATCGGCAGGCGATGTGGTGGTAGTGGACAACCTGGATGGGTATTGCATTGGCGGTTGACGACGTTCGCGTGGTACGGTGACCGATACTCCTTGAATGTTTTGTGCCCCATTTATGCCCAGATGTCGAGTTTGTTGCCTTTGTAAAAAAAAAAAAAATAGACTACTTTTGACTTTCCATTTCAATTTCTTTAAGAATTGCTTTCAAACCTGGTAAAGGCCAAACGATATAAACGTGCTAGTTTCTCCTCTAGCATGGGATTATCTTTGGGTGTATAAAAACCTGACATAACAGTCAATAGCCAATATCGTCTATCTGTGGCAGAATAATTTAAAGGCGGCATTCCCGCTGTTCCCAAATCCCAATTGCCACCACCATCGTCTGGTTTACAATCCAGACAAATGGGTATATCGATTTCCTAACACAAAACAAAGTAAACGAATTTGCTGACTGATTCCTCCAAAAATTTCTACATTATCAACTCACATTATTGCCATCCACATAGACAGTGGCCACAACAGTTTCCGTCTTAACAATCACATCTTTGCCCTTACTTATTCCAGTATGAACTTTCTTAAGAAAATCTGGTGGTCCATCTCCAGAACCTGTCCAAAAGAAATCTTCCAAATGTATCTCATCCTTGATTTCCGGATAATCATCATCTAAATCTGAAATTGTAAATGTTATAGTTGTGTTGGGGGCGTGGTTTATTGTTGATTGTTTTTGTTATTCTTTTTTTTTTTGCATTATTTATTTACTAACTTAAACCGAGTAATAGAGTTTCTTGAACTTTCATGAGGTTACCATAGTTATTAACTTGGCAATTTTCTTTTCTTTTCTTTTTTTTTGGCAAGGTAAATGAAACTTTTTAGACAGCAATTAAAATGAAACTATAAATAAAGTTATGAAGGAAGGAAAAGAAATAGAAAGGAAAATCTATATAGTGGAATTTCAAACATAACTTTTTCCACTGTACGAAAAATTTATTTAAGGTCTAATTAAATTTAAACTAATTATAGAACAATTTAAGTGAAACGTTATATATGTATATGTATATATAAACACAATTCTCTAGCTATGATTTTAAATATAATTCTGTTGCTTATTATTGATCTATGTATAGCTACATTTCCGTTTTATAAGGAAATCTTAATGTCGTTGCCCCGAAAATAAAAAAAAATAATATAATTTCCCTTACCCTACAACTTATCGACAAATCATGAAATGCGGTTGCCAACCTACCTACCAACCACTCCTCATATCCCCTCCGGCCCCAACGTTATCCAATACCCAACTATATGTACTTGTGACTCTATGACTTGTGTTTATTTTACTCGTTTTATTATGATTATATCCTCTCATTTGGTTTGTATTCCCGAAATTCAAAGTTTGTTTGATCAATTGCTGTAATACCAACATGATATGATTTAACAAATGATATCGTGTATGTATATATGCATATGTTTGGGGTTTTAAAATTGCCAGTCATTATTTGGTTATAGTGTGGCCTCAATGATAATGATGATGAACTCCAAAAACACTCAATTCATAGACAATTGTAATTCGTTTTTATCGATTAGCACACAGGTTGTCCCTCGTCCTGAAAATGAGTTTGGAGTTTGCTTTTCCATTCAGAACTTGACCATTTGTTGTTTGCGTGTTGGCAATACAATTAACCTTTTTTTTTTTTTAGTTTAGTTTTGCCAGGCTTAAATCTTTGCCGAGCTAAACTCAAATTGTTTCCTTGCAATTAATTTCTATTGATTGTCCCAAATTCCACGCACCTGCCACTCATTAGAGCACTGATTCAGTTAGCCAAAAAAAAAGGCCAAAAAATAACAAACAGAATTTTGGTTTTTACATAAGAAGCGTGAAATTCAGTGACGCATAACATTAAAGGTCAAACTCATCTAAGCCATCAAGCGAGATTTTTCTCTGGATTGAGTTCTGTTTTTAACCACAAATTATACATATACAATATATGTTTATCTGTACCTGTATATATGTAGTAAATACGCGTTAATACTATACCAATGTAGAATGTAAATATTATTTGTCATCCCACTGACTGGATGGATGCTCAACTTACCGTGACTTAATTGTATCAACGGCTGTCCAATCTGTTCAGCTGACCCCCAACACTTGTTCTGCTTGTGTTGTAAAATGGTCAAAAAAAATATGAAATAAAGTGCTAGACCTTTTCCTTTCATATTGCTAAAACTAAATTATTTATGTGTTAACATTGAGTTCGCTTGTTAACGCTTTATGTATCTGTAGGCAACTGTTGGGCATTATTATTCTATAATAATTGTTATTCACAAAATTTTATATCACAAACTTGAAAAATATTGAAATTGTCGCGTCGCATAACTCGTCACACTGAAAGTTGCCCGGTAACTGAATTCTAATCCCAAATTGTACCGCCAGGGGGTTGTATGTCAACTCAATTGTTGTTTAACTCGCTCTCTGTTTTGGCCTGGTTAGTACCTGGTCAGTTACCTGGGGCAACGGCAACAGGCCAAAAAGCAAATATGAAGAAAAGTGCGCCAAACAAAACCCACATCTGATAAACAATGCAATGTTTCCACCTTTCCCTCCATTCATTGCATTTACATTGTACGAGTATTTGTACTACACAAAGCACACAAAATGCCGCTAACTTTTAGTTTACTTTTTTATTTTCATTTTAGTAGTTTGTTTCATTGTTTAATATACTACGTTTTGCGTATGTTTAGTTGACTTTATAGACCAGAACAAGGAAAATTTATTTGGAAAGCTGCAACAAGTTCTAACGTCTTTTTTTTCAAAAAGAAGCAAACAGTTAAAAGCTCTCTGATAAAATAAGTTTAAGCTCTTTAGCCTGCACGCTTGCAAAAGCTGTGTGCTTTTAGTTTAGCCTCATATTAACATAAAAGGTATTTTACTTTAGTTCCGCATTTAAATCGATTAAGAATGGCAAAACAAGAAAAAATCCCCGAAATCTTTGTTGAAAACTTAGTTATTATAAATTGAAAAAAAAACAACAACAAAATATAAAAGTAAACGTCATATGAATATGATTATGTAGAACCTGTCATTAAGCAATGCCGACCTATCATTATACATATGTTTTCATGCTCATTTCGCATTTTGGTTGTTCTTTTTTTATGTAACTTGAAGTATTCGATATTAAATAGGAACTTAATTGATGATTAATTATTGAATCATAATTTTCTGTAAATTGTGGGAAATAAATTATTAATCATCACGTTAACCATAGGAAGTCCGGGATAGGAAATGCCTATAACCCCCGATCTGAAATACGCGCTTTAACTGGTGGTTAATTTATAGTTAAAATAACTTTACTTTACGTAAAATCTTAGCCATTTTCAATGGTTAGATATAATGACATGAGTTTTAACCGGTTTAAACCGAACAGACCCCCAACTTTGAGTGATTAAATTAAAAAGAAAATAACTTGACCTGCCGCAAGTTTAGTAGCTTTGCATATCATCATCAATCGCTAAAAATAAAAACTTAAACTTAAAATTAAAACTATGAAATATCTAATGAACTAATAATATATACCTTTGTATACCAAAGAATATACAAATATGTATGTATATTTAAAAGCTATAAGTTAGCGCCATTCATTAGTCTCAGATTTGCTTTTTTTTTTAAATTTGAAAATAATTTGCCATTATTTTGATATCTGAAGCTAATCG
Organism: Drosophila sturtevanti; assembly: GCA_018150375.1. Taxonomy (NCBI): domain Eukaryota; kingdom Metazoa; phylum Arthropoda; class Insecta; order Diptera; family Drosophilidae; genus Drosophila; species Drosophila sturtevanti. The sequence continues at coordinate 53,903 of JAECWJ010000681.1, forward strand.
TATTTCTGCGGTATGCAATCACATAATTAGCGTGACTAAAAATTAATCAATTCAATAAAAATTTGCATAAATTTAAATTATGCAGAAAATGACAAGATGGGTTCACTTAAGTTTGCATTGCTTTTGTAATGACTTGGTTAAAATCTAATGACCTTCAATTGAGATGAAAAACCCAAAAACAAAAATTATAAAGTTATAAAGAATAATAATGACATTGCCATAAAAATTATTTCCACAACTTCATAGCTTTGGGAACGTGTTTCTTTCATTTAGTTTGTTTTAAAAAAAGACGCTAATTTGTCTTCGTCTCAATGAGATAGGCACATCAAAAATTTGTTAGAAAGGTCAAACAATATTACGCAATACAAACTTGTCTATCCAGAATGGTCAGAGAATGTTAATGAAAATATTTAACTTGATCTTGGCAAGAAATCCAATAAAATTATTGCTAAGATGCTACAAACATAACCAGTTTATGGATTAGGAATACGATCAACAACAGTTTTCACTTTTTAAATAAAAACTAAAACCAATTAAATGCAAATTATTTTATTTGATTTTTAACCAGCAGCTGATTTTAGAGCACCAGGGCTCAATTTACGATTCTTGATCTCATAGCGGGACTTATAGCCATTCTTATCGGCTGTGTACATGGTTATAGTATCGGTATCAGTCTTCTCATCATAGGTTGTGATTGTACCCATACGAACGTGTTCCTCCTGTTCAGTGCCAGCATTTATGATGACACCAATTTCCTCACGTTTGCTGCCATTTGGCTCCTCCAAACTGCAAATTAGTTGAAAATTTTAGATAAGTGATTCCGAATGGAACTCAATATCGCTTACCTAAAACGGTAGCCATCTGGCGTGGGCTCCTGATGATAGAATTCTGTTGCCAATTTTGGGTAAATGTAATCCAATAAGCCAGCTGAGCTGTAGGCAGTCATGCAAGCCACAAGGGCAGTGAAAAGTAGCTGGGAAGGCAAACAATTGATTTTACATTTGAAATCTATAGATCAATCGGAAAATCACTTGCAGGTGCATTGTCAGCAATTAAAATGTTAATTAAATTGCAAAACACATTGTAGACATGCCATTCAAATTGCTGGCTGTCTAGTTGTATGTTTAGTATGAATATCCAGAGTCAAGATCAGAGTCTTTGCCATGATCCCTGTGTTTCATTGATCGTTTTCACTCACCAGTTTCGCGGATACCATGTTGATGCGCACCGAAGTTACCAAGCGATACTAAAGTATCTAAAGCGCTGAGCTACCTATATAAGAGCAGAAAGATCTGCATAGAAATATATATATATATGTATATATAAACACAACAACGACGACGTTGTCGACTCAAAAATTGTTATTGATGAGCGAGTAGGTCATAATTTTCTACTTAGTAATAGTCGCTACTGTCAACGCTTAAGTCAAACCGGTCAGATTCAGTTTTTGACTCAGCTGTGTGTCTTTGGTTATTTAGTTGCCACCTTTCAAAGATTCATTTGAGGGAAGATTTTGTATCTTTTATTTTTTAAGTCAAACTTCTACCCACATTTAGTTAGAAATTATTATATAATCATGTTTCAACCAAACACTGGTATGTCCGAATAATTATATTCATTAACTGGTTTCTCTTATTTGTGATGCGGTTATCCTTGAATGTTTGTTAAATTTTGCCATTTGGTTGTTTGCTTAAAATATTTATAATTTCTTCATATTTTTTGTTATTTTTCTTGTATTTTTAAACTGTTTCTGTCACCAAAAAGAATTCCACCCGTAAACTTGTTTAATTTGTCATAAATTTAAAAACTGCTCAATTTATGGAAGTTATAATGGTTAAACTTTAACCATTTAAATCAAGACTATAACAAACTGAAAAACTTTGTTTTCAGATTAAAATATTAGCAATATGAGATACTCTACAATATGATTCATTTTTCCATATATAAAGCCATGAAAATTATATCTCTTAATTTTCAAAGGGCATCTCTTGATAGGTGTTTAACTACAATTTTATCGGTTGTTATACATCATTTCGAAAATTTATATTTTCAATTGATTTATATTAGAAAATGAGGCTTTAGGCACTTTGCAATCAGCATAAAAATACAATTTGAAATCTTAAGATGGGAATAAATCTTTAACTTTTAATCTCCATAAAAAGTTTAATTAAAATAGTGTAATTATCTTAATGATTGTATCTTAGCTATAAAGCAATGTATGAATGGACTTTGCTGGCACATTGACTACAAAAATACCACGTACACTATCCTCCACAGTTATATCCAAATCAGCTCGTCCACTATTAAAAAGTATGGCGGCAATTTTCTTATCCGGTCGCTGAAAAGCCACGGAATTCAAATTGACATTACTTGGTATGGCATCAATGCGAACAGATCCTTCTGGCACAAGTTTGGAAAAGTGTCCAATGGCATAGAACATGGGTTGTTTATAAAATTCCTCATAAGCTGCAAGTTTTAATTAATATATATATCAAATTTTGATGATTAATTTCATAACATACTCGTTGTATTGGCTATGACAGGAGCATCAACCGTATTGTCCACATAATTTGGTCCACCTTGCTCATCTAAAATGATATTCCAATCGATCCAACCAGTGAAACCATGTTGTAAATTTTGTAAATATGCTCGGGCATATTTCTCGGCCCGTTCCCAACTACCCAATAGCGGAGCGGCCTTCTGCCAGGGCTTATCGCCAATGCATGATTCAGAGACGATTAGCAATTTATTAGCCAAATAATCGTTAGTGGCATCGATAAGGCTATTGCCAAAAATTTCATCCCAATACCAATGCAACGATAATCCATCTATATAATCAACGGAATTTGGTCGTGTATAGTTCATCTGAAAAATAAATGAAATTATGAACGTTTTGTTTATAATTAATTGAATTTATATTACCATTTTGAACCAATGTGGAAATGAATAACGTTGATCATCATTACCAAATAGTATTAGATCCTTATAGGCGGAATTCCGTATAGTCGGACCAAGATAATCATTTAACCATATGGCCTGTGTCTGTGGTGTCCAGCCCATGCTCATAAATTTAACAAAATACATAAAAAATATGCCATTAAGAGGTTCATTACCGGTGGATATAGCCCAGATGTGTAGACCATTCTTTTCCATTAGTTCCACCCATTTAAGATGATAATCAGCCCATGTCTGATAATATGCCTTTTTTAGGCGACCAAATCCAGTCCATTTATTATTCGTCTTCATCCATGGTGGAGCACTCCAGGCAGCTCCTTTAATCTTAATATTCTCTACTCCTGATACCTCAATTAAACGTTTCATCTGTGCCACACGTATGACATCGCGTTCATCCAACTCATCCATATCACTTAGCTCAGTGTTGCCCTCCTCTTCCGCATAGGACCAAGCACTTAAATCAAAATCACAGCCTCCCAACGGAATGCGCATCAAATTGAAGCCTAATCCTTCTTCTGCATAAAAGGATCTATATAGATGATCATCCATTTTTTGATTATTATAATTTTCCAGAATGTACGAAACGGCACCAGTAAAACTGCCACCAAAGCCAGTAATTTTCTGATAATTTGTCGAACGATTCAATTTTAGGGTTACGAATCGAGTAATTGTACTCTCTCTTGACTTCTGGGTGAAAGCACTGGCCAAAGTCTTTGCCCATAGTTGGGATAAAATTGTGCCATTTTTAGTATCGATCACAGGTTCCTCATAATCCTCCACAATGTGCTTTATTCCTGTTCCAAATTGACCATTAGATTGACTAAAACGAAGTCCCTGCTTCGAGCTAGATATGAGAGCATATTCCGTGTCACTTGTTAAAATGGGATTATCCAAATAATCGCAGTAATCCGCCGTGCAAACACACACCTTCCCATGTTCCGCTTCTTTTAATTTGCAAGGAAATGTTTCTGCTTGACCAAAGCCTGAAGATTTGATATAAAAGTTAACCTTTTGCTAGAATTTAATACAAATTTGTTCACAAAAATTTTAAATTTACCAATTGCTACAATTAGCAAAATTCCAGAAAATAGCAACAATTCTTTGCTGGTGAACATATTTGATATTAATCCACCTGTTCGTTTGGCCAGCTACCAGAAAACTAAAAGCACTTGACGATTTGCTGGTTTAATGTCAACACTTGAATATTTCTCAAGTGCTGATCAGAAAGTGGAAAACTGATTAAATGTATATACATACATTGATATGGATTAATACATATTTAGTTTATATTGCGAGTTATAGTGGAGTAAAATTATTAAAATTTATAAAAACGACTTTAAAAAAAGTGACTTTAAACTTCTCTTTTCTTTCAATTGAATGACAGAAACATATGAACAAAAAATAGATATTTAAAACATTTAACAGCTATTTAACCATTAAAATATTCTATTTGATTCCTAACCAACAGTTGATTTTCAAAACAGGAAGGGCCAATTTACGATTCTTGATCTCATAGCGGGACTTATAGCCATTCTTATCGACTGTATACATGGTTATAGTATCGGTATCAGTCTTCTCATCATAGGTTGTGATTGTACCCATACGAACGTGTTCCTCCTGTTCAGTGCCAGCATTTATGATGACACCAATTTCCTCACGTTTGCTGCCATTTGGCTCCTCCAAACTGCAAATTAGTTGAAAATTTTAGATAAGTGATTCCGAATGGAACTCAATATCGCTTACCTAAAGCGGTAGCCATCAGGCGTGGGCTCTTGACGATAGAATTCTGTTGCCAATTTTGGGTAAATGTAATCCAATAAGCCAGCTGAGCTGTAGGCAGTCATGCAAGCCACAAGGGCAGTGAAAAGTAGCTGGGAAGGCAAACAATTGATTTTACATTTGAAATCTATAGATCAATCGGAAAATCACTTGCAGGTGCATTGTCAGCAATTAAAATATTAATTAGATTGCAAAACACATTGTAGACATGCCATTCAAATTGCTGGCTAGCTACTTGTATCTTTAGTATGTATATCCAGAGACAGGTTCAGAGTTTTTAACATAATCCTTGTGTTTTTTTGATCGTTTTCACTCACCAGTTTCGCGGATATCATGTTGATGCACACTGAAGTTACCAATCTAAACTAAACTATCTAAAACGCTGAACTTCCTATTTAAAAGCATAAAAAACTTGCAAAAAACAAATATGCATACGTATATACATATATACCTATATAGAAGACAACGATGATGTTATTAATTCAAAAATTATTATATCTTAGACAGAGTAGGTCATAATTTTTTTTATTAGTCACCAATCTAAGATATGCATTTGCTATTTCTATCAATTTGCAAATAAATAGATAAATTATTCCAAACACGGGATAGTCAGGTTTCTATTAACTATGATGTGGTTGTCCTTCTATCTGAATGAAATCTTTTGATTTGATTGTTAGCGTAAAAAGACAAAATGAAAATTTGTGCAAATGTTTTAGTCACAAAAATCAATTCTACATGCAAACTGGTTAAGTTTATTATATATTCAAAAATGGTCTTTGCACTATATTGTTTAAACAATGCTCTCCTATTTTATAGAATGACAATTTAAAATTATGGATTTGATTCGATTTCGTCTGAGAATCAAAACATTAGCATTGGAAAATACTGTGGAATATGACTAATTTTATATTAATATCCAGATCAATTCTTTTTTAACTTCTTTTTTGATGTGTTATTTGAAAATGTTCAAGCTTTCTCTTTGTAAAAGAGAAATCCATATTTATTTTGCGATCTATGTCAATATTCATTGTATTTTATTAAATTTAATAAAATATTGTTTTCCGGGATTAAAATTTTTAATTTTGCATTTTGTAGCCTTTTTTCAACTTAAATATTTTTGAAATTTTGGAAAATTTTATTTTAAAAGTAAATCATCGTTTTACCCTTGACTTGTATGTTAATTTAACTTCATATTCATTTGAGAAAATATTTTCATTCTTCAAGCAGAGTTTATTCGGCAAACACGTTTTTCAGGTGTTCCAAAATTTATAATTTTAAGATTTTAAAAATTTAATTTTTTGTTTAACTAAAATGGCGCCAAAGAAGTGTGGTAAAAAAACATAGCACGATTATATTTTTCCTATATTTTTAATTATATTTTATTGTATTGGTAGGACCTGGCCCTGGAGCTTATATGCTGCCCAGTACTTTCGGATATGCACACACAGATTCCAGAAAAACGCGTAGTCCACGATATTCCTTTGGTCTGCGGAGTTCACCGTCTTCTCTTGAGGATGACGGTCCCGGACCTGCAGCTTATAAGCTGGGGAGTGTAACGCGTTATGGTAAAGCCACCAATTTGAAGTTTTCTATACTACAGAGAGGTGAACTCGAATAACATTTCCAGAATGGTATATTGTGATATATTATGCTATTAAGGGTTTTCCAGTAGTAATTAAATTATTAGGATGACAAAAATAAAGCACATATCTTGAGCTATATTTGATTATATTTGATTCGTTTATCTAATCATTTAGCAATTCGCAATTACCTTATCTGTTAGCAATAGCTAATCTCTAGTCCCTCGTCCAGGTGAGTATTTTCAAAGAACAGGTTTGCAAAAAAAGAAATGCCTTATCAAATGCATTAACACCACCCGCAATTATCTATTATATACATATATACAAACATATGTATATATATATATATATATATATATATATATATATATATATATATATATATATATATATATATATATACACAACCTGATAGAGAGATATACTACAATTTGTCTTTATAGAAAATCAATTTTTCAATAAAAAAAACGCCAGCGCAATCGCCCACAAATTTGTTCCAGACTAAATTTAAACAGCACAGCAAAAAGAGAAAAATAAAAAAAAGAACGTTCAATGGAACGGAAAATGTGACTAAAGGCTAAAAAATCTATAGCTAGCTTATCAGCGCACAGTCAGTCATACGTACACTCGGCCAGGGCATGTCCATCCCCATAGGCTGTTGCCAGAAACTTAAAGCCAGTGCTTTAAATGCCCAAAAATGATTATGACCTTCATGCGAATGAAGAAAGGAGGCAAGTATGTAGCTTTAAAGTCATGTGGATAGGTACATTGTGTATACACACACATACAAATGTACGTATCAATACAACAAGGAACCAAGGAATACAAGGCCAATAAAAACATGAATGAATGAATTTGGTTGACTAATCTAATGGCTATTATCCCTTGAAAAATACCCTTTCCATATGTTTCATATTAAAATAAAATATTTATATTTTGTTTCCATATTCTATATTTCACACTCTATATTTTTGTAATTTATTTATATATTTTTATATTTTTTTTTTTATAGAGCAAACAACATGAATTCTTTTGGCCATATACTCATGCAACATATCACCGTTTCCCCTTTTGAACACAAATTGAATCTCTGATAAGTTGTTCGTCAGACTGGTTGGTTTGCCTGATTCTTTCGTTCGGCGTCCAAAAGGCTTTCGTACTCGGGGGTCGACTCGGTTCCCAATAAACTGTCAATAAAATACAACGGCAACTTGTCGCAGCCTTTCAATATTCGCACATACGTCGTTGTGGCAGCACCACCACCTGTTGGTCCTGAACGACATATACATATATAGCTCTGCTTGGTATTTTCCCCACTTTTGTTACGGTGTGTGTGTGTGTGCGTGTCCCCCGGTGTGCGTTTGTGTGACGCTTTTTGCATTCATTTTGTAGCATACTTTGTGGCGCGAAAAAAATAGCAAAGCAAACAAAAGATCAAACAAACCATATGGCAATCTAAATTTATCATACAGTAGTGACTATCCGGATTTACAATTAGCTTACTGTCTGCGTATGCCATGTCGGAGAAATCATCACACTGTCGTGGACAGAAAGATATCAGCATGAAGACTGAAGCAGCTGCTCAACTAAACACTTCTGGTTCTATCATATATCCCGCCCATGCCAATGGAAATCGGTGTTTAATTGCACTGATTGTCTATTTAGCGCTGCTTATGGACAATGTCCTGCTGACTGTAATTGGTAATCACACGACAATATGGAATTAATTAATAGATTAAACCTTAATTTCCTATTCCTTATTAGTACCCATTCTACCCGATTATTTGGCTAATCTGGACATGGAACAACAGCAACAGCATCATCGACCATCGCCTATGATAATCAATTTGGATACTAATGGAGCCTCTAAGCCACCGTTAATATATAGGAATGGTGAGCACTATGTGGCCAAACATCCCATTCCTGGTAAATCGATGGTTAATTTCACTCCGTTGCAACTCCCATCAAATGAAGCGACCACAGCCACGCCCAGGAACATGCCCGTAACCGTGCTCATGCCAACACTATTGACAGGCAGCAGTCAGTCGGTTGGCAATAATGTGTCCAAAGGCCTGGCAAAGTCTGTTGATAACCACAATGACAACGGCAACAGCAACAGCAACAAAAACAATAACAGCAACAGCAACAGCAACAACAATAACAACAACAACAACGGCTACATAAACAGCAATAACACTTTGGCCTTGACGCAAGAAAATGGCTCCATTGGACTGTTACTGGCCATGAAGGCAATGGTACAATTAATTTTCAATCCCATTGTGGGCAACGCGTCCAGCAAGTTTGGTTACCGCCTACCCATTGTGGTTGGCACCTTTTTTCTTTTGGTTTCCTCGCTTTGTAAGTAGAAAATTGAAAAAAAAAAAATGTTATATTTTTTAAACCAGTGCCAAGAAATTAATTCAAATGATGAAAGATTAAAAACATAAATGAAGTAGGTTAAAAATGGATAACAAGATAATCAATATTTGGATTGGATTTTAAGCTTTTATATTTTTTATATACGTATAAATTTAATTAATATTGGACTTAAAAATAATTCTTTTCACAGACAGATTATAAAAGAAAACAACCAATATGTAAACTTTATCGAATATATAACTTTCTAAATTGGAGAACAAAAAGTGCAAAGTTAAAAAGAAGTCCCCCTGCTGCAAGCATTTGTCTATAACGAATTTATTAAAATTTATATCCTTTTACAGTCTTTACAGTCGGTGAATCCTATTGGTCACTGTTATTGGCCCGTGCGGTTCAAGGTGTGGGTTCTGCCTGCATCAATATATGTGGCATGAGTCTGGTGGCTCAACACTATCCGGAAGAGGATCGCCGCTCAAAAGTGATGGGCATTATTTTGGGTAGCATTGCTTTGGGCGTATTGCTTGGTTATCCTTTCGGTAGCATCTTATACGATTTGGCTGGCAAACCGGCTCCATTTATAATACTTTCGGCATTCATATTCTTAAATTTGGGTCTCCAATTGTTTACCATGGATTTATCAGTGCAACCGGAGGTTGCAATGGAAGTGGAACAAAAGGCACCTAAATGGCGTCCGTTGCTTGAATGTAAAATGATTTTGGCCATTGTAGTGGCCATTTGGTTTTCGACATCAACAATGGCTATATTGGAACCGTGCTTGCCAATTTGGTTAATTCAATATCTCAAGCCAAATAAATGGCAATTGGGAACTGTTTTTATCCCAGATTCTTTGGGCTATTTTATGGGTACAAATTTCTTTGGCAGCATTGCCTATCGTTTTGGTCAAGTGAAGGTGTCCTGCATAAGTCTTGTGTTGGTGGGCATTGCATCGATACTGGTAACTACTACTAATATTTCTATTATTTTTTTGGGTTAAGTAAAGTAAGAAAGAATTTTTCTTTGCAGATTCCCAGTGCCACAACACTAGCTCAATTGTTGTTGCCACATTTTGCTTTGGGCCTGGGCATTGGTATAATTGATGCGGCTTTGGTGCCCCTATTGGCCAGCTTTGTTGATGCCACCTTGGCTCATGAGGAAGAAACGAATGGGACAGCCAGAAATATGTCCAGTTATGGTACCGTTTATGCTATTCAGCAGACTTCTGTTAGTCTGGCCTATTGTCTAGGTAAACTGACAAAAATCTCTTGGATTTGGACAATTTCAATTCACCTTTCATTCTCCTTTCTTTTAGCTCCTTTAATTGGTGGTGAATTGGCTCAGAACTTTGGTTTCGCTTGGTTAATGCGGATTGTAGGCATCTTTAATTTGGCTTATGGCCCCATGTTGGTCTATCTCTATCATAAATATGATCCCAAGGTAAAAGATTTCTTACTTAACTAGAAGATTAACCCAATTAATAATATATTCTTTTTACATTCAAGATCCAACGTGAGCAGCATCAAGATATATTACTTCAAAACAGTGGGCGTGGCTCACGTTATAATCAGTTCTATAATTCAATGGATATGGAATAATCTTAGAATAAATAATATTTATTGCCCAATCAAATCTAATCAAAAGCAATAACTTTGAAAATTAAAAACAAGATATTATTATCATTTTAATCAACTCGAAAAAATTCAGCTAATAAAACCCGTCCGTTTGTCGGTTCTTCTTTAAATAATTTAATCACTTAAAAATTGAATTTGTGTAATATAGATATATGATGTCTTTTGGGGATTTCACAAAATAGGTTTCAAATCTTATTTCTTAAATCTATGTAAGTTACCAAATACGCACTCTTATCCTTCGTTCACAATAAAAATTTCCAAATATAAACAAACTAAAATTTTTTTATATGTACATATTGTTAAGTATGCCTTGAATTCGATATAACATCAACATGATATGTCCGGGCCTGTAGATTATTCATTCCATCATCTAAATCCGTTCGGCAAACAACTCGAAAGAGTTTTAAAATTATCAGTTTGCATGATTCTTCTGATATTGCAGTAGCCCAACACCAAAAATGGCTGTTCGACCTTTTGGTAAGCAAATACAAAAATGTTTTAGTTAATAATAGTATTTATCATAACTGTGTATGTGTTATGTATTCTCATTAAGGGCCCGGTCCGGGTGCATATATGCTGCCGCCAACTGTGGGCTATGAACGCCATGACTCACGTAAGAATCGTTTACCTCAATATTCGTTTGGGGCTCGGACAAATCTAAGTGGTGAAAATTCTGGTCCTGGTGCTGGTGCATATATGGTAGATAAGCTAACCCGTCATGGCAAAGCTGGTGGCTTGGAGTTCTCAATTTCGGGCAGAACAAACATTATTGGTAAGTGAACTTGCACTGACTATATACTGGCACTACAATATGAGATGTATTGCGCTTTTTAGATAAAAGAGTTGGTCCCGGACCGGGAGCCCATGATGTTCATCTAAAGCCATTCTTTTCCGGAACAAATGCCCCGGCCTTTTCAATGGGACTCCGCACTGACTATGCCTTTAAAAAACAAGGACCCGGCCCAAATGTTTATAAATATGAGGTTAATACGGTTAAGCCAGCTGCACCAGCTTACAGCATGTAAGTATACATTCAATATTGTAATCAAATCATCAAAAAAAAAAAAACATGCAAATATATATTTATCCGTATTATTTCCAGGGGTTTGCAAACTAAAGTTATTTATAAGCAACACTCTCCTGGTCCTGCCGCTTATGCTGCTGGAGATCTTGATTTGAAACTGCCAAAAGCTCCACAATATAGTATGTCTCAAAGATGCGGATTACGATCAAAGACTGTGGGACCCGGTCCAAATTACTACGATCTAATGTATTATCGACCGGGTAAAACCGGACAATCATATTCCTTCGGTGTACGACATCACCAGTTCGCTCCGCCTATGATTGTTAAATGTGATAATATGTAGTATGTATAGAGCCGATTGCAATATTAGAGAGAATATGTATCCAAATTTCAGTCGATATCAAATAAATTATAAAAGTCAACAACTTATCTATCCATTATGAATGCTTTCCTATTTGCCTCCCGAAATGCATTAAATTTGGATTAATAATTTGTATGTTTAATAAAAGAAAGCATGCCATGATTTGGACACTTAAATAAATGACACTTGACGTACTATTTTAATTTTAGTGTATTTTCGAAATCGATTCGGCAACAACTCGAAAGAGTTTCAAAATTAGCCGTTAAATTATTTCTTCTAATATTGCAATAAATTAAATGCAACAATGGCTGCTGTTCGGCCTGTAGGTCCTGGTCCGGGCGCATATTTGCTTCCCCCGACTTTGGGATATGATCGGCATGATTCACGGAAGCAACGAATGCCTCAATATTCCTTTGGGGTGCGCACACTTTCCATAACTAAAGGCCGTGCTGGTCCTGGGCCGGGTGCTTATATGATCGAAAATTGGACTCGTTATGGAAAGGGTGGCGGCCTAGAGTATTCTATGGCGCCAAGGAACACTTCTATAAGTGATTTTTTAGATCTTTGATAGAAAAGGTTATTGTACAATTTTTACTTTTACTTAGATAAGAGTTTTGGTCCCGGACCAGGTGCCCATGATGTGCATCTAAAGCCCTTTTTTAATGGCACTAATGCTCCGGCTTATTCAATGGGGCTTCGCTTGGGTAGTAAGTTAAATAAGCATGGACCGGGACCGAATGCCTATAAATTTGAAATAGATCCTGTAAAACCAGCAGCACCCGCCTACAGCATGTACGTTGACCTAATTCAAATTCATGTAAAAAAAAGCTAATAACGGTGTTAAAATAACAATTTACTTTTTTTAGGGGTCTGCAAACAAAACAGAACCGAAAGCATGATTCTCCTGGTCCTGCAGCCTATGTGCCTGGAGATCTAAATGTAAAGCTACAACGTGCTCCACAATATACTATGGCGCCCAGGGGCGGCGGAAGTGGTGCTAAATCCTTGGGACCTGGTCCCAATTTTTATGATTTAATGTATTATAGGCCGGGCAAAAGTGGACAGTCGTATTCCTTTGGAGTACGGCATTCCCCTTTTGCTCCGCCTCTGATTGTTAAATGTGATAACATTTAAGGATTTGTAGAGAAAATTGCAATATTAGAAAAAATGTTTCAAACTTTGAAATGAATTCCATATTTTTATCATTTATTGGACAATTATTATTTTTAATAAGTTAAATAGATGTAATTAGAATAGCTTCCGAGATTAGAATTGATTAACTGAAATTGTGAAACTGATCGTAACATATAGCATAATAAATAAATAAATAAACAATTCAAATTCAAAGTTATAAGTAGGCGATAAGTTATACTTCAATATATTATATCATTATTACATACATAATATCTACAACAGCTATTACTTACATATGTGTATTCTCGAAGTGATCGCTTAACGTGAAAAATTTTTGTATCTTATTTGAAATCTTAAACTAGTTGGAGTTCCCTTGACGAATTTGGTTTCTTCCATGGCTATAAAATAAATGGTAAGTTTATTTTTCACATTTAGTGTTAGTATTTAGTGCACGCTTTCATAATCCAAAACAATTTTATTAAGAAAAAAGCTATGTGTATTTTGGCAACTACATTTTTCTTAATTGTAATGCTTGTATGTCTGGGTCTATTAATTTACACATCTGTTAAAATAATGCTTTCTAAATAAAATAAATCTTTAAATAATTAGGAAAACAAAACATCCAAAATAATCAAAAAATTTGAATTGTATGACAGTTACTTTTTAATGTTAAATTCTTCGTTCTTGACCCGCTTACAAGTAGGCTTATTCAATCTGCTTAAAAGTTTCCAACACAAAGAAAATCTTTTCTCTTATACATAAGTTATTTAAACAGTTGAAATTATTTACAAAGACTATTTACAAATGCTAATTTAACGTATTCAAATAGTACTTTAGAGCTACAACAAATTTGCCAGACTTTATTCCCAAATTCACATTGAAAGGTGAGGATACCGCCAATTAAATTTAACATTACGATTTTAACAGAATTTCAATTTAACAGAGTGTACTGCATTTAAGGAATCGATTACTTTGCAATTTACGAGAAACTTTTTCCAGTGTAGGGGAATCTGTTCTGGCCAATTTTCTTTCAGTGTTGTTTTTGTTTTCAAGAGTAGGCGTTCGCGTTTTAGAATTTCTGTAGATTTGTAATTTTGGCTATTTTATTTATATTTTTCGTTTTGTTTCATGCTGTTGTCAAAATTCATCGAATCAAATTCCAAGAATAGAACGTTGAATATTCAAATTGCTTGCGCCATTAAGTAGTGTCACCAGTTCCCTATCCATTCTTGCCCTTTTTTTCTGACTCCAACCAGTTAGTTCTTAAATTATTTCTTAAGAACTCCAAGAATTTGCCACGCAAATTGTTTGTTTAAGCTGTGCCGCACAGACACGTACAAAATAGCACCCAACCCACGCCCTATAAAGGTAACAGAAATTTCTATTCCCATGTTTGAAGTTCATCATTGGTAAAATGTTGAGCCGTGTTCCGGGTGCTTCCAAAACTGGTGGCACCCCCTCGATTGAACTGGACGATGATGGCGGTGGCTGTGCCGTTGCTGATACCGACACCGAAAATATTGCAACGGTAGCAGCAGCAGCACTCGACAAAGTTCAGGAAGTGGTGTCACCGATCCCCTCTACGCCAACGGGATCCAATCGTCGAGCTGGGGGTGGCACAACGCTTTCCAGAAATTGCAGCAACTATGATAGCCAGTTCTTTTTTGAAGACGAAGTGTTTCGCATGGATCACCGAGGGCGCGTCCTATTTGGTGTCGTCACAGAGACTCCTGAATCATATTCTTCAGATGAAGATGAAGATATTGACGAAATATTGGGAAATGGAGAGGTACGAGTGGCCTTCTATCCAGATGGCAAGGAAATTGTACAATCGGAACAGTCGGTGAGTTAGCTTCAGCTTTGTTAAGGTTGAGGTTATGTAATTCGGCCTCAACCTCAGCCTTGCCATAACGGTTAACTTTGTTTGAACAACTGTATTATTTTCCTCATTTGCTTTTTGGGTTTTTTCGTCTTTTTTTTTTTGTATTGACACGTGTTTGTTCCGTTTAACCTTCATAATATACAGATTGGTCTGGCCGATCGAACCTTGATGCCTGGCGATGTGGTACGTCGTCGTCTTCCAGGTCAAAAGTATCTTGGCGGCCAAGCAGGCTACGTACGTGATGTGAATGTGCGAGCAGATGTCAAGGTGCTTGGCTCCAAATATGTCATCAAAAATGTGCCTGCCGAGCGTTTGCGACCCATTTCAGAATGGTCAAGGGATGCGCCTGTCTGCTTTGGCACCTGGATAGGGACTACTGTAAATGTTGGCGAAGCTGCCGTTCTTAGGTAAGTTATAAAAGCGACCCCCATTGATGATTTTCGATTCATTTCCTTTTACCCATCAAAAGAACTCCTAATGGTGCTCGACTGGAAATTACTTCGAACGATTTTCATAAATTCAAAGATGCCTATACCAAGTGCTCGGTGGAGGTTTTCAATCCTAATGTTTATTATCCTGGGAATGTAGTTTCGGGCCGCCTGCCACCTCCAGATCGTATTAAGAACTTAACACCAGACATTTCCTTGCCGGCTAGTCGGAAGGCACGTTCAATGGTATGCCACAATTTATGATGCACTCCTTTATCTATATATATATGTATATGTATCCAATAGTACACAGTTGAATCCATACGCACAACTTCATTAGACGTGGCCTGGACGTGTCGTGCCTTTTCCTCTCTAGAACAAGGCGCAGAAGTGGATCCTTTAAAACAGCCAAAGAGCTGTATTAAAGGTGACGATCTAAGCCGTGTTAAGCGTTTAAATATCTATGAATCCTATATGCTGCAAATTCACGATCGTTTCTACCTCAAATATTCAACATGTGATAAACTCATTAAACACTGCGACTGGGAGGAGGAGCAATGTAAGCCATCAGACACGAATAACTCTGACGAAACAATTATTTCTACTGTTTTTTCAGCTGCTACATATGCAGCCATTTTTCAGCGTCAACATCAGGATGATAACCAATTCAATGAGTCAAATAAATCAAGTTCTATGGCCAACTTGGAAAATTCACCTAGTTCTAGCTCACGCACTCCCCGCAATTTCGCTAAATTTCGTCGTTTGGTCAATAAACAGAGCAGCGTCCGTATGCCTCGAAAGCCCCATGAGGAGAATGAGTCAAATATATCGGTAAAGATGCCAACAAAGGCATGCCAAACCAGTAACAATGATGAGACATGGGATTCTATGGAAGAGGAAGAATATGAAGATTTCATTGAGCCACAGGAGCCGATTGAAAATTCCGTTATATCGACTCCCGGTGACGAGGACGCAACTAAACATGCTGAAACAACATCTGTGGCAGCCTCAACTAATTCCTCTCCAGCTGCCCAATCACCAAGGATTGCCTTACGTTATCCCAAGCGTCGGCATACAAAGAAAAGATTACGCTTTTTAAAAAAAGTGTTAACTCAGCCATTTGTCAAAAAGATGCAAGATCCACGAGATGGTGACGAACTGGTAGTGGAAACACTGGTTGTATATAGCTCAGTAACTGTAGTCTGGCAAGATGGTTCCGTCGAAACGGGTATTTACTCCACTCAACTATATCCTATTCATCATCTCGATAATCATGAATTCTTTCCTGGCGACTTTGTGAGCAAAGCGAATGAGTTTGGCGCTGGACAAACCGACTATGGGGTAATACAGTCGGTACATCATGATGAGCGTACAGCTAAGGTCAAGTGGTTTAATATCTATTCCAGTTTGGATAATCCCATGTAAGTGGAACATCAACTTTAAGTGAGGATAAAGCTTTAGATTTATTAATTCAATTTTCTAGTCCATTCTGCAAGGATACAGAGGAGCTTAGCGTTTACGATCTTAGGGATCATGCGGATTATCAATATCGACCAGGCACTATGGTCATTAGGGTATCGAATTTTTCGGGCGAAGATATCGAATCCACTGCCGGTCAGGTCATTGAAAACTATCCCGATGGCCGAGTGCGTGTGTGGTGGGTAAAGGGTCATATAACCCTGTGCTATCCGCAAGATCTGTTTGAGATCAATCATAATGACCAGGAGCCCGAAGCCTATGATTCAGATTGTTCGGAGGACTCGTGGGAGACACAATCGGAAAATAGTCATATCGAAGTTAACATTAGTATCAGCGTCGCATCCATAATCAATGAGGAGGACATTCTTACTGGCCTTGTTCAAGCCAGGGAGGCCATAAATAAACAGGAAAAAATGTTTCGCCTTTTGCCCAATGAACGGAAACCAGAAGTCCTGACCGATCTAATGAATTTATATAACAATTGTCGCTCCTTGGACTGTTTGCTCAAAACAAGATTCTTCCACGAGGATTATTTTCAGGGTATTTTAAAATCTAAGGAAAGCACAAAGTGCACTGAGGAAGTAGCAACAAATGATGAGGGAGAGGAGGAAGAGACATCGCAAGTCACTTGTTCAAGTGATAGCAAAATAACTCAATTCACCTCAACGCCTACCAAACGAAAATCCACAACTAATTTGAATGCAGTTCTTTGCAAAAAATGCACTGAGGCTGCCATTTCAAATGAGGAGGAACCGACCGTAATGACAGTCGATGATATCGATCCCCGGTTTACCCTTGACGAAATGGTTAATAAATATCGAATCGAATATAAGCACATGTTAAGCAAGGCACGAACTAGCATTATTAAAGCCTTTGATGGGAAAAAGAAGTCTGGTAAGGTAAGGACTATATTCTTTATATATACACCATTCACTCTATATTCTCAAACATAAACTTATTAATTTTCGTCCCTCTATTCGTAGAACGACTCTGGAGTTCATTCACGTGGCGAGAATAGTTCAACGAATCTTACTAATCCAACCAGCGAATGCAAGGAGGTTATCGAGAATATTGATCTTCGAAAGTATACCAAAGCTTTGGAACAGAAATTCAAGAATATTTTGGAAAACCCAGTCGAATTGGTGGCCAATCGAAATGCAGATGTCTGTGAGATATTCTTTTTCATTATAAAAGAACAAATTGGAAAGTGTCGTAATTGGATTGTAAAGAATTTTGATAAGAGCGACAAGGAGAAAGATGACGATGACGATGAGGAGGTCAGCGACATGGAGGATGCTATTGAGGCAACAGATTTAGCAAATGAAAACCCTGTTACACTTGTTAGCGAGGAGAAAATTTATGTCGATGTGGATGTTGGAGAGGAAGCAATGGAGCATCAACCGCTGAATCTGAATGCTCTGTCGGAAACGCTGCCACCACTGGAAAGTCCTATGGCCTCTTCATCGCCATCAAACAAAATTTCCCCAATTCCTACACAGGTGGCCATTGACTCTTCTTTTGAGGTTTTGCCCAATGCGCCAACTGGTCATAATTTTATACACGTAAAAGTAACGCCCACATTTAAAGCACAATATCAGAGAGCCATTCAGCGTGAATATCGTATATTGCAAGCTTCACTGCCATCGGGAGTTCTTGTACGTGCCTATGAGGATCGTATGGATCTCATGTCGGTTATGATGGTTGGCCCAAAGGGCACACCATACCAGAATGCATTGTTCTTCTTTGACTTTCAAATGGGAAAGGATTATCCAAAGAACCCACCAACCTGCCTCTATGTCAGCTACTGTACAGAGCGCCTGAATCCGAATCTCTACGAAGAGGGAAAAGTGTGTGTGTCCCTGCTTGGCACTTGGTCTGGAAAGGATACTGAAATGTGGTCTTCGGGGAGCACTATTTTACAAGTACTCGTCTCAATACAAGGTCTCATACTGGTCGATGAGCCCTACTTCAATGAGGCGGGTTATGAGAAACAACGCGGTAA
This sequence comes from Drosophila sturtevanti, assembly GCA_018150375.1. Classification (NCBI taxonomy): domain Eukaryota; kingdom Metazoa; phylum Arthropoda; class Insecta; order Diptera; family Drosophilidae; genus Drosophila; species Drosophila sturtevanti. The sequence goes on from JAECWJ010000681.1 coordinate 72,531, forward strand.
GAGCTGCAGAAATAAAAGCGAAAATTGCATATAAAAATTATTCAATTGTAATTTTCAGGCACCCAGCTGGGCAAAGAAAATTCACGCGTTTACAATGAAATGGCCATTATAAAAATTGCTCATTCAACGGTCAAACAGTTGCAGAAACCACCACTTATTTTCCGAAAGGAATTGATTGAGCACTTTAAAAAATATGGAAATGAAGTGCATGGACGCATGCTGGCATGGTCGAACTATTCAGCCGAGGCACAACGTTTGAAAGTCCACAGCATAAAGGGTAGGTCTCTTTAGAAGAATAAAGCAGCCTATAAATAATTGAAATCCCAACAAATCCAATAAATCTTTACAGACATGCCAGAGGAGTATCTAACATCATGTGAAATGCCCGAATTTCCACTGCTCCCCTGTAGTCGCGGTTTCTGTATTGCAATCAAGGACGTTTTGGTCCAATTACAGAATGAGCTGGCTGCTCTGTCCAATGATAAATCGATTGATGAATTTAATCTCAATGAGCCTGTTGCTGGTACCGCGCCACGTGCTGACCCTGAGGAGGTTTGATTGATGTCTCAACTGTTTTTTAATCTTCGCCTTCAATATTGGTGCCTATGAAACTCAACAAAACAAAACAAAAAAAAAAAAAGAAATACCTTTTACGTTTTATACATAATCTCAAATGTTTCCACTGTGCTCTAATCCTATGGCAAAATTAGTGTTTTAGTAACGAAAAAAACATCAAATGAAAATTTTGTAAATCATTTGCTTAAAAAACTATCGCGAATCTACTCTTACTTATACTTAGCAAAAATTATACTATATAAGAGATACTAGCGTATATATAGTTAGCATAAAAGGGTTTTTGGAAATGAATTTATGTATAATGTAATTGTCGGTCAAAACTTTTATTAATGTATTTATTTATTATTAATGTTATGAGCTGGTTTAGCTTACACAAGCAATTTATTTTTAGTCGCATTTCAGTGTATTAATTTATGCAGATTTGTGAGCCAACAACCAACTATTGGAATCTCTAATCTATTATCAATATGTTTATATATCCTATAATGTGTCCTTAAGTGTAGTCGAATTGCATTCCACTCGAAAATTAGCAAAATTGGGACTCTAACACCCTTATAAGCATCACTTCTTGCCGCCTATATTTATATACATATATATATCTAATATGTACGTACACATGTGAATAAATTAGCAATTTTTATTTATTATGCCTTTAATTTCTGTAGTATCCAATCGACGAATGCTGCTGTTCTTGTATAGACACCCGGCCAACCCTGTAAACCGCAAGGCTCCGGACCATATGACGTAATGCCGGCAACGAAAAATATTTCTTGCTTGTCTACATTGATCGGAACCATTAAAGGACCACCAGAATCACCTCCACAAGTGTCAATTTCCAACTTGCCGCCAGCACACATTTGTGTGTCATTTAAATGCAATTGATAGGAGCGATATTTATCCCGACAACGTCCCAAATTCCATACATCAACTGTCGCCTTTTGCTTTCTTGTACTCGGTTTCTGCTCCTTGGTTTGTCCCCAGCCGGATACATCCATTGCATAGCTCTCAAAAGGATTATTAAGGTATTGATTGCCAAGTGGCAGACAAATGGGCTTAATATAATCAGTGTAACTGGGGCAAAGAGTAAAGGAATTATAGACTATAGGGAACTCGAGGTCGAGGTTATACCTACCTGACACTTTTCTTCAACCGTAATAATCCAATATCATTAAGTTGATCGATGGATTTAGGCAAATATGATTCATGGATTATTTGTTCCTCTATCTCAATGTCCATATGCATTGGAGCACATGTTGTTTTGCCATTTTTCTCTGTAACACAATCTGGAGCCTTGGTGGTATCCCATTCTCCCAAACGAACGCTATGAAGTTCTAGACCACTTTTTTCAAGCTTCTGGCTAGCCAAACAGTGACCTGCTGTCAGCACATAACGTGAATTGATAAGAGCTCCACCACAATTGAAGGTAAAATCACTTGCATTGGCTACAATCGGATTATACTATATTCAAACAATTATGCTCGTACTTTGGACATACATACGTCTCTTATATTGAAGAAGCACCATCCATGGAAATTCCCAAAGTTTTGTATCAACGCCACCAATAATTCGATTGGCAAACATAACACCACAAGTGCCAATATTAGGCAAAATATTCCCATTACCATCATTGGTAGAATCACTACCAACAGTTGTTGGCTTTGTCTGGTTCATGCGACAACAGACCAATATACGATTAACTAATCCTGAACGTGTATTATCCAATCCGCATTGGCTATCTGAAAGTAACTTTCGCTCCGCCGCCGATGAATCATTGTTATTGAGTATATTTAAAAGGATCGGACAATTCTCGATGTGAAGGCAAACACCACGATCCGTGGTAACTTGTGGAATGCAGTTTCCAAAAGTAATGGCAGCAGCATCTAGGCACAATCAAATCGTATATCACTTCATTGATTACATAATGTAAAATTGCCATTCCAACCGGTTAACATTGCCAATTAGTGAAGGACAGGACAACTCACCAGCTTGTTGAAGTTGTAGAACTGCATAAAGCAGCAGCGCTAGCAATAGATTTTGTTCTGACCGCATCTCGAGCAACTTTGAATTAAGACTAAACGTAATCTCTCATTAGCAAGCCAGTTTAAGCTTTTTAATAATCGCACGTTGCCCTCTACCACCCCTGCTGATGTTAATAATAACACTGTCCAACAAAGCTGCAATATAAATCAAAACAAACAGCCAAGCTATTGATCTCTCTTATCATTTTAAATCTGCATATAGAATAGCATCGATTCTTTGTTTTAAGGGCTTGTTTGTTTGTGTAATTTGTAACACATTATCGCTAGAGATATGACATCATTAACATACTATAACCTGTACGAGGTTATCGGCTCATCTTATGGAGCAAGCAACTTTATATTTGTATACAAACGAGAGTTGTGGGTTCAAAGTTAGTTCGTAGATTTCACTTAGAGCAAACCAGTTGAAAATTGACCCATTGGCTCTCGGTGTCAATTTGTCCTAGCTCTCCCAAACCAGTCCACATAAAAAAAAACATTTTCTGTTCCAGTTCTGTGACGCTTTTACTATCATGCTGCATCCAATTCGGATGTAAGCGCTTAGAACAAATCAATATTTTAATGCGTTTCGACAATTTCTTAACCGGTTATATTGTTTATCTATTTCGCACAGAGTTGGAACAGTAAGAGGGGTAATTGGGTGAAAAGGGTGTTAAATGGGTGTAGTTTTTATGGTTTAAATCTTGTTGCCGTTGTTGGCATAGTTATAAACTTGCTGGAAACCCTCTCCATCATCACCCTCCCCATCGTCCGAATCATCTGAATCGAATGTGTTGTCGGGAATATCGTAAAGTCGAATAATTGGCTTGTTGGGATCCTTCATGATGAGGTATTTGCCATCCTTTTGTTTCATCACAAGATCAATTATGCAACGTAGAATGCCCCAGGCATTGTCCATGCTCAAATTGATCTGGGTGGCAAACTCATGGGGTTTAAATTGTTGCGTTCCCAAAATGACGTGACGGGAGTGATCACGCGGATTGATACGGGAGACGTACCCCAGTTTCAACTGATCGGATCCAGCAAGAACGGCTTGCACAGTCCATTTGGCTAGCTTACAGGCATTATTACGTAATTCGTTAGCCAATACGGCACCGCGTTGTGTATCCAACTTTTGACGCCACTCGACACCATTGGCCATTTTGGAATCCCATTCGTTGAGAGCCTTGATAGACATAAATTGTGGCTCACCACTAGGCGTTTGAAGGACACCATCGTGTTCGCAACGAGCAACCAAAACCTAATCCAAACATATTGAGGGAAACATAAAGAAAAGTGTTTATAGAGAAATTCCGAAATTTTGCTTACAATATCTCTTCCCAATTCCCATTTCTTGTACCGATAGCCAACACTAGCCACCTGTATATCCTCATCTTCGCTAATAAAGGGATTGCTCTCCTCAAACTTGAATTTGGCCTCCTGATCGCCGGTCTTCAACACCTGCTGGCTAAAGTTGTGGTTGATGAAAGTAGCTTCAATGGCCAGATTACGCGGAGAATTGCATGAGCTGTCATCATCGGTAGGTGGTTCCACGCTCGTTTCGTTCACCGTCAGCAAATCAAATTCCGTGTGATCGCGTTTGTCCATGAAAATTTTATCGCCTTTAATTTGGAAAGGTTAATATAATTTTATAAGAATATCTGTATCATTAAGAGTCTTACCAACTTTCTCAATCACTATATCCCAAGAGTAATTGGATCGCGTCGAGCACATAATGGTAGCCAGTATGGCATCCGTGGCAAAGACATTACCAACTGTCTTGGACAGACGTCGTATAACCGGATCATCGGTGGTAGTCACCGTATGTACAATTCGGTCGATTTTCTGCAATGGCTTCTCATTTTTCACATTAATTCGATCATAAGTCTTGTCATAGAATTCCAAGGTTCCACAAGTGGCGATATCCACGCCCTCCTTCACATTTGGCAGTGACAGCTTAATGAGACGCGGGAAATCCATTTCCTCAATTGAAGCCCAGTCGGAACGCACAGCCACCGACGATTCGCGCATTTTTGGTGGTGGTCCGCGATTCCCAAACTTCTTGCCCATTCCACGGCGAGGATCACGAGCCTTGACATTCTTTCCACTCAGCGTAGTCATGCCATGGGTATTAATGCCACCTCGGGCATTGCGACCACGACCAGAGCGTGAGTTGCGCATATTGCGGAAGCGTCCGCGTTGATGGGGAGGCTTCTGAACACGGGCGGTATCCACCAAATGGAAGGTAGTTTCATCCTCCTCATGGTAGTAGGAGTATTGGATGCCAGTGCCAAAGCTGGAAGCATACTTGTCTGCAAATAGGAACAAGCCACAAGGTGGTTAATGCCACGACACACACAAACACACACATACATATGCACGCCAACAAAATGCAGACATAACCTCACTTGTTGAAGCCTGCATTTCAACTTTATCCAAGTTATACACTTACTTTGGTACTTCTTATCGTTGTTAGAGGTATTTGTCCAGTCACAAATCTTGCCCAGTCGATCATTTTTACTGAACGGCTGGTATGGCACGTCCTTAAACGTGTCCGGCAATTCGCATGGTCCCCAACCTTTCTCGTTAAATTGCACCGTAGGTTTCTCGAAGGTCGGAAACTGGGCCGACGTGTTGATAGTTTCGCTCATTGCAGGTTTTTCAACTCACTGAAGTTATTTAATAGTTAATATTCAATTAAAACTGCAAAAAAAATGAATAATTCGCGGATTAGGCTGAGTTGTCACGATTCAGCGATGCACACTAGAGCTGGGAAACCCATCGATCAAATTGCGATAGATCGATGGAAATTTTTCAATGTCGATACAAATTTTTTGTTTGGTCCATAAAAAAGCTTAAAAAGTTGAAAAATTTGTTTCATTATCCATATCCTTGGGATTTTCAATATATAGGAGTAAAATATCCCCTTAATGTACTATTTAATCTGATGAAGTCATCGATAGTAGCGATGATTTTTCTACCGGTGCGAAAACAATTGAGTAGACCACACAAAAAGCAGTGTTGCGAAATGCAGAATCGTGAAAGACAATATGAGTGTTGATGAAACAATTATTATATTATTCAATGTTGCCAGATAAGTGCGAAAACGTGTGGAAAATGTCAAATTTTTTTGATTATTGCTTTTAAAAATATTTATGTCTTTTGTGCATGATATTATTAACAATCTAATAAATATAGATCCACTTGACTACCACTCTGTAGTAAACTTAATGAGAGTTTCGTATGTTTTGGCCATTACTTTTCATGCCAAAGTGTTCCCGGTCTTGTTCAGATAAAACATTTTTGGGCAAATAGCGTAAAACATCGTTTTTGGCGCAGCTGTTCAGCATTTGAAGACGTTCTCTCTGGATACGCTCCTGCAGCTCCTTATCGGCTTGGGCTTTCATGTTAAAGAATTGTACATTGTCGGCCATTGCGTCGGCACGCCTGCGCTGATTTTCCTTAATCATGGAGAGGAGAATATTACCATGGTCTTTGCGTCGCTGTTCTTCGGCCTCTTGTAGCTCCTTTTCCATAGCAGCTTGCTTGTCGAATGGGCCATGTTGCTCAGTGGCCATTTCTTGACGCTGCAATTCCAACTGCTGTTTATTGCGTTGCATGACCTCAAGGCGATATTGTTCTAGGTCTGTTTTTGTTCGTAGCCGATCCATTGCTTCCTGTTCCAGCTTTTGGCGGTAACGCTCGTCATCCTTGGCCTTATACTCGGACTCTAGCAAATCCAGAAGCAGTGACTCCCTTTCGCGCCTTTCGCTATTTTGTTTTTGGAGCTGATGACCCAAATGTTTACTGATCTCTTCATGCTTGCGTCGAATTTCAAGGCGCTCCTGATCAAGTCTTTGTTTCCTTTCGTCCATCTGTGTCTGGGTCACCAATGCCTTTTTTAATTCTTCCTCATCCTGTCTGTTTATAAATTCTTTATATGCTTGTTTCTCCTCAATAAATCTGGTCATGTCTTTGCGTTTCTTGATCTTCTGTTCTTCTTGTTGGATTTGTTGTGCCCTGTCTTCCTCTTCGATTTGTTGCTGCAAGGCCATGCGAAGCTCCCTATCGGCTACCATATCAACACACTCTTCCTTGCGACGTTGTTGCGTATGTTCCATTTGCGATGCAAGGGAGTCACGGAGCTTTTGTTGCTGCTGCTTCTGTGCTAGCTGCTTTTCACGAACTTCAGCCAGAAACTCTAATCTTGCCATTTCAGCCAGTTTTTGGCTCTTGGCCTTGTCTTTTGCATCTTCCTCGCGGGTTTTTTGCAATTCTTTCCTTTGCTCTGAAAGATCTTTGGAGATGACAGCCAATCTTAAATGTTCCGCTAGTTGACGCAATTCTTCGCAATCGGTCCGCAATTGTTGGCGTCGCTTCTTTTCTATAAATTCCGCATGTTTCAGATCTTTTAGCTCGTTGGGGATGGCCATGTCGTATAGTGCTACTCGACACATTGGATTTTCTTTGGATAGCTCTAAACTACGATTGATAGCTTCACGTTTACCCAACATTGCAAAGCCTCAAATTTAAGTTTTTTTAATTATGAGCTGGAAAATTCGCCGCTGGATACAATGGATTGTCCTTTTCCAAATAAATGGAACGGGGTTGCCATAGTTTCCCAATTAAACAAGACAACAATAAAGTCACAAGGGTTGCGTTTCCATTTATTTGAGGAATTTCTAACTATAGTTGAAGTTATTTACGTTCTGTCAACGCGCTTTAAAAAGCTGTACGAATAGTTAAAAAATTTATCCTATGAGTGGAGAGGCTGATACAGGGTTACCATGGGCATAGGGTTACCTCAAACCGCACCTTACCGTTAGAATTATGAGAGTAAGCAATTTTTGAAAACTATAGTCATTCAATGACTCGATTTTAATATTCAGATGAATTTCAACAAAATTCTATGCCAAAAGAAAGCAATTTTTAAAAATATTTAGTTAGAAAATGCAATTGGAAAATATTTCTTATCCTTCTCTACAACATCCTCGAGCAAGTCATCAATATCGGTGTCGGGAAAACGCTCCACCCACGATTGTATGTAACCCCCATGAGTAGCCTCATAGGTCTTTAATTGGACCTTATTGTCATTGATCACAGTGTTGGCCTGAACAAGAATCATTCGGGGTTTTTTATGTGCCAGACAAATATCTCGCCATTTGGCCCACGGATGTGAACCCGATTCATTTACTTCTGAATAGTGTTCGTACATCTTGGTAGCTGCATTTATATCAGCCGTGGACTTGTATACTTGCAGCTTGGTTAAAAACTGACCCAAGGCTTTTTTGCCAACAGTTTCAATTTTAGATCGATCCACAGTGAGTAGCAAATTTTTGCCATCTTCCGTTTCCTGGACAGTTACCAGTCCTTCGCCTGCTTCAAGCAAAACTTTCATAATAACAAAACGAGCGCGGGAATGTGCCTGTAGCCACAATTTAGATTTTGGATTGTACATTTCCAGAGCAACACCCATGCCATTCCAGATTAGACTTAACCAATTAACGTAGATAATATTATCTTGTTCGACAGAGTCCTTGAAACCGAATATTTCTAGAATATCTCGCTGCAAAGACAAGTAAAGGCCAACAGCTTCGGCACGGCATTCCTCATAAGAGGAGCCAATTCCACCAAATTTGGTATCATACGTTTCACCCGGCAGGTACCACTTAGTAATTGCTTCGCCTGTGATCAGATCCTTGGTGTTCTCCTTGTCAAAGTTATATTTGCCACTCTCGTCGATGCGGAATAATTTGCCACTACCATGACCCAATAGCTCATGAAGACCGACTTGAACTTCAAAGGCTTTCACTTTGTACTCCTTTAAAAGCGTTTGATCTTCCTCTGAAAGGAATGGAATGGGATCCTTTCGGTTGATATTAGCCAGCACGTTGCCCAATGACACATTTTTGAAACCCTCATCCTGACGGATTTCATCATCTGTTTCATAGAAATTAAAATAAATGAAAAAAATATCAATTAAGATATTCAAATTTATTACACTTACAATTGGGTATATTGATGCCAGCAGGAACACCACTTCCAGCAAATGTTAGTACATCCAAAGAGGTGAAATCAGGTTTTAGATAAGAGTCCTTCTCATAAGGTTCCGTCCATGGCAAATATTCCAAAAGCTTCTCAGCACGATTAACTAATTCTGTAAACTTGGCGGAACTCTCCTTATTAACCATAGCGACAAAGCCCTCAAATTCACCTCTACCACCGGCAGGATCACGATACGTTTCAATGAAACCAATGTATGTCTCAATGACAGGTCCTTTATCCTTGATCCACCATCTTGAACCATCTTTATGTTCATCTAATGAACCCTCCTCAAAGGATTTAATATAATGTTCTATCATTTTGGCCTCGTTCTCATTAGCAGCATATTTTTTGGCTTCTAATAGATTATGATTGACTCGCTCAAGCAACTTGTGATAGTCACCCCGTGTGACACGAAATCTATTTCCTTCATATTCTTCCAAAGGCAATGTGATACCATCCTTAGCAGATGCAGCTACAGAACCCAATTTGATATCATAAATGGTTTGGCCATTCTCCACCACCTTAAAGGTACGACACATATACGGTTCAATGCGTTTGGATGTCAGCCATGCATTTACAATTTCCGAATCCTTTTTGGTACAGTTGTCTGACCAATACGTTGTAATGCCATCTGGTGCAAGGCCCAATGTCTCATTACGTGATTCAAGTGCATAAATTAGATTTTTGACTTTCTCATAGATTTTTGGGACATGCGGCTCAGATTGGTAGGCTTTCGAAGAGTGGACAACGGCTTCGAACTTATCCTCGGTAAGATTAGGCACTATTTTACTATCACCCATGCCCTTGTAATTGCCGGCATTCGCAAATACACCGCAGGCATAAACGAGAAAACTCTGTATTAATTTGATAAGATTAGATATGATAAATTTATTTAACTCTTTTTAAGACTTGCCGTAAACTCTTCCTCCGTCACTCCGGCATCCAGAGCTCTAGCTTTCAGTTCATCGGGTTTCTCAGTCACAAATATGCGATGTAACAGAGAAAAGATTAATGGTGCCTCAGGGCTGGACTGGATGACTGCAATAAGGACACCATCCCAGGAAGCCTTACTAAAATAATGGGCATATAGCTTTTCCTTATCAGTCAGATTCTCAAAGGCATTCTTACAATCGAGATCCGCAATAGGTTGCGAATTAGGTAGGACAAAATGTGAAGTTTTGCTGGTCATTGCTTTAGGCTGGGGAAGATTAGAGCTGGAACTGCAACGACAAAAAGTTAAAAGTGGGGGAAAGTAAATATAAATGTTTATTGCTGAGAACTACCTGTAATTAATAAATGGTTGACTGTACTGCTGAGGTACTAGGAGGCGAAGGCGACAGGTGGTTGTTCTTTTACTTTCAATTGGCAGGATTTGAGTTTGGATACTTTTGGTAAAATTAAATCTACAACTGCTTCCTGCACGGATACGTAAGTGACAAAGCCTGTTTAGGTGACGACCACAATTTGGAATTCTCTGTAGCAACAACATGACTGAGAATTTCGAATGATGATCACAAAGAAGAATATGGAGCTTTGTGAATTTCTTTTGTTTTAAATACGGAAGCTAAGTAGAAGTATTCATTGTTGTTGTACAACTGTAAATATTTAAAATACTATTTTAATTTTGAAAAGAACTCAAATGAACAAACGAACATGATGATTATGCATTATTTTCTTATATGCACCGACAGAGCTGAAGACAATATGGCAGCAATGTGAAGAAAAGAAAATCAAATTAAAAGCAAAAAAACTCCATAAAAGGAGGTACGAGCGTGGAAATCATATGGGGATGCAACTACGTATTAGTTAATTGTGAACTCATATCAAATGATAACAAATATGTTAATATAAATTATTATATTTAAAAAGGGTTATTACTTACTTTGACTCCTCAGATGTTCAATGTTGAAAAATAACGAAATGTGGATGAGGCTAGATTTAAACTTTAGTGTTGGGAAATGTAAACATTAAATGTTTGCGCGGAAATAAGCTTATTTTTTGTCAATTTAAAATACAGTCAAATATTCAGCGTTGCCTGTGTTGACACCGCTCCAATATTTTTGAAAAACTCGGGGGTATATTCGTCTTGGAAATATCGTAAACTCTAGCGACAAAAAAAAAATTAAAAAGTTACTTTACTTTTGTCAATTAAGACAAAATTGCACAATAAATGCCTCCCCTTTCGTCCGAGACGAACGTTGAAGTAAATTGAACCGATTTAACCCAGGTTTTCACAATTAAATAAATCGATGATTTAGATTTATTAAAATATATTTATTCTACGTTTTGCATCCCTGGAAACTCATGATCACAATATGGCAACTCTGCCACTTACTTGCTGTTTACAATCCAATATATCGTCGAAAACTGAATCGTTTCGTTTTAGATATTTAGAATTTATTTATTGGAGGGCAGTCAAGAACAGGTGAGGCATCTCAACCTGAGCTCACTATGCCGGATATCAAGATAACACCGTTAGGCGCTGGCCAGGATGTGGGCCGCAGTTGTCTTCTACTTTCAATGGGCGGCAAGAACATAATGTTGGACTGTGGTATGCATATGGGCTATAATGATGAGCGCCGCTTTCCCGACTTCTCTTACATTGTTCCCGAAGGACCTATTACCAGTCACATTGACTGTGTAATCATCTCACATTTTCATCTGGGTAAGTTCAGCGAAAAATAACCTTGTCCATCTATCATCGCCCGGCTTATCTATAATTCTAATTGAATTTCGTTCGTTGTTTTTTTTATCAATGCCTGGGCATTTAGATCACTGTGGCGCTTTGCCCTACATGTCAGAGATTGTGGGCTACACGGGCCCCATTTACATGACGCATCCAACAAAGGCAATTGCGCCAATTCTTCTCGAAGATATGCGTAAGGTTGCCGTAGAGCGTAAAGGTGAATCAAATTTCTTTACCACCCAAATGATTAAGGATTGTATGAAGAAGGTTATACCAGTAACATTGCACCAGAGCATGATGGTAGACACCGATCTGGAGATTAAAGCTTACTACGCCGGTCATGTACTGGGTGCAGCCATGTTTTGGATCAAAGTTGGCTCTCAGAGTGTTGTATATACCGGTGATTACAATATGACACCCGATCGACATTTGGGTGCTGCCTGGATTGACAAATGCCGCCCGGATCTCTTGATCTCGGAAAGCACTTATGCCACCACCATTCGTGACTCAAAGCGTTGTCGTGAGCGTGATTTTCTCAAGAAAGTCCACGAATGTGTGGCCAAAGGCGGTAAAGTTTTGATACCTGTATTTGCATTGGGTCGAGCACAAGAGCTGTGCATTCTCCTGGAGACTTATTGGGACCGCATGAACCTCAAATATCCCATCTACTTTGCACTCGGTCTGACTGAGAAGGCGAATACCTATTATAAAATGTTTATCACATGGACGAATCAAAAGATCCGGAAAACGTTTGTTCATCGAAACATGTTTGATTTTAAGCACATCAAGCCATTTGACAAGGCATACATTGATAATCCTGGAGCCATGGTGGTATTCGCCACACCCGGTATGCTGCATGCCGGACTCTCGCTGCAGATCTTCAAAAAGTGGGCACCCAATGAAAATAATATGGTTATTATGCCGGGATATTGTGTCCAGGGGACGGTGGGTAATAAAATTCTTGGCGGTGCAAAGAAAGTGGAGTTTGAGAATCGTCAAGTTGTCGAAGTAAAAATGGCCGTGGAATATATGAGCTTCTCGGCCCATGCCGATGCCAAGGGTAAGCGTAAAGGATGATTACCTAAATTATATAAAACAAATTTAACTCTGATTCCTTATAGGCATCATGCAGCTAATACAAAACTGTGAACCCAAGAATGTACTGCTAGTTCATGGAGAGGCGGAAAAGATGAAATTCTTGCGCTCCAAGATTCGCGATGAATTTAATTTGGAAACTTACATGCCAGCCAATGGTGAAACTTGTGTCATAAATACACCCGTAAAAATACCGGTGGATGCAGCCATATCGTTACTAAAAGCAGAGGCTCGCTCCTACAATGCTCAACCGCCAGATCCCAAGCGTCGTCGTCTTATCCATGGGGTTCTTGTTATGAAGGACAATCGAATTATGTTGCAAAATCTAACAGATGCCCTCAAAGAGATTGGTATCAATCGGCATGTTATGCGTTTTACATCCAAGGTTAAAATGGATGATCCGGGTCCAAAACAACGCACTATTGAGAAGCTTAAATCCTTGCTGGATGAAAAGTTAGTTGGATGGTCGGTATTGATACAGGAGACCGGCTCCATAACTGTTGAAACAGTTGAAGTTAAAGTTGAGGAGGATGAGAAGGATCATAAGCAAAAGACCGTACTGATTACCTGGACGAATCAGGATGAGGATATTGGTGCCTATATACTAAATCTGTTACAAAATATGTGTTAGGTTACGCACATCCATTTGGTCAATTGCGATTCCATAGTTTTTAAGCACAAAGTGTTGATTTCTACGAAAAAAAAGTTTACGAAATAAATATTTACAACAAAAAAAATAAAGGAAAAATAATGCAATGGAATTCTATTTCCCTCATTCAACTATTGAAAATAGTTTTAGAATGAATCCCCATCTTGATTGATTCCAATCGAATAATCTTTTGCTTTTCGCGACTTTTCTCGCAGTGAAAGATATTTAATTCGTTCGATCCACATTTATTAATTCTGATAGTTTATAACTTTATTCATTTTTAAGACCCCCAGTTCTAATGTTTTTCCAGGCGCCTTGAGTCGGAATCGCAATTGGGCATTTGTGGGCGAATCCCTTCCCCGTTCTCTTCCTTCTTATGTCAAAGCGGCAGCACCAGAGATGATTTCAATCAACTCGCGGGTAATGACCGCCTGTCGGGTACGGTTGAATGTGAGAGTCAGCTTGTCAATCATCTCGCCGGCATTCTTCGAGGCATTGTCCATAGCCGTCATACGGGAAGATTGCTCAGAGCAGGCACCCTCCTTCATGGTGAAGAAGATAAGTGAAGCCAGTGAGAACTCCAGATAGCTCTTGACGACATCACTATCGAGCGAATCGTAAACAGCCAATTTCTCGGATTTCTCCACAGTGGATCCACTGTAGATTGGCAGTGAAGTGCATTGGTACGACACTACGGATTTAAATCTATTGTAGACAATCTTGCCCTCGGTATACTCGTAGCCAGTTTGGAGCACTTCGTGGGCAATCTTAGAGGCATCCAAGAAGGTAGGTGGCAAGCGGCCGACTTCATTGGCCACCATCAAGATATTCTTGCCGTACAGACGAGCCAGAATGGAGCGGGACTTATCGCCCACACAGAAAACCTTGGTGTTTACATCATCTATAGCCAGCTCTGAGCGGATTTGACGAGCAACACCGGTGTGCACAGCACCGCAGAGACCACGGTCCGATGTCATGGCAATGAGCAGCTTCTTGGGCTCGGCCTTCTCATCGGGCTGGATTTCGGTTTTCTCGAAAAATTGTTGGGCACCCACACCGTAAGGACGCGCCGCCTTCAAATCACGCTCGGCACGGGCGTATTTGGCAGCGGACACCATCTTCATTGATTGCGTAATTTTCTGAATGTTCTTCACGGATTTCAAGCGAATGGAGATCGCCTTCAAAGTGGCCATGCCGCGCTGCTGCTGGGCCTGCAAGGTGGCTTCCATAGCCAGCGGCAGCAAGATCGTTGAACGTTGCATCATCATCCTGTGAGCTACTGTTGAAGTTTCCCCTACACAAGAAAAAAATTAGCGAAAAATCAACGGTATCAGCCAGCGAAAATTCACCTACGTTAAGTTGGCTGCACGATAACGAGTGTTATAACACCGCCTGTCGTTGCCACTTCGTTTTGATTGTCATACAAAATGGCGTTCCGATGTGAATGGTCAAATATTCAATGTGGGGGAAATGAGACTAAATCATCCAATTGGAGTTCAATTATCGAACAATTAATTTAAAGCCATTTAATAGAAAAATTGGATTGCTTATATCGGTTAGAGCTATGAAGTTAGACGTTGAATAAAGTTTTTTATTTTCCCGCGACAAACTCAAAACTATTGAAGCCCTGGCTTGCCCTTTATCATATGGCTTGCAACACTATATAAACACCGTGACGTACTCAAATTTCTCAACTCTGAAACTATCGATAATAACAAAGAATAAAAGCAAAATCCCAAAAGAAGGCCAAGACCAGACGAAGATTTGGAACTGGAGTTAGGTCAGGAAGAAGAAGAAGAAGATTAGATGTAAAGTTAACAGCTGGCAAGATCGTTGTAAAAACACAAAGGTGCCTTTTTCCAGCAGCAAAAGCAACAACAATAACAGCAACAGCTGCCTGAGTGTGTGAGTGTGTGTGTGCGTGCGTGTGTGTGATTAATTTACAAAACATTCAGGCCCTCACCTCGTAACAAAATATTAAGCCGTCGAGCAAAACACATGATGTGGTCGTTCTTCTCGCGGGACTCCTCTAAAGATTTCCCCTATGAAATTGGCGAACCAGTGTCTGGCTTCGACAACTACTCAATATGGCAATTACACAAGGCCAAACGTAAGGGCACTCTGGAAGAAGTGTCTGTATTTGTCTATGATATTCGCAGCGGTTCCGATGCTAAATGTGAATTGGCCAAGTCATCACTGAAGAGACTAAAAACATTGCGTCATCCGAGTATATTGCAATATCTAGATTCGCTGGAAACAGATAAAATGCTATACGTGGCCACGGAGGCAGTGGATCCATTGGGCACATATTTCACTAAACTGGCCACAGATAATGTGCAAAAAGGTCTCTATTTGGCATGGGGAATATTTCAAATAACCGTAAGTTACAAGTAATAATTATCTAATTAAGTGATTAATTCAATTCCTTCTCTGAATAATCCTTTTCAGCGTGCTCTATCCTTCCTTAATAACGATGGCAATCTAAGACATAACAATGTCTCCGCCTGGTCAGTATTTGTTAATGCATCGGGTGAATGGAAATTGGGCAGCCTGGAGTTTGTGTCAGCGGCGGATGGCAATCCCATGCCTCCGGTCAAGATACCAATTTCGCTTGAGGTATACGATGCACCCGAAAAGAATGACCAAAGTAAACTGAAAGCGGCTACAAAATGGTAAGTTGGAATCATTTTATTCAGAGTTTATTCTTTAAATTTCTTTTCGTACTTTGGACAGCTCTGTGGATATGTGGGGTCTAGGATGCCTGGTCTGGGAGGCCTTTAATGGCATTCTAAAGCAACGTTCTAATCTAAAAGATATTGAACATATACCCAAATCTCTGCAATCGCTTTATTGTGAGCTGGTTGGTGCTTCTCCATCAAATCGTCCCAATCCAGCAGATATTATAACACGCTGCCGTAAACCAGGTGGATTCTTCAAGAATGATTTAGTGGATACATTGCTTTTTCTTGAGGAAATACAAATTAAAGATAAGGCAGAGAAAAATCGTTTTTTCAGTGGCCTTACAACGCATTTGGATTGTTTTCCTGATAATGTATGCAAGCACAAGATTTTACCACAACTGATTACCGCTTATGAGTATGGGGATGCGGGTTCAGCAGTTCTGGCGCCCATGTTTAAGGTTTGCCACAAGCCACGAGAATTTAATTTATATATACTAAAACTAATCGATCTCTTCTTTTCTCTTTGTTTAGCTGGGTAAACTGTTGGATGAAGTGGAATACCAGAAACGTATTGTTCCGTGTGTGGTCAAGCTATTTGCATCTACGGATCGTGTTACCCGTTCTCGACTTTTGCAACAATTGGATTTATTTATAGCGCATTTACAGCCACAGGTGGTTAATGATCAGATATTTCCACAAGTGGCACACGGTTTTCTTGACACAAATGCCACAATACGAGAGCAGACTGTTAAATCTATCATACATTTGGCCCCTAAGCTCAATTATAATAATTTAAATGTGGAGGTTTTACGTCACTTTGCACGACTTCAGGCACGCGATGATCAGGGCGGTATACGCACCAACACGACAGTGTGTCTGGGCAAGATTGCTCCACATTTACATCCACAAGTGCGCCAGCGTGTTCTAGTCTCGGCTTTTATACGTGCCATGCGTGATCCTTTTCCACCAGCTCGAGTGGCTGGTGTCCTAGCACTGGCTGCCACCCAGCAGTATTTTCTACTCAGTGAGGTGGCCAATCGTGTCTTGCCATCATTGTGTTCGCTTACTGTGGATCCAGAGAAAACCGTACGAGATCCGGCATTCAAGACCGTTCGTGGCTTTTTGGGTAAACTAGAAAAAGTGTCCGAAGATCCCAGTTTACGTGAGACAATGGGTATGACAAAAAAAAAATAGTGTATATCTCTCTTTAATTAATTAACAATCAAATAATTCCATTTCAGAGGCGGATGTACATACAGCGACGCCATCTATTGGTAATGCAGCTGCCACGTGGGCAGGCTGGGCGGTGACTGCTGTTACAGCCAAATTTTATCGCAGCCAAAGTGATTCATCACGTCCACGACCGCCGTTAACAGGAAGAAATCTTTCGAAACCAGCATCCTTGGGTACGTCATTCAATAAGTATTAAAAGGGACAAACTTGTTTAAACTCTCTTTTTGCTGCGTTTTCCTTAGAACAACCATCGAGTAGCAGCCTATCGACAACAACCAGTAGCGTCACGTCAATGACCTCACTTGAGCATGAAAGTAATGACACCTCAGCATCAGCTTCGGATTATGGCAATAATGATTGGGATAACGAGAATTGGGGGGAAATGGATGTAAGTAAAGGAAAAAAAAACAGACTAACCCATAGAAATGCTAATTATTGATATTGATCTATTTTTGAAAGACCTCTCAGGATCCTAGCAGTCCACTGGCAGCCAATTCCAATAATGGGCAAATAGCAGCAACGAACGCATTAAATGAGGTGCGCGATGGTTGGGATAATGAGGAATGGGGCAGTCTTGAAGAGGATCCAGTAAGAACATTTCAATCTATGCAATACCGTTTATATGTAAGCTTTATTTAAATTAATTTTTTTTTAAGTGCGAGGAGGAAGAGCAGGCAGAACAGGAGCAGCAACAACAGCAAATGGCCCGACAATCCATCTCCTCCACGACATCTTCCAGCCAACATCATCATCAGCAGCAGCATCAGCAGCAACATGATCTAAACGAGCTTTTCGATCCGCTGACTAAATTAAACAGTAGTTCACAGCTGCGACCTAAAGAGTTACCCAATCTTTCCAGTAGCAATACATCACCCACAGCCAATTGTAATAATATAAGCCCGCCATCATCGCATTTTAATAATTCTACGCATAATGCTAATTGGAATAGCGATTCATGGGCTGATGGTGAATTTGAACCGCTGGATGAGCCGGGCCTTGGTAAGTCCATAATGAATTCTCATCTTCCCAACAACAATGTTAATTAACTAATCGATTAATTTTAAATTTAGGCAATAGCAAATTGGATGAAGCCCGTCGTAAAAGGGAAGAAAAGAAAGTTCAGCGTCAACGCGAATTGGAGGCACGTCGTGCCCAACGTGTTACAGGACCAATGAAATTGGGTGCAAAAAAGCTTTAAAAGGAATATTCGATAAATAGAATTGAAATGTATATTTTTTAAGACCCAAAGTAAATTTTTGTATATTACTCTAAATGTGTATGTCCATCTCGTCCTCCACATTCTACTTCTCACATTCTCAGTGTGCGTATTTACGTTTAATATTTCTTATTTTTTGTTTGCATTTAATGCAAAATCTCAGTGTTTCAAGCCTCCATTTCGATACCATTACAAATATATATAAACATATGTAGGCATATTTGATAATTATATTATGATTAATTGCATAACTCTAAACACCATATTATTTAAATATATATTCAAATGTAAAGCACTTTGTAATTAAAAAAAATGACGACAGCAAGTGAAAAAAGGAATAGACGAAACAAGGAAAACTAACCAAGTAGCTAGTAAATTACTCCAAATTTATACTTTAGTAAGCGAACTAAATCTAAACGATAACTGAAACGAATACGAATTAAATGCAAATATGCCCTAGCAGAGTAACATCATTTAAATAAAATTACCAAAAAATTGGTTGTTTTACTTACAATTAGTAACTTTAAACAATACAATTTGTACTGTTGTATATTGTGAGAATTGATATCAAAAGAGAATAGAATAAATGAAAAAGTACATTAAAAAATTTATGCAATTTCCCCTCAGATATATTAACATTAACCATTTGTGTGTCTTGACAGATTTCTTCTCTAACCAAAAATTTTGCTCGCCCCACAGAAACAAAGCTACAAAACCCAAGAAACAGAAAAGTATTTCATATTCCATTTTCTAGGCAGATATATATCTACATATATGTATACATATATTGATATAGAACGAATCTATGTATGTATTTTTGCAAATATAATATGTGAATTTTTAATACATAAAATAAAATATACATATTTTTATATAGTTAAATGCATTAACAAAACAAACAAACAAAAAAAAAAAAAAAAAACTAACGAAACAAATGATGAAAATGAAAACCGACAAAATATAAATAAAAACAAAAAAAAATATATATATATAGAACCAACCAACCGCAAGCAATTATAGAGAATGACAAAAATTTAATACAATTTTGAAGCTTTTTCATAAGTAAATAGTAGAAAATTGCACTTGTTATATGGTATAATACTAAGTTGCTATATATAGGATCAGAAATGCATATGCATACATGTATGTGTCAGTTTAATTGGATTTTCTTTTATAATTGCAACAACAACATAAAATGTGAATTTTTCCCACTAACTGCACCAAGCGCAAGCCATTTTTGCATGTCAAAACTAAACTAATCGAGTTACAAAACTAAACAATTTAAAAAAAAAAACAAATCCTGTACATACCTTTATACCTAACACACCTAAACATATACATACATATATGTGTATGTATGCATGTATGTATATATATGCCGATTTTTTCCAATACCTCAATATCAGTGTACAATTTTTCCATATATATTTTTATCACACATCTCAAATTGATGAAACAAAATGTTAAAACTAAATAAATGAAAACCAAAATCTCATTGTTGTGGATGCGTCTTCGTAAACTTTTGATCATTGTATCAACTAAACAATAACATTTCAACAACATAAAACAACAACAAAACACAAAAAAAAGCAAAAGAAAACATAACAAAACAAAAACCAACAACAAAAATCATTCTGTAATAAATTCTTTTCCATTATGCAAAATTTACTATTAGAGAGCAAAAACAAATAAAACACGAAAAATTTATATTATTTAGACAAATTTTTAAGACTGCAAAAATGAAACCAAAAACAAAAGAAATATAGAAGAAAAAAAAAACAAAAAAAATAAATTCATTAAAAGTGGTAAATTGATAAAAAAAAAAAGAAAAGATACAAATTGTTTAGTACTAATTATCAGTAAAACAACAGAATAAAAATTTTGAAATATAACAAAACAGAGTCAAAAATCAAATTATATTCGAGTGTGTTAAACATAAAAGTATTTTTATATAAATTTTCAGGTAACGATGTGGAATACTTCAAATCTTTTAAAGAATTTCTACAATCGAAACGATTGGAACAAACCATTTGACTAAGCTAAAAAACTCTTTCAGCAAGGGTATAAAGAAGCAATTATTATGAAAATCTCGTAAATGATATACGAGAAGATTATTTAATTTCAGATAATTATCGATATGCAACGTCTTTTCAAATACTTGTATATATGTATATATATATACACAAAGGTATAATAAATGCCTTTTCCCGCACATCTGTGGCCTGGGTTTTGCTCTCTGAAATTGTTTTGACAACTGTTTTTCCATCGTTTGCTAATTGCAATTGGAACAATTAAAAGCAATTGCATTTAAATGCTTGGGGAGTGTTAATCCAACTAAATGCTTACTTTTACTTAAATACTCGTTTTAACAGCTGTTTTTAAATCGAGGATAATAAGGATAGAAGATCGGCAAGTGTTACGATAAAAAATGAAATTTAAAACAAACAATAAAAATTGGCATACACAATGTTAAAGTACACCAATACTTATACATATTTTAACCTTTGCCCATATACCTTCAAAAAATGTGGACTGTAGAAAACTTTATCAATTGATTTAAACATAAATTTACAAAAGAATTGTTAAGGTTTTGATATGAAAGAGTTTTTGTTTGAGTTTTGTTGCTAATTTACAACTATATGACTATTTGATAAAAGCAAATCTCCAACAGTTAAGACTCTGTAAATAAAATAATAGTTTAATTTATTATTTTATTTTATTTATAATTTATTTTATCCTTTGGAGAAATTTCCTGATTAAGATGCACGCACTACAAAAAAGTGTAGCATACTTATTTGGAGCGTTGCAACATGTATGTAGATTGGTATTTACCATTTGATAGTGGGACTCTTTTGTCCACTTCAAACGATTTTAGTAACACAAAAGTACTGAAATCATGTGTATATAGAACTGAGAAAGTTATAGTCTATATTGGTTACAATAATGAAATTATTTAAATAATTTGGCATACGTAATTTTACATTTAATATGTTAATTACCTTTTGATTGTCATTTTAATGATTTCAAAAGTCGAATCACATTAATTTCAAAACAATATTCCAGTTGACATTTATGGCTGGCATAAAAAGCAAAAAACACTAGTTTTCATTTGGATAATGCACTAGCTTTAAACTGAAAAGCTATTTATAATTAGGCAACAATTTTCTGAAACTGCACTGTAGGCAAAAATATACCTTTTTTATATATGTTGGGCAAGAATTTTAGTGTAGGTGTCTTAATATAATTGCCAAACCCTTGCACTTCATCCAATTTGCTTAAAATAAAACATATAATCGAAGCTAACTTCCCAATTAAATTTTATCACCTCATTAAGACAGTTCGAACATTTTCTATTTTCTCACGCGCTCATTTCGTTCGCAATTCGATAATTTGTTGCACTTGAAGTTGAAGTTGAAACTGACGTTGATGTTTATGTTGAGGTTGATGTTGATGCTGATGCTGTAAGAAGAGAGGGGAGAAAAAATGAGGGGCTAAGTGGGTCCGGTCTGCCCTTGCCATGAGTAATTGCCTCTCCCCAATTGCCTTTGACTAAAATAGTATTTCGTTAACCCCCAAGAATTTCGAATTGCTATTATTAGATGCTGAAGTCATTTGCTTGGCAAACTTATCATATATACATACATATATACACATATATAGGGGGGAATTGCTTTGCTTGCACTTGCATTACTCATACGCCCTGCCTTACGTTTCTTTACCTTACCAGATCTCGTGTGTCTAATTGTGAGCCCGAAAGTAAAGCGGGCTAGATGTCTGATTGCTTGTGTATAATTAAATAGTGTGTCGTGATAAAGTTGTGCAAATATTGAGATCATTATGTTAATTTCAAATTGCCCTGAGGCTGCAGCATTTGTGGTGGGTGGCACAGCATCTCAAATTTACTTTTGAAAATGCCACCCATTTTGCGCTTATTAAACTTGAAATGTTTAAACTTCTATTTGTATTTCTATTGGCGCTGATGCTTTTAGATGCACTTAGATGTTGTTTTTAGTTATTGTGCTGTTGTTTTTTTTTTCTTTTTTCATATTTTTTGTCACCGATTCTGTTCGATTTGGCACGCAGGTGTGCGGCACAAAATTCACATAATTTTCGCGCTTTAAGCGCACACAAAATGCATTAAATGTTATTTTTCTCTGTTGTTCTCTGACTCTTTTCGCCATTTGCCGACTGCTAAATTAAAGTCTCGCATTCAATTCAATCAAAGCGCAACATTTGGTTTCCATTTCGGCATCTTTTGTTGTTTCTATTGTTGTTCTTGCTGCTGCTGTTGCTGCAGTTGTTAAAAAATTTTCAAATTAGCATTGGTAAATTGTTCTAATATAATACTTGGGAGCGGTTCACTTAAACTAAATAGGGAGAGTATACACACATATAATAAGTATATTTAGTCTAGCGTACAAATCTTATTTGAATTTTTAATATTTTTAAAATAGCTCGTGACATTTATTTGGTAGATATGACAATTGTTATCTGTCAACGGATGTATATAGAAGTTTATCATTTTATTATCAGCATGTATTTATTTTGTTTACTGGTTTAGTAGCTTTCATAATATAATGTAATGATTAAGTTTTTATTCGTTTTATTTATCGCCAAGTTTTTAATTCAGCATCCGTTAAGACATTTGAGAATTTTTTATGATCCATTGTAAAGTGTTTCCAACACTACAGATATTTTAGAATACTTGGTTTCTGAAAATGCCAATATAATGCAAGGGTATACAAATTTCGTCCCGTGCCGAAGTTTGTATACCCTTGCATAATATAAAATTTAAATAAAATTTAAATCAAAAACATAAAAAAAATAACGGCATTTGATTTATATCGGTATATATTATCCGATCTGATTCAAACTTACTAGAGTGGTGTATGATTTGTATACCAAATTTGGTTTAGATATCTGAAAAAAACAAAAAAGTTTTTCTCACAAACCAAAATTTGCCCGAGGTACCTCTGATGATTTAAATAAATGATCAATGAACAGAATCATATGACTTTTATTCACGTAGCTCAAAATTTAAGTTCGAAAACATACAGACGGTCTGCTGATCAAGAATATATATACTTTATGGGGTCGGAAACGTTTATTTCTATGCGTTACAAACATCTAATCAATTCTAATCTCCAAGGCTATAATAACACATAATATTTGTATAATTGTGTATTATTCTGATAGTCACTAACTCATTTTCTTACCTGATTTTATTACTTTATTTCACATTATTTTCTTATTTAACAAAGTTTTGAAAATGGTTTCCAAGACAAGGTAACTTTGGTGAAATATATTAAGAAAGATCTTTAAATATTCAATATATTTTAGTTTCACAATACTACTACTAAGAAAAGATTTTAATTTATATAATATTTTTATATTCTATAGTAGTAATTTTCAAAACTGTGAAATAATTATTAAGTAATTTTCTCTTCAAATACTTTTATTATCTGAATCTTGTTGAGGGTTTATGATGTAAATGGCTTTTAATTTAAAGGGACGATAAAGAGAGCAGACTCCATGTCTAGGGAGGAAGAACTTCCCAATGAATACGATATTTCTTTATACATATATTTATATTATTCACCGTCTGCTAGCCAAGGCAATACAACACTTAACAACTATGAAAATGATCGGTTTCCTTTTTCAAAACAAACAAATTGAAATATATATACAAATAGCTTTAATTTCCATGTGCTCTGTTTAAAACAATTTCTTGTCTATAGCATACAAGTGAAATTTGTTAATTGTTATGGCTAATTGGGATTTCCCTGCTTGACTATAGCCATTCGTAAAGCATAATTTCCGTTCTGTACAAATATGCAATAAAGTTGAACAACAAACAAATAAGCAAATATGTAAGTTAATATTGTATAATTATTATAATAAATAAACATTTTGTTGCTAAATGGACAAACCCCCAAAGTCAATATACAAATGTACATACGAATATATTAATAAATATGTATTTATGTATACATATATATGTATTTATGTCTGTATATGTAAAGTATAAAAAAAAGGCACAGGCCAGATAGCAGAACACGAGCTTAAAATAAAACCACAAAACCGCAAAGATAAAACCAGGCACCCAGTTCGAGGTCTGTGCTTAGCTCCTCTCCGGCAATGCGTGCCGAGTTTGATAATACTATAAAGTGGAGACCACCATAACAATAGGCATAAGAGAAGAGGGTATTGCGGTGCCAAAGACGGATTGTGCGATGACTCATGACGACGCGTGGACATGGCGCGAGCCCAAGTGTTCCACGATTGGCACGAGGCGAAACGAAAACAACAAAATAACCAAACTTACAACTTACAACTAGCTGACTGGCTGGCTGGCTTGTTGCATGCAACAGTTTAGCCGATGAATGAAAACGTGCTGCTGCTGCTGCCACAGAGGAATCATTGCATTGTGGTATAAAGGGGTGTCCAATTAAGGCGCCTGTAAACAGGTTTTCTTTTTTGGCCAGGCCAAGGCTTGGCGCACACGTGTTGGATGTTGTGAAGCAGTCAGCCAGCTAGCCAGCCAACCAGCCTAGCTAGCCTAGAGTTGTGGCCCAAAGTTCACTCTTACCTCCTTCACTCACCCACCACCCATTCCTTGTGACTAAAAGTGGGTCAATTACAGGCTGCCATTGTCGTCGTATCTATGTATATCTCTCTAGATGTGTGTATTTGTCTGCCGACTTGCGAAATAATAAATTCAATTTCACAAAAATGAGTAAAAAAAAAATACAACAAAAATATAAAACCCAAATACATACAACATCAACAAAAAAAGTAAAAGAAGGCGAAGTAAGCCAACTGAATCAAGCCAAGCGAAAACGCGTTAATATTTATTGTGAAATTCTAGGAACTGTCGCCGGTGTTGGCGCTGACGTTGGCGCAGGCGCAGAGGGCACCGTTCCATGTCTACCTCTGATCTCCATAGCGAATACCCCCACCTCTGCCACTCCCACCCATCTGCTCATCGTGAACTGTTTATGTATGTTTGTTGTTTTCTTCGCTTAATTTTTTTAAGGTTCCTCTCTCTCTCTTTCTCTAACTCTTGTTTTTTTTCTTTGTCGCCATGCTTTTTTGTCTCTCTTCCACTATTTGTAGTTGTATTTGAGTCTGACACTTTCAATTTATAATTTTAAAATTATTTAATCTAAAATATACAAATTATTTTAGTGTTTCATTTGATTTTATGGATTTCGGAATGCCCTTGAACCGTATGACTTGATTAGAGTCACGTAAGCCTTTCAATATATGATGTATTTTAAAAATAGTCTATTATAGATGTATGTATGTATGTATGTATGTATACTTACATATGTATTATATATACACAATGTACGTTCATATAGAATATCAGTGATTAAGATAGAATTATAATTCTTTTTATGCTGAATTCGTCATTTGTTTTAACATTATCATCTAGTCGGTTGTTCCAATAAGTAAAGTTTTATAATATTTAATTTCTGTTGGAATACACAATTCATGTCGAATTATATACTAAATACATATTCCATTCTTATCTTTTTAAGTTCTTACCAGTAGCATTATTTTTTCTTTTATCAGAAAGTATTCTTAATTTTTAGTCGCAATTCTAGGAAAACATTCTTTCAAACTTTCAAATTTCAAAGAAATATTTTTCTAAATTTTTAAGAAGAAATTCCTTAAAATAAAAAAAATTAATTTGAGATAAAGTTGTGTATTAATAAACGCTTAGCTAAAAACTAAATCAAAACTTACAAAAGTTTGAAATTACTTTTCCGACTATCCCTATATGTATGTATAAGATATGTATTATTGCTTAAACTTTTATAAAAATTCAATTGGGATATACATAATTCAGTTATTCAAAACTGCAAATTTAATTTTCATAGATAGATTTTTGATTTTTATTGTAATTCGATCGTAATCTTCATTTCGTTTAAACATAAATTAACAATTGAACATTTGTTTTCTATCATTAATTGTCATGGAAATCTATTAACGATTATCATATGTATATATATATGTGTATATGTTATAATGCTTTGCTAGGGTCTGGTTGCTTTTGTCTTTGCTTTTTTTTATCGTTTTCTTTATTATTTTCGTTGTTTTTGGGTCTGTCTCCGATCTCCATGCGGCGATTAATTACCCCGGAGAAGTGCCTTTGCCTTTTTGCTGATTTCGAGCTTTACGAGCCTTTTTTTTATTTTTTCTGTGGAGCTTGACAAGTTGAAATATGCGTCGGACACTTTCGAGCAAAAGGGGCATAAAAATACCAGAACAGAACCAAAACCACACCAAATCGACTTGACTGGAAGTTTTTTGGTAGAGCTGCGGCGTTTTTTTTTCGTTTTTTCCTTTTTTTTTTTTTAAATTTTATAGTTGTTTGGCAAAAGGCATTAAAGCATTTCGGGGTTTTGTTGTGCGTTTCTTTTTGTTACTTTTCTTTTGCTTCTATTTATGGGTTTGGGTCTTCGAAAAATCATACAAAACGTCAAAAAAGGGAAGAGTTTGAAATTCGTGTAGCCATGTCATATACGGTTGCTGCATATTTATAGACCTAGGTCCGGTAGCTGAAGAGTGTAAGAGCGAGTGAGCAAGGGAGATATAAATGTGTGTAGGTGATAGAGTGAGAAGGTATCGATGAAGCGTTAATGTAGGTTAGAAATTGAAACGAGTTCTGGTCCGATATGTGTGTGACTCATAGATACATTTTGCGCTATCGGCCGACCAACTTTCAGCGGGAAGCGGCAACTAAAAACGACGTCACAGATAAGGAGGATATGGATATAGAGCAGAAGAACACGTCATTGTGACTGTGGCATAACCAAGGCAACTTTTTTTTTGAGTTCAATGTACACAAAGGCCACACCTGTTGCTAAAAAAAAGAAAACAAAAATTAAATGAGAAAAAAACTACAATAAAACCTGCGTCGCAATATAAATTAACAGCAACCACAACGCAAAAATCACGCTACAATCGTAAAAAGTAAAACGTGCTAATAAAAACAAAAAAAGTCAAGAGGATTGAGAGCCCGGGAATACACTAGAAATTTGCCTGCACCTGACAACCAAAATACGTCAAAAGAGAGTCCCGTTCGCAACGGTGGAGTACAAGTATTACGTTCGTCTGATTAGTATAGCGTATTTGTCTGTGTACAAAAGCGCGCTTCGTTTTGGTATGCCAATAATTTCCGCAGGCAGCCGAGATCAAGAGAGAAGATTGCAAGATACAGATATATGTACATATGTATATACTGGTTCCAGTGCAAAAGAATAGTGTGAGTGTGCGTTAAAAGGCAAAATCAGGCCAAGGCAAGCAACGACGACCTCTTCTGGCCGAAAAGTAGCCGGCACGATCACGATTACGCCTACAGCAAGCAGTAGCAGCAATAAGCTTGAGTGACTTCTGCTTCTGTTCTTTTTCGGATTTTTGTTTTGGTTCTCTATATTCGCCAAAACGATTCCACTCAATTTCATATTATATGGTTATATACTTCGACATATCTGTACATACATATATAAGTGTGATTTTGAGTTCACTGTACTCGTTACCTTTTATTTTATTTTTTTTCTTTGCGTCAAGAATTGTGTGTATTATTAACTCAAATATACAGAAATAAAAGCAACAACACTCGTACAACTCGTACATCAAAAATCATTTTAAATCTCGATACACACGTCAATGAAGTAAATGCATTATATAGTCATATGTGTATGGATCTGTATACATATGTATGTATGTGTATACCTTTGTATGTATATTTCCGATTTGGGACCGCTCCCTCGACAAAAACAGCGCAAACAATTTGGATCCTCGAATGCGAATGCGAATGCGAACGCTCACGCTCCTCGATGCTCCATAAACAATGAGAAATGTTGCATCCGCCTTTTGTTGTTGTTAATTATAATACAAATTGTATTATTGTATGTATATGTATATATTTATACATACATACATACATACGCACTGTTGTTTTTGTTGTTGGCATTATAAAAATGTCATTAACATGTCAACGAGTTGCAAAGTTCGCCATTTCGCTGCCAAAGGGGTAGCTGTTAAAAAAATGCATACATAAAATAAGTACATACATACATATGTACATATCCAAGTCTTCACGCAAAATAAGGATAAAATTGCGATATAGAAAATATAGGAAAGAAATTTGTTAAATATCTGCACTTTGCAGTTCCTTTTATTGGTGTATTTATGGTTTAGAAGAAAGTTTTGTTTGTATGTATACATACAAACATATTGTACATACATATGTACATCAACATATGTATGTATGTAAGTATTATATAAAAAAACATTGGAATTAAAATCTTTCTCAAAATAAAGTGTTGAAAAATTTATGAAATATACATATCGGTCGTCAGTTGGTAGTGCAGAAAGGAAGTATCTACATCTATATACATATGAATTTACCTACAAATTTGCTGTATTAATGTATTTATATATAAGTAGTTAGAAATTGCTCAAGAATTAACTGCAGAGAGAAGGAAGTATTTTATAAAATTGATATGAATATTTAAAAATTGAAACATTTTATTGTTATTTAGTTCAGCTCTGTTGATAATAACGAAAAGAAGAAATGCATAACTATTAAATGCATAGCTCTGCCCAATAATATGTGCATTATAAAGTAAAACAAAATTATAAGTCTTAAATACAAAAGTCTGTCCAATAATGGGCACACTATAAAGTGTAACCAAAGGGATTGATAAATTCGTTGTTTTTCTTCCAGTGTAAAAATTATTCAACCCCTTATTATACATTTATGTAGATACATTTACGTACATACATACATACATACATATACATAATAGTACAAAAGATTGTTCTCTTTCACCCTCACACCCCGAATACATACATATGTATGTACACATATACATATATGTACATGTGTGAATTTACAACGGGTAAAAAGTCAATGATCGGTGTACAGTGTCTCTCTCTCAGTTGCTGTTGCTGTTTTTGTTGCTGCTGTTGCTGTTGTCATAATTAAATGCGACAAATAAAAATTTGAAGAAAAAAGAACCACTGCCGCCACCGTAACCGCTGCTGCTGTCACTGACGCCACCGTCGCCGTCGCCGTCACCGCCGCCGCCGATGCCGATGCCAGGGCCAGGCCATAATACAACAATGAGACAACAATAAATTCTTCAATTAACATTTGCACAGGTAAAAAGCGTCGCGAGCGGCAGCGGGTGGCCAAAAAAAAAATTAATGTATTGCTGAGAGACATAGCCAACTGAGAGTCTGAGAGGATTACTCAATTTGTCTTAATATGCGCGTGGGTGAGAGAGAAAGAGAGGATAGTATCGTTGTGGTGGTAGTGACAGGATCATTTGCATATATGTATGTATGTATGTACGTTTCCCCCAATGCAAGGTGTCGTAGCTACAATAACAACAGCAACACAAACACCAAAACTGATTAAAATGCATTCGCAAAAACAACAACAACATATAAATTGTTGTTGCTGAAAAAGTGGGCACGTCGCCTTTTTTATTTTTGAGCGGTTGTGCATAGATTAAAAATCAGCAAAAACAAAAAAGAGAGCAACAAAATTCAAATTCCATATATTAAGGTAAAGTGAAGACTACAAGATACCGTTGATTGATAGCGTTAGTAAGCAAATATAACACTTTCTAAAGTATATACATATGTATAATAGAATAAACAATAATATTTAATATACAAATAAACAATTGTCCCTCTACGTATGTATTTCCAAGAGTTTATCAACAAAATTAAATCATAAACAATAACATTTAGGATATTCATTCAAGATTTTTATTGTTAATTGACTGAATTGTTTTCTCAATTTGTTAATGTATACTCAAATTTCGAGGAAAAGTAATAAAGATATTACATCTCAGTTCTCTTGTTGATGTCGTCTGTTTTGGCCAACTTTTTGCCTAAGTGTGTATACCATTACCAAAAGGGGTATAACCAGGGGTTCTCGCACTTGTTGGTGTTGTTGCTGTCGGCCTATTCTACATATTTTGTTATTGTAGTTGGAGCTGTTGCCGCGGTTGTTGCTATTGTCGTTGTTGTTGTTTCTGTGCTTGCCGCTGCCGCGTGCCTACTTGGATTAGTCATACAAAACAGATCGACGGCAACGTCAACGGCACTACAATATTGAGCGCTCGCAGACAGGCAAAAGCAGCCAAGAAGACGACAACGCGGCCGAGTAATCTATGAGCAGTCGACAAGAGCGGAACAAATAAAATACAAAAAAAAAAATTAATAATAAAACGAAAAGCTGGCTGGACATTTAAAGTTGGGCCACCCAAAAAATCAAACGATTAGTCACAACAACAACAATTATCAAAATTTTGTCAATTTTGTTGTTTTTTTTTGTAACTTTTTTTGCAACAAGTTTTAAGCCTTTTGCAGCTCAGAACCTGGCTGAGAGCGCGACAGAAAAGAAAAGAAACAAAAACCGATCACGAAAAGACTTCGTTTATGCACTTCGGTTCGGTTTGCTTTGTGTGTGTGTGTAGCGACTATCCGTGTTCGTGTGCATGTGTATGCGAGCGAATATCTCTGTGTGTGTATCTGTGCCTTTTCTGAGCCGCAGGTTTATCAAAATTCGATTTTCATTTCGAGTTTTAATACAATTTCTGCCGTACTGTCGTGTGGAAGTGCTGGACAGGAGTAAAACAGAAATAAAAAAAAAAACTAAAAAGAAGAAAAATAAAATAAAGAAATAAAACAACAAATGCAAAACGTGCAAAAATTGTATTATTGTACATAATAATTATAATTGTAATTATAATAATAATAATAATAACAAACAAACTGTGTCTGTGTTCACTTCGATTTCGATTTCAATTTCGATTTCGACTTTGTCTTGCGCCTGTTTATAACAAAATCACGTAATTTAATCCGTGCGCGCAGCCACTGGAAGTGGAGCCAGAAGTTGCAAATGGCTGACAGTTGATGTGCTAGTGTGCGTGTGTGTGTGTGTTAGTGTTCATATATGCATCTGTGTGCACACGCTTCGTTTACCGTTAATACCAAATCATTTGCCGTCCACCCACTGAAAGTCATTTGGTTTGCACGTGCTTAAACAGTTCTATAAAAATCTTGCGGACAGGTGGCCAGCCAAAAAAGAAAAATGGGAAAAAAAGGCATAAATGTTTCTAATAAAATGCGTAAATCTAAAAAAACTATTATTTAAACAAGAGAAATCGGCAAAGGAAATTGTTAAATAACTAACTAACTTGGAAGACAGAAGTTGAGTCATTCCTTCAAGTGAAAAGCGTTGGAAAAAAACATTTGTGTGTGGAATTACACAATATAAGAAAAATACATACATACATACGTGCTTACACATACATAAAAATAAATATAGATACAAATTTAGTCAACATTTATGCCAAGAAATAAGTAATATATGTATATATATATTTTTGTTTAATTCTTAAAAGTATTAAATAAACACAAAATCCCCTCGATCAGTAAACCAAATTTTGAGAAAAAGTGGCCAAAAAAGTTTTATTTTAATTATTGCTAGCAACGAAACTTAAGTGATAATTGTAATAAAAAAAGAAGAAAAGAAACCAACGATAAGCCAAAAAAAAGAAAAAAAATTAAACAAAACAAAAAATTTAAATATAAATTTAAACAGGAAAAATAAATGTATGATAAGTGGTTTTGTCGATGATTGTCAAGGAAAATGCAACACAACAACAATAATAATCTGCAGCACCAGCAACACCAACAGCAGCAACAGTTGCAGATGCTTCACCAACAAACGCAACAGCAACAGAATTATAATGTTTGGTCCAACAACAACAACGGCAATAACAACAATAATGGCAACAGCAATACTATGCAGTTGCAACAACAGCGAGCTCCCGCCTGGATAGCCACAAATAATAATAATAATAAGCAGCGCCATATTACTAACAATAACATTAACAACAACAACATGAATATCAATTACAATCATCACTTGGTGCAACAGCAGCAGCAGCAGCAGCAGCAGCAGCAGCAACAGCAACAACAGCAATACATGCAACAAACTTACTACTCAACAGCCACAACAACACAAGCTCAAATAAGCAATTGTTTTCCATCGCCCTGCTACATTTCTTCTCAACAACAGCAGCGGCAACAAGAACAACAGCAGCAGCAGCAGCAACAACAACAACAACAACAACAACAACAACAACAACAGCAGCTGCAACAAGAACAGCAACAACAATGTCAACAACAACTACAACAGCAACAACAATTTTTGATTAGCCTTACAACGAGACCAGCTCAAAGTCAACAACAACTTTCAAGTCGACATTTGGATGATTGTGCACCGACGCAGGTACTGCTGCATAATCTCGAAGAGAAATATAGATTGGATCCATCATCTGTAAGTACAAATATCAGCTAATTATCTACATTTCAAATGATTAATATGTAGAGTGCTCAATTTTCTCTTTTTTAATAAACTCTTTAAATCAGATAGTTTTTCATATAATTTAAATTCATAATGGGAATCTGTAGAGTACGTGACTTATGGAGACTGGACATAACTATATATATATATTTTTTTATGGAAGGCAGATCAAGTAATATATTAATTTGTATAAAAGGATTATATTAAGATGTCACAACTTTCAGGTCCGCTTTATAAGCAAATGCTTTCAAACGAATCATAAACAAACGCATCTACATATGAATGCAGTTTTTTATACACATATATGAGAATATCTACATAGGCACATACATACATTGGTACATACATACATACTTACATATAAGTGAGTTTACTTTTCTCCATCTCGCTTCAATTCGCCTCATCTCTTTCGTTGGCTCTTTGTGATTTGTTGTCGCCTTTGAGTTAACGATTTTGTAGGCGGCGCTTGCAATTTCAAAAGGTGGCGTGTTTTTTACGTTTTTGTTGTTCTTGCTGTTGTTGTATGTTGAGGGTGATCCTCACTGGGATGCTGTTTAAAATGGCGTCTAACGAAAGTTCTCGTCTTATGAGGCGTATACGTTATCTATATCTAAATATAACGTATACGTACGTATACGTCAAGAGTTTCGGTGTTTTCCCGTCTTTCTTTCTTTCAAAATTTACTTGAATTTAACATTATTCTGTTTATCTCGTGTAAATATTGTTTTTTTTTTTTTTTTGCTGTCATATGGCGTGGGAATACCGCTCCCAAAACAATTTAATTTGTTTAAACTGGAGCGTAAGGTGATCGGTTAGGGCGAGGGTTTAATATATTTAAATTAATCCACCAGACAGTTACAAAAATACTGAAGAGTTTAATCAACTTATCATCATCAAAAGTGTCGCAGAATTGTTAATCTCTATTAGTGGTTCAATTGTATTTAAAACGGAATAACCATATAACTAACTTACTATCGTCATGGATTAAATATAATTAATGATGCATGGCGACGAAAAGTCTAGCAAAGTATCTACGTATGAACTTATAATCTATATATGTAGTACACTACCACCCTAAAAATATTGTGACGATGACAGCGAACACGCGCCATAGAACCATACAGAGTTCCTGATAAGATGGCAATGGCATAGTCACGAATTGTTCAAACACTCATTCGGAGGGCCAGGCCAGGAAGTGAGAAAATTTGTAAACGAAATAAAAAGCGAACAAATTTTTTGGTGAGCGAACTATATACAAGTAAATGTATACCGAAACGGAAATGCCAAGTGTAAAGCAACTCAAAAGTCGACATACCTTTATTTAACTATCTCTCGATCCATTCTTATCTACAGTCTCATGGCCAGTTATTCGATTGTCCATATAATGTATAAACATATATAATATATATTTCTTCAGTATTTCTATATATATTTAGATTTACCACGAAATGTGGTTTTCAGATTAAGTATGACCAGTTCTCTATTTTAGTATGGAACAATGTAAACTTTTATAAAAGAGGATGTGGTTTTCCTTATGAAACTTTATATTTTTATATAGATTTTGATTCATAATTGCATTTATTTTATTTATCCTTTTTCTTGGTAAATAAAAAAAAATTGTTTATTTACTGTTTGCCAAGTTAGTCTTGAGATAAACTTCAGTTTGGCTAAAATTTCCATTTAGTCACAGAAACATTTGTCTTTGTCATTGGAAATGCCATAAAATTCTTACTAACCATTATAAAAAACACTTTCTTTTTGATTTTGATTCTATTCGATATATATGTATGTTTATATGATTTTCTATATGAACTATGAAATCAACTAAAGATCTATTTTCATTAACCAAACTCGAAAAATAACAAAAAAAAAAAAATAATTATCGATACTGAAGATACATCACATATGTATTAAGTTTATTCAAAGCTATGATTTAATTTATGATCTACAAGTTTTAAATAAATTTTGTCAGACATGTCTAGATCATGACACTCTATTTCTATGTGCTAAACAAATTAATTAATTACTTAGTATATTGTCAACATTAAGATCTTAAAATAGCGAGCACAGGCTTGGTTTTATTTACCTTGTGAAGTGAATGAAAGATTGTTAATTTTTAAAACTTCTTTTCTGTGGCCCTTGAACTTTTGTGGGCTTATTTGCCTTTATTGTTTTTCTTATTAATTATTACAAAAACAATTAAGTGCTTGAAATTAACAACTTTAATTTGCAGTCATTTAACTGTTGTGATTTGTTGTTGTTGCTCTTGTCAATTTTTAATGGGCATCGCATTTTGCTTTCGTTTTTGTTGTTATTTTCCTTTCATTGTTTTTTAATTTTTTTTTATTTTTAGTGCAAAACGGTTCTACAACAAACTCATTAAATTTGTTAATCATTTTATTGCGTTGCAAAGTGTTGCAACAGTCAATAATACTTAGTTATAGTAATCACGCCCCTTTTTAGCCCATTAGCAAAAGAAAGAGAAAAAGGAAACTCAGATGTTTTAATTGAAGGTCTTTGCACACAATTATTAAAAATAGATCGAAAAACTTAAACTTTTAATACTATGCATACATTTATGCTCCATATTAGATATCTCTGATAGGAAAAAGTTTGCATTTTGATTTCTAAATTTCACCTCTTATAATTTTATAGCTATAGCGGAAATTCCAACAACTATGATTAATCCAATTGATTGTTTATACTGGATTCATACCTTTGTTTCTTTTTCCAAGGTGAAATTGTTTTTAACTGAAAAGTAAATAAAGAAGAAGAAAAAATATAATAAAAGATTGATAACTAAATTAATTATTTATACTATATACTATAAATTGATATTACAAATTTTATATTTAACAATATTTTCGAAACTGTAGTTAAAGGATTTTCATGGTCAATTAATTTGATAGAGTTAATAACCCCTTTTTTTTAAAGATAGTACTAAAGGTCTCAATAACTTTAGTTTTTCATATTATAATTGCCTTTGTTCTGGATCACCATTGTTTCTTTGTTTATTTTGTTTATTTATTTTAACTACACTGCGTTTAGCATGTGTCGGAAATACCCTTCAAGCACATTATATATACAAATATCTATATATTATACAATTATATATATACATATGTATTTCCTATCACATCTGTTGGAAAAGCCTTAAAAAAAAAATTAACTTTCTTGCATGATTAAGCATTTAATTCGAAGAAATTCTATACAAATTCTATGAAATTAAAATGAGCTATGGGCAAAATGATGACGTAGTCACTCATACGATTGATGACATAAGTAATGATGACGTGATCATCCCTTAGACACTGCAGTTCAGATTTATTTATACCGCTGCATGCATGCAAAAAAATGTAAAAATCAAGTTACAATTATTATGCCCTTACAAAAAAGAGTATACCAATTTTAAACAAGAGGTTGCAGCGCATAGAAACATGTAGATGAGACTAAATAAAGTACATATATATTTCGGAATCATCTGGATCAGACGACTATATCACAGAGCACTCATAGGAACAATCATTTGAAAATCGGTCTAAGCATAAATATTTTTTATTTCCAAGCGATATGAAAAACTTTCATTTCAAAATGGCAAAAGTTAAAGTTAAAAGTCTTTTAATAATATTATTATTAATAATATTCTACATACAAATAATATTAAAAAATATAATATTTTGATTAAAATTAAAGCGGTAGGCCTTCAAAATATTTCTGACAGTTTGTTTTTAATTCGATTTTTATAAATGTAAGCCCAAATTTAAGCTTTTATACCAAATGAAGAATTTGAAAGGGTGTACAAGCTTCGACATGGCTGAAGATGTCTTGACCTTCTAGTTATAAAGTATACAATTTCCCATGATATGATCATGCCAAGTTCATTAACTGGACAAATGTAAACCGGTAATATGATCTTTAACATGGCCAGGATTGTTCTACATCATCAAGTATTTTATTTAGCGCTAAAATTTTGTTATTTGATAAAATGTTTTGTTTTTTCTTCTTTAGAATCAAATTTAATCAATTACCAATTTAATTAGGTTTTTTTTTATATGAAAGCTAATGTAATAAAAAGAAATCTTACTTGATGGCTATTGCACTTTCGATCTTTAGAATATAGAAATTGCTTCATCATTGCTGATTAAATATATATGTACTTATATGCATGTGTACATATAAAGTACTTATATTGTGGGATTCCAAAACAATTGCTCTGTCTATTACATTGATTATGAATAGTTAAATATATCAGTTTAACTTTATAGAGTATTCCTTATATACATATATTAACAATTAACCTAATAAGTTTAGTAAAATCTATATTTAACTTGCTGAATCAACTCAATTCAGTACTAAATATTTACAAAAAATGCATTAAATTTGTAGTAATATCTTATTATAAATGCAACTAAAAGGAAATCTATCCCTTTACGGTCTTAGGTTAACAATGGTCACCTAATGCACTCTCAAATTGCACAATTAACCCTCAAGTCTTAACCTTGAGATGGTCGATTTGTCGGCACTCCTTCCTTCCGTCCGTCTGTCTGTCCAGTCATTCAGTCAGTCAATTGGAAGTGCTAGCGACGCCAGCAGCACTCAGACTCAGACGCATTGGCCTTATCGCTATGTATGTCTGTATCCTGCAGGGAGGAAGGAAGAGTGAGACAGGGAGAGAAAGAGAGAGATAGAGTGAGCAGGGCAGGGAGTGGTGGTTAATGGTTGAAAACCATTGAGATTTATTTTGATTGAGGCTACCTGGTCCTAATGGCTGCTGAATTGTCAACACAAAATAAATATCAATGTCTGTATGCATTTTGGACTGTATCGGTGGCTAATAGGAACATTTAGCACGCGTCCAACAATATGATACCAAGTGTATATACATACATATACATACATACATATACATACATACATGCGTAAATCTCATGGATACTCTTGAGCTCATTAACTGGCCATGGGCAACAATCTGTTGCCACTTGCCACTTGTACGGCAATGTATGGGAAACCTGTATATCTATGTATATGCATGAAAATTCCATGCGGGAGGCCCAGAGCTCCCTCCTGCTTCTCCTTTCTCAATCAGCCTCCGTGTGTAAAAACCCCGATGAGTCATCCTCGTTTATCCATAGCAATGCGTGCCGCACCAGTTTGGCATACATAATATATCCAAACATGTGGCCTGACAGATAGACAGAGATGCGCTGTCTGTGCAGAGAGAGAGAGAGAGAGAGAGAGAGAGAGAGAGAGAGAGAAAAGTCATGAGTGAGTGGATAGACGGGAATCGGAGACTAACAGAGAGTTAGAGACAAAGAGAGACAGAGAGAGAGATTGAGGAGCGGCACTGAAATCAAAACAAAACATTCAACTAAAGAAAATGTCAACAAACGAACTGCGCGCCAAATTCACACTTTGAGTGAGTGCAACGACTTTTGTTTGATTTTGAGTGAATCTCATTCATGCCTCTCGCATGCGATAAATGTATCCGCATCCAGTAAATGTCGGCTTGGGCTTGTGTGCGTGAGTAGCATGTCTATTTTGTATCTGTGAGAGTGAGCACCATGCGCTCTGTTCTCTCTCTCTCTCTCTCTTTTTGTTTCTGTTGCCTTTTGCCTTTACATTCTGACAGTTATTGTGTGGTTTTCTTACGTCTAGCTATTCGTCAGGGCCACTGAAATGGAATTGGAGCACGGAAAAGTAACTAGTTCGGTAGACGAAATTAAATATATAAATTTTAATCAATTGTTCAATGCGATTTAGCAAATGCGATTTAGCAATTTACAATATAAATTTTGTAAATCTATTTATACTTTTAATCACTTTGTTTATAAATCCAAGAATCGTTCGCTGACTTTAAGATACTTTATACAATGAAATACTATCCATGTATGTATTAAATAAATATTTTTATATCTATATCAATTACCAAAGTAAGTGTAAAAATGTTTAAAGACTTATTGATGCCTAATTTTACTCCAATTATTAATATATAGTTCTTTATAAGCATTCATATATCGATTTAGATACAATTGTATCTTTCACTATTGATAAATTGTTATTTCGACTGGTTCCATAGTGTGTGTAGCCCTGGCTTACCATACAATGAAATATTTCCAGCATGCACACTTATACACCATGATGTGCGTGTGTGTATCTGTGTGAGTTGATGTGTGCATCTGTATATGTGTGCCTCGCAATGGCCAAGACGTCACCCGATGGTGGATGGCGGTCTGTTGCTGTCTCGGAGCTAGTTGCTCAGTTATTTTTCGCTTTTTGTTAAGTCAACGCGACTGCAGCAACGGCGACGGAAAGCCACGCGGCTGCGTTCCCCCCAAATCTCTCCGCGTAGTTAATATCATCAGTTCGAAAGCAAAAACCAAACCCAAAACCCAATTTTCACCTCCCCCTCGACCAATACCCTTCTACGTAACGTTCACATTCATACACACCAGCAATCAGATAGTGTATCTTTTAGACTCTCTCCCTCTTTCTCTCTCTCTCTCCCTCTGTGTGACTCTGTACAATATTTGCCCCTCGTTGCCACCCTCTCTTTTCCCTATCACTCACTCTCTCTTTCTCTGTCTTGCCTACATATGGGCATTGTGGACTAAAGTGAGATAGAAAGCAAAACGGACAAACGTTTTCATTATTGTATTAATATTATTATTACTATTCCTGTTATTGTTGTAACAATTTTATTATTTTTCCACAAGTGCTTAAAAAAAATTATTACCGAAACACATACTACATTCCCCTCCTCCCAGTGTGAGTTTTTTGTACATGCGTTATCTGCAAGTTAAATGCAACATTGAATCTACACAAAAAATAAAAAAAAAAACGAAACATAAAATTACGAAACGTACAAAGTTCAATATAGTTATATGAAAACGGTGCGCGGGGCGTGTCGTGGCATTTTAATCTAGAGAATTCTATGCGAACCGTTAACAACTTTAACCAACGCCAACAGCAACAATTTGACAGCTGGTAAAGAAAAAGTGCAAAAAGAGAAGAGTGAAAAAAGAAATAAGTGAAAGAGAGATAGTAGCCAGTGAACGGAAAGGGAAAGAGTACGGTTACGAGCACTCGCCACCCGCACATGTAATTTATTGTTGGCGGGCTGTAGTTGCAGCAGTCACAATGAAAGTTAAAGTCGAACGCACAACGGCAATAACAAAGAAGCCAACCGCAAAGTCGAAGCCTGATGAGGACGATGACAATGAGGTGATGGCGGTGACGACGGTGGCAACGACAACGACGACATCAGACCAATTGGACTTTCTGCCCGCCGATCTGTCGGCAACGATATCGACAACAACAACACCAAAAGCAACAGCGGCAACAACAACCCGTAATCTTATCGTAAGTGATTCTTATTTTATGGCAGTTCTACACACAAAAAAATAAAAAAAAACAAATAGCACAAAAGACCAGGTTAACTGTACATAGTTATCCCATAGGTTCAATACCCTACGCAAGTACTCGATTCCTAGAAGGGCTATATATATACATACATACATATATATATAGACAAGTGACAATTCAAAATAAAATCATTTTGAAGTAGAATAATTACTTCTAATCTAAAAGATGTAGGCAAAATAATAGACTTAAATGTGAATTAAATACAAGAGATCGTTTTTAACTGATATATGTAACTCCATTTTGGTTTTTGGCTATAACTGATATGCCTATTTTTCTAGGGTATACATAGAAAAAGAAAATGTGTTGGGAATAAACTGGAACCTGTGAGTGCATAGAACGCAATTAAGCTTATATTCCCCTCTCGTGCTCCTTTAGCTTCCCACAGTCTACTTAAAATCCATCATTTCGCTTCAACCGCTAAATAATATAAAAAACTTATTTAAAATTGAACTTTTTTGTTGTACATACATACAAACATACATATGTATGTATATGCATACATACATGTGTGTACATACATATATATCAATATATAGTATAATTATATGGATGTATGTATATTTTTATGATTATTCGCCGAATTGTATTGTGCGCATTTTGTTGTAGCTTTCCATAGTTGTTGTTATTTTTGTTTTCTTTTTTTTTTTTGGTTTTATTCGTATTTATTTTGTCGACATCTTTGGAATTTCAATTTACACATTTTTGTTGTTGTTACTCTCTTTCTCACAATCGCACACACACACACACACACAAAGAAGAACGCACTCTCTCACAACTTACACAGATACAGATACGTGCACTCTCGCACGCAAAACAAGAGAATATTTCTATCGCATGCGAGAAATATCCCCGATTTCGATTTGAGTGAGGTAAATTTTCTATACAATTTTACACTCATGTCAAGGTTACAGTTGTCCAATTTGATTTTGTTTAGACTATTTTGGCATGTGCATTTCTATTTTTCGTTTTCTTTTCATTTACATTTTCTTCTTGTTTTTCTCGCATAACAGCATTTATTTGTATGTTCTATGGTGTGTTTGTGTAGGCGTTGCAAAATTGAAATTGGCGGGCGGTCGGTCGTTCGTTCGCTCGGTCAGTTTTTATTTGTCACACGTGCTTTTCATAGTTTTTCTCATTTTCTTTTTGCCAATCAGTGCAATTTGTGTGTGTGTGTATGTGTGTGGGGGGAGGGGGGGTCAAGGTTGACTGCAATGACAACGATTTTTACGGAAAATATGTCCATGCATTTGGGAAATGCAACATCGTTTTGTAGAAAAGTTGTTGGTGTTGACAGGACCTCGAATTTTGATTGCTATTAGTTTATTTATGTCTTTGAGATTCAAATGTGTATGCAGATACACAAACACAGCTATACATACCATTAAAGATTATTTTATGTTTCTAGAAAATATGTTTTTTTTAGTTTAGTTAAATTTAACTTAAACTGGCATTAAATTTAGTTTTAATATATACATAAGTCTGCAAATGGTTATTGTAGATTGATTGTATTGTTCGATTTGTTATTTACTTATAATTACTTAAATTTATTATAGTTGAAGTTTATATATGTATGTATATAATAAATACTTTGTTTTCGCCTATAAGGCCTTGTGTAGTATAATATTGATTGGCTTTTTACTGCATCTCATTTGGCATTTAAGCAAAAAATTATGTTGCAGTGTGAATTTCGCAACAAAATTAAATCCAATGCCAAGGTCAAATGGCATACAGCTGCTGGCGTTGCTGCTGGCGGTGTTGCTGTCGGCGTTGCTACTTTCGGTGTTGCTGTTGTCGTTGCAATGTTGCTGATACACTCTATTTACTTCTCTCGCCCCTTCACTTGATCGTGTTCGTTCGTTTTGTTGGCATCTCACTTAGAATGTCAAATGTCTCACGCGTCATTCGACATATGTTTTACTGTGCATCCTCCATCTGTAGAGATGGAGATGGAGATCCGATTGGGGTTGGTATTGGAAAGGAGATAAAATGTCATCTGATGCCGTCTGTTTGGTATCTCCCCTAACCAAACGTATGGCGCGTGAGTTGCACTTGAAATCGCACCAAATTGCCATTTTAGTTTTATGCTGTTGTTGTTGTTGTTGCTGCTGTTGCTGTTTTAGCAATTTTCTATCTGTTGCATAAAA
Source organism: Drosophila sturtevanti (assembly GCA_018150375.1). Classification (NCBI taxonomy): domain Eukaryota; kingdom Metazoa; phylum Arthropoda; class Insecta; order Diptera; family Drosophilidae; genus Drosophila; species Drosophila sturtevanti. The sequence goes on from JAECWJ010000681.1 coordinate 114,700, forward strand.
TATTTATGCATCGAATCGTGTACATAAAATATGCTTATATGCATTAAAAGCAAATGTATCCATTAAAAGTCACAATGATAACCCTTTTAATTTTTATTATTATTCTCATTTATTTATATAAATTAAAAATGATTTTAGTGCACAGATTCAGATGTTGATGATGATATCCATTTTGAAGCAATTTAATTCGCGCATCAACTAAAAATAAATATAAAATCAAATTGCCTCTTTCATTTTAGCAAATAAATAAAAACACACAAATAATTAATTATTGCTTAAGTATTTGTTGTTGCTATAGATAGGTTTTTATGACTGAATTTTTACTGTTTTATGTTGTGTGTGTGTGTGTGTATGTGGTATGTGCAGCGAGTTTTATGACATTCTTCGTTTGTCCTCGCTCTATAAAAAAAAAAACGAATCGTTTTAGCTCTTGATTGTTCCAAGAAAATTTTGTTAAATTTAGTAATTTTTTTGTTTGTATTTTATTTACTTTTCAAGTGTTGATAGATAATAAAGTTTATTACATTTGCCGTCCATCCCGTAAAATGCACTTTGGAATTAAATAAATAAAATGAAAAAGAAAAAAATAATTACAGATATACTTGTGTACATATGTATATTACTATATAGTGCAAGTCGTGGTGGGATTAAATAATTTAACTTTGTTCTAGCTTTAAATTTTAAATAAAGCTAAGCAGATTATCTTTTCTTTTATTTATGTACATATGTATATTATTTCTTAGTTTAGTCACTTTTCAAATTCTAACAAAGGATAAATTTGACTGATTAGTTGGTTGGCGGTATCAAAGTCTTTGTTTTACATACACATATATACATATGTGTGTCTTTATCGCAATTGCAATATAAACTAACTCAACAACATTTTCGGGTTTTTTTTTATAAAAAAATTATCTGCCTACATTTAATATTTTGCTTATTATCTGGTTTCGCTTTCGGTTCCTTGTTGCATTATCGTAAGTCTCCACTTGACTGTAGGAAAATTGAATAATGGGGAAATCCATGAATATTGTTCTCTATTTTACATATGTACATATGTATGTATGAATGTACTTATGTATATAGTTTCAATTGTATTTATGTAGTTTCCTTGCAGAGGAGGGTATATTAGTTTTGTTTAGAAGTTTCCAACGCACAGAAGGAAGCATCTCTGACTATATAAAGTGTATATATTCTGGATCGGCATGAATAGACGAGTCGATCTAGCCGTCTGTCTGTTAGAATCTACACCTCCTTTTCGGAGACTGTTGTAGACACAGAGCTGAAATTTTCAATATAGTATTCTTTTTACTGGAGGAATTGGACATCTCAATCAGACGACTATAACATATAGCTCCCATAGGAACGATCGGTCATGAATTAGGTTTAATCTCGATAGCTCTGTTGTTTTTTAAACGAATGCCACGAAATTTGATATTTGTAAGTTTAATACACTTTTCAATACTTCAACAAAGTTTTATCAGAATCGGTTGTCTATATTATATAGCTGCCATAGGAACAATCAGTCCAAAATTAGTTTTTTATTTAGAAAAGTTTTTGTTTCAAAGACTACATTCGATATTTCCTAAATATAAATGGCAGCCCTCGTCTCTCTTTAATGGCTTCGGTAAATTATGTAGATATAATCTGCAAGGGTATGCGAACTTCGGCACGGCCGAAGCTAGGCCATCCTTCAAGTTATTTTTTTAAATTCAACTCAGAAAATTGAAAAATTTCATATGTGTGCACATATAGACAAACATAAGTATGTATATATGTATGCATTTAACTAAAAGTACATCGAATGTATGTATGTACATATGTATAGGTACATATATGTACATATGTAGCTTTATTTTGCAGTTAAGCTTAGCGCTCTGCTAATGAAATTAACTCGTGACGTCAATAAATTTTTTTTTTTAACTTAAACGTAGCCAATCCGGTTTTATTTTGTTGTTTTTTTTTTCTATCTTTATTGAATGTCGAAGTGATCTCGCCTGCTTGAAACTTGGTTTTGAGTGCCAAATTTGGTTAAAAAGTCAAATGTTGCTGACGTCACAACTTGAAACGAAACTTGCCCTGGCATTAGGCTAAGAAATAAACATTTTAATATATACATACACAAACATAGACGTACATATGTAAGTATGTGTATACCGAATGGATTACGGCTGCCAAATGCTAATTTTCCCAAAACACAATGTCCGACAGCGCCAACAGAATTATGTCATATTGTATTTTCAACGAAACAAAAGGCATCAAAAAGAAGAAAAAAAGAAAAAAGAAAAAAAAGGTCGAAATGAAAACAAAACGGAAAATGTCAAAAAGCAACTTGTGCGTGCGCCTTCGATTTTTCTTGGAAATACGTTTGGTTTGTTGGCCATCATCAATTGGTTGATTGGCCAGTTTGATTATGGGTTTCTTGAACTTTCCCCACTTGTTAATTGAGCAATATGCCACAACAATTCGGCTAATTTATTGCATATATTGTTAACGGAAATTGCATATAAATACAAACATATATTGCAATAGCTTTCAATTGGAGCACATACATACGTACATACATCTGGAATGGTGTGAAATTTTGCAAAAAGGGAACAGAAGTCAAAATTGTAGTTGGGGAGAATGGCGCTGAAATGTGGCTAAAAATGTATACATACATGCATACATCCATGCATACATATAACATAATGAAAGATTTACAAAACGAGGCAACCAGTTGCAATCCTTGTTGGCCTCTGCAAGTGGAAGTGGATGTGGATTATTTTGTGACGCATCATTCCAAGAAGAGGTGCAGCAGCAACATTAGCACCAGCAACATCTCACCGCATTCCACAAAAAGGCAAATGAACGCAAGCCCCCCGTCCATTCTGTTGCAACAACTTCGGTTTTCAATTCGCTATGGCGTTGAAAACTGCAGAAAAAAAAAAAAAAAAAAAAAAAATGCAAAGTCAGGTTAGTGGAGGAGCGAAAGAAATATTTCTCAAGATTCTTTAAAATTGTGGAGCGTTCTTCTTGTCACGGCATGAATACAAATTGGGTTCTGTATCGGTATAATGCATATATATTTCGTTTCGGTTGTTAAAAGGTAGCCAAAACATGAAACAAATAACCACCAATTCACACTTAACCTGAAATTGTTTATGATCTTATCTACAATCTACAAACTATTCTTTTTAGCCATTTCCAATTAGCTTAAAACTTAATACTGCAGATCTGCATTCATCGAGCAGATCTTTAAACCAGTTTCCCCACGATTTAAATTATAGAAATCCCAAAACGGTTATACCAAAAGTAAATCTTTTTTAGCTTAATTTTATTGCCTAGTAACACTTCTGTTTCGATTTTGTATATATAATAATTTCTAGGTCAGTGATTTAAAAAATATATGATTTAAAAAAATATATTGAATTATGTTTTATATCTTAAAGCCACGTCAGATCCTTGAAACTCAATGCAGTTAGTTGATTCCATCGACTGCAATTGAAGAAACAAATTATATACATATATATGTAAATATAAGTTACATACTTACATATGTATGTTGTATGTATGTATGTATGTATGTATATTTTTTATGTTCTTTTATCAGAAAACTTTTGCTTTTTTTTTGTTGTATGCTGCCATCAAGTGAATTTCGCCATATTGCATGGGGATTTCCGTTGTCTTGAGCTTTTTTTTTTTTGCGTTTTTACTTTGTGTTCTCTTTATGTTTACAGTGAGTGCAGATTTTATGGCCATCGGAATTCACTCTCAGTTAACTCACTCATTCAATAAATATTTGCTCTCTGTCGAACTCACCTCTCACACACTCTCACTCTCTCTCTCGCTTAGTCCGTTGAGTGCTTTTTTTTTTTTTTTTTTTGTTGCGGTTGAAACAAGTTTGCTACGATTTTGCCATGTAGGCGTGGGAGAAGAAGAAGACGATGGCCCTAGGCCATGGCACGTCCATATTGTATGTATATACCCTTGCCTCACTTCACTTCACTTCACCTTAACTCATCACATATCGTTACCGTGTCAGCAGCCCCACACCCTCAGCCTCTCACTACACCTAACTGGGGCTTAAATAATCGCACGAATTCTGGTTAAAATGAGTATGAGTCATCCGCAAACTGTTTTGTTTGTGTTTTTTTGTAGAGTGGCTGGTTGGCTGGCTAGCGTACTCATAAGTAGACACTTTCGTTTCATTCATATTTTTGTTGAATGAATGAGGTGTTTTTCTTTTTTTATTATTTCAGTTTTTGTTTTTGTTTTATACAATAACTTTTATCGCAGACCCCAATGTTGACTCGTGATAGGCATCAAATATAATATTTACCAAATTAACGCCTACAGCAACACCTTCGAATAGATGGTTGGACGTTTCAAGAAGTTGGCATTGCAACGGTGGCCAAAATGACAGTTATATCATCCGGTTTACCACCACCCGAATAATTAACATTAAGTGCCCTTGCCTTAAGGGCAAATGGTGATTGAAAATTGGGGCTAATCGAGATATCTTTAGCCATAGTTACTAAAATATTTGCAGCCGATTGTAGTTCCTCTTTTTTAGTTACACCTTGATATGGGCTTAAAGTTTTCACAATTAGACTTTCTGGCATATTGTCAAATAAACCATCAGTGGCCAAAAGTACTAGATCGTTCATTTGCAAGGCCAATCTAGTGTAATCGGCCATATTGGGGTTATCACAATATAGATTGCCCTTATATCCATTTGGTGGCACTGTCAACTGATATGGCGCATTAAAATCATGCACTTGCTCCCGCGAACGATGCAATACTCGACCATTACGTATTACCAAAAAACCACTGTCACCCAAGTTGGCCGTATGCATGGTACAATCTTTGCGACGTAATGCCACCAGACAGGCCGTGCTGCTACCCACTATGGGATGAATTTTATTTTTAATCTGGCTATAGCTTTCGCTTAATAGAGCAAGTGGTGTCCGTCCATCGAAATTTGCACGTTTGGCATAATTTGAACACCAATACATCAATTCTTTGGCAAAGCAACCGGCATCTATGCCCATTTCACTCCAACCGCCCACACCATCGGCCACGCCCATTACCTCAGCTTTTGGCGTTGAGGTAATAAACCAACTATCCTCGCCAAAACGATGATCTCTACTCTCACCAAAGTATCTACCCTTACAGGATCTACCCTGAACTACCTTCACTAGATACGGTTCTCTGCGTTGCATAACAGATTTTACTGCTCTAGAAGATGAGAATGTTGATCTTAGCATTCGGGATTCAAAAGATTTAAACACTTCGATTAACAATTTTCTACTTGCTTGTAATTTAGCCGCCGATAAGCCGAACATTTTATAAATAAGTTATGTGACAAAATTTACAAAATATTTTCTTTACACTTTCGTTGAGTCAGAAAATTTAAAAGATTTTTGACTTAAAAAACCTTTTGAAAAGTAAAGTTTTTTTGAAAATTTAGAAACAGAAATAAAAATTTCATTATGAAAAGTAAATGAAGAAAAATTTCTCTAACTAAACTCTAAATTATTAATAAAATTATTCTATTATTAAATTTCAATGAATTTGATTTCATCAATTTATGTATTTTCTTTTTAATTGCTACTTAATAACTATTGATAACAATTTGAACACTTGCTATCATAAATATATGTATATATAGAATTCTATTTCACGAAAGGTTAGTTCACTAAGGCATTATATATTTTTGTTAACATTTTGTCAAATCTTATCTTGATTACTTATATGGTGGGCCTACGACACAGTTTAAAATGGCGGAAGTATGGATCACCCAACGGAACCGAAAAAAATAAATAAAAATCTTATCTCCTCACATACAAAATAAACAAGAAAGAACAAGAAAGATTACTGGGAATAATGTCAATTTATTTTAAAATACTGATGTAAGCCTCAGACGAACTTTATCAAATGCATTTGTTCTTAAGAAACTGCCCCATTATTCATAATTATAGTGATCGGTAATTCAGTCTTAAGTTCCTATCTGTTTTTTTTTTTGTTGGTTTACTGACGTCATTTTAAGTCCGAAACTACGTATAATCTTAGTATACATACATATATATATATATATACAGACAAATGTAGTAAGTATGTACATATGTATGATTTATATTTCAATGGAAATTCGGAAGTAAATATAATTTTTGTAACGTCATTTACTGATTTGCAGAAAGTTGAATAATTTATGATTATATTTTTTTTGGGAATTTTGTTACAAACTTTCAAGACTTATATTCTGTATTCCAAACACTTGTTACAATTGATTTTATTTTATTTTTTGTTTTTTATTCTCTTTTCAGGTAAGTAAAAGCAAAATGCAATTCAATGAACAAATGTTTAGTGTCACATGACCCAGTTCTCATAGTCAAAATTCCAACCCAAAAGGCTCAAGTGTATGTATGTATGTGTTTATAAATATATATGTATATATGTATGTAAGTGTCGTCTCTCGCAAAACACACACACACACCATTATTGAAACAAGGTCAACGTGGCCTTTTTTTTTATTGTATTTTTTACTTATGCGTTGAATGCCGCATAAAATTACATGAGACTCCATCATCAATATTTATTGAAAAGCTAATATATCCATAGATAAGTATTGTCAATGGTTAGAAATAAACACCTGCACACCCTGTGTGTGTGCATGTGTGTGTAGTGTCATCATATCACTGACGACCTAAAAAAAAAACAAAGAAAGAAATAACTATGCATATGTATATAGAAATATATTCTAAGATAAGAGAAGACGACACAAAGCTATATCATTGTTATCGTATACTTTTCTTTTTTTTTTTTTTTTGGTGGTACTTTACCCATATATGTCTATATATATGTGTATATGTGTATATATATGTGGGTTTCTTTTTTAAATTTAGTTGCTTATGTCATAACTAAATTGTCGTCCGATAAGATAAGAAATGTATAACCAAGAATCTAAGTAAACAGTTAACAGAGAATTAAAAAAACTAAGTCAAAACATTGAAAGACACGTGAGTTGGCCACATAAAATGCAGACCAGACCCATTCGGTTAAACCCAAAGAAAATCATATCGAATCGGCTGCTTCTCCTATAGAAAAAAAAAAAATTGCTCATACGCTCAGTTTGCTGCTTAGCTCAGGAAATACCAAACTCACTCTTTCACTCTGTCGCTCTCTCTCTCTCTCTCTCTCTCTTTCTCTCTCACACTCTTTGAGTTGTGGCGATAATATGGAAAAAAAAAAAAGCGCTCAACACAAAATTCGCCTGGTGCCGGCGGCATATATAAAGTCGATACAGAAACGATGACGCATTTAGTCTAAACAAGTTGGTCGCGCAAATCGTTTCGGCGGCATCTCGAGAAGAAACAAAAATAAAGAAAAATAAAATATATTTAAATATTTTATATGAAAATACGTGAAAAGCAACTGTAAGAAAGAAAAAAAGTGCTGTGCCGTGTGCCAGAAAAGAAAGAAAAACAGAACACACAGAAAGAAAAAAAAAAAAATTAAATTTACAATTCTCGGAAAAATTCTGAAAAAATAACAACGAATGCGAGCAAAATAAATTCGCACAAACGCATTCTATAGATACAGATACACAGATACAGATAGAAATTGGTGAACACAAAAAAAAAATACAAAGACAAACAGAATTTCGTCAGAATTTTGAGTCATTTTAGACGCTCTTGTCTAAATAGACTTTTGTTTTGCCGGAAAGAAATATAAATAAATTTCGGGCAAAAAAAAAAAAAAAAAAATCAGACAAAACAAGAAGAAAAACTAATTATATATAGTATATACATATATGTTTATTACCTCCGATAACACGATGACGCTGGACAATTACGCTATAGAATTTAGCGATGAATATATATTTAATATGCCGCTCTCGCCATTGCCAAAAGTGGTAAGCCAAACTTTTATTTTTCAACTAGTAAATAGGTTATTCCCCTCCTAATTAAAAAAAAAAAAAAAGCAAATCTCTTTCTACTAAGTCTTATCGTATGTTTGTGAAATTTCTAGAAATCTACCAGACTTGGTTTGCAATATACATATACATACATATGTAGTATGTATATAGATTTCCTTTAGAAATCTTAACGCTGTTGTGTGTGTGTGTGTGTGCTAATGCTTATCAGTCAGTGCTAAACAAATTTCTTGGAAATTGGAAACCCTTTGGGGCTTTTCTATGTGAGGCACGTCTCTTTTTCTATTTTCTTTATTTTCTATATTATAATTTGTTGTTCTTTCTTATTGTTGTTATCGGTCTATAGTGCCTTACCCACCCGTATGGTTAGAGCGCTTATCTGCTATCTGGCATTGCCTTCTATATCGTATTTAATGTATTATTTACTGGTTTTGCAATTGAAATTGTTTATTTATTGATAAATTCACAAAACGACAAATAATGGCGGCGCCCCGATTAATGCGTCCCGACTACGTGATTCTTTTTTGACAAAATTATTTTCATATTGTACATACATATGTACAACAATTTAATGATTAGAAATAGACATTTTTTCTATGTATATATGTACATATATAGATAAGTATATGTATGTATATATTGCTTAGAGTATTATTGACTGTGGGCAAGTGTTTCAAATGTTTTCTAATCACTTTGTGTATGTATTAAACAATAATAATTAAAATATTTTAAATATTTTTCATATAATTTATGGTTATTTTGAGATATGGCAAATTTTAGATTAGAGTATAGAGTTTTTAATTAGACATATAACAACCTAAGTAAAAATTCCAAACAAGCCTTGTTTAAGTCAAATATGTATATAAATCACACTTGATTGCTGGGGTTAACTTTAAAGACTGAATTCGAGTTTGTCAATGGTAAAGTCACCCTCTCTTAATCCGCCAAAAAAAAAAAACCATGTAAAATCACGTTGCTAAACCATGAACTGCTGTTTTGCCGATTTCATGTTGCTATTATTTACTTTTTCCATTTTTTTTTTGTTTTTCATTTTGCACATTGCATTTTCCAGTCCGTTGATCAGGTCTGGTCTGGTCTGGTCTGGTCTGGTCTCGAGGCGAAAACCGGCGCCGTTGGCTATATCTTGTACACGTGCGTTTTTCGTGACAATTTATCAAGTCACTCACTTTCCGCTTCAAAATAGGGTGGAGAGCTTAAAGTTTTGGCATTTTTGTTGCATTTATAATTATCGCAAAGAAAGTGAAGTCTATATATGTATATGTATGTATATATGTATGTATGTATGTATGTATGTATGTATATACAAATGCCAAGTCCAAATGCTTGACCCTTTAACATATGAACTGCACACAAGATATATACTTATATATATGTATACATTTAATCTATTTGCGTGACACTTGATACTCGGACATATGAGAGTATACATATATGTATATATGTATATACATATATAACTTTCCATGATATCCATAATATACATATGTATGTAAGAGACTTTAACAATTAGGGCGGGTTCACAAAGAGTAATAACGAGTGGCAAAGTCAAACGTTGGGTGACATGAACCAACGAAACTTAAGTAGACATCCAACGACCAGTTGAAACATTTTGATGTAGGAGTAATACAACAACAAAAAAAAAACACTGGAAATAGGAGATGGATAGATGAATAGATGGATAGAGATGGCAAATACGACCAACTTTCTTTGGCACATAATTTTCAAAAATAATAAGAATGAAAAAAACAACACTTAATTAACCGAAATGGCTCCAAATATGTACTTACATATATAGACTTATGTACAGTATGTACAGTGTGTGTGTGTGTGTGTGGGAGTTGAGTACAAATATCTGAGCTTTATTTGTTTTGTACTCATTATTATTGTAAAATTACAAAGTATATTAAATTTATCTATATTTTATACATCGCTGAAAATTATGATATAGTTTGCATAGTTTTAAGTCGTTTTTAGAACTAGAAAAGTGAATAAATAATAAAATAAAATAAATACTTTGTTTTAAATATTTTTGTTTTTTTAGAATCTTTTCAGTTGTTTTAAGTCGTTTATGAGAGTAAAGACAGTTAGGTTCGAACTTTAATTTTTATTTAAGTCTAATTTGAAATTCTATCTAATTGTTAAATAATTCTTAAATTACATTTACTTTGATTAAATAATTGAACAGTTTGAATTTAATATTTTATTAAAGCATTTCAGGCAACGGGTATAACAATTGTTTATCAGTTAACTACTTTTTTTTTTTTTTGATCTTTTAATACTTTCGCAAAATTTAACTTATTTGTTGGAATTTCAATTTTGTGGGCGTCTTCGATTGGTTCAACGTGGGCATGTCATGAAAGAAAACACTTGATATAATGTGGTGTGATGTGGTGCGATGTGGTGCGGTGTGTGGTGTGATGGCAATACGAGTACAATAACTTTCCATTGTCTTCGGCCTAACACCTACTACTACCATCATTTGGACAACTTTATATTTTAGAATTGGCCTAAAAAAGCCCAAAAGGAAAAGCACACATTTTCTATTTAAACTTCATTTAACGCTCTTTGCTCTCTCTTTTTTTTGCGGTTTTTTATTTCGGACATGCAATGTAGGATATAAGCACATATATTGTTTTCTATATACTATATATATATATATATAAGTACAAACATATGTCTATAATTATATATATTGCAATGATGTGGACTTAATTGCAGCGTGAAGTTGATTGCACTTGGTTAATTTTGTGCTAATGATTTAAGTGGTTTACTAATGAGAAAAACTGGGCGATACGAAACGAAGTTAGTAAGACAAGAGACGTAGATTTAGTCGTTTAGTCGTTTAGTTTTTTTTGTTACTTTCAAAATGAATTTGGCAGGACAAGGAAAAAGGCCAAGAAAATAAAAATTGTTGTGTAGTAGTTTACTTTGTAATTTTCGACAGGCAACATTACCTTGTTAGAGTTTTTACCCCAAAAAGCTGTCTTCTACAATTTCATTTCGTTTTTTGGCAAAAGGACAAACGTTTTCATTTGATTGCTGCGGTCAGACGAGGTCCTTTTTTTATTCCTTTTGGTTGAATATTTCTTGGTAAGCGAGCCAAAATGAAAAGTGAAAACGAACTTTTACTGCTTGTCTTTGCCACTTGATGTCCAGTCCCAATATCTCTATCTAGTTCTATATCTATCTCTGTCCAATGTCTGTGTCTACTGCATTTGGTGTCCTTTCGTCCTTTTATTTTGTCTTTTTGTACTTTCCTCTTTTTTTCTGTACATTTTTGGCGCCCGGATGACGCGTCGTTTGTTTGCCATTTCCTTGGAATTGCTGCAAAACTTTGCCATAAATTTGTATGAACTCCCCCAACTTGGGTGTTTGAAGGTTGAAGTTGTGTGTTGGTGCTGTTCATGTTGGTGCTGCTGTTGTTGTAGCTTCATTTCATTGTTTTTGTTTTGTTGTTGGCGTGTCGCGACAAAATGCATTTAAATAAATTATTCCTAGACCAATGTCGCGTCATTTTATTAGCCATACGCGCGAGTACGCACTGTACTTTTTTTTCTTACATGCATACATGCATACTTATATGTACATATATGTATTTATTTTTTTTTGTTTATGAATCTAAGTGGGCGTGGTCACGTTCAACGTGTTGTGTGCAATTTGAATGATAGTTATTACAATCGATTGATTACCTTATAATTTGCCATGAAAGTGTAAAAAAAAAGAGCAAAGACCTATTAACTATAAAATTAAAGTAATATAAATAAGAAGGTAAATAAATTTTAGATAAATCTAAAACCTTGGCTCCTTAGATGAACATTATAATAGAATAGAAGTATATTATTCTATATTATATGATGTGTATAGATCATTTGAATTATATATTTTTATATATATATTCATATTTCTATAGTCATTTGATTAATTTAATGTATATAGTGATCAGAACAGTGATCCAAAATATATATGAAGCAAGCAAGTCGTCCTTGTCGACTTGGTGCATACCCTGTACTAAGTAAAGATGCTTCATAAAGTAAAACTCACTCCGAGATCTGCTCGGAGAGATCTGTTGATGCTGATCATGAATACTATATAGTTTATAGCGTCGGAAATGATTCCTTCTGCCTACCTTTTACCTTACCTTTAACATTTATAATAAATTAATGTTTAATGACTAAAAAACTTATTTAATGCCATTGAAAATATTTAAATAATACTTCTCTTATACATTTATTGTAACTCATATCTCAGATACACACCTTTGGTAAATAATCGTATGTATATATAGTATATATAAACGATAGGCGTCACAGTCAGCCGTCCGTCTATCCATCTCCCTCTTGTTCAGTTTATGTCTGTCTATATAGAAAGACAATACAAGTATAGTATATTCATTAGGCAAAAAGTTCAATAAACTGCTTAAAAAAAAAAGCAAACAAAATTATTTTTTTTCTTTTTGCCGCCAGAACATAAATACATATATTCACTTTTATGTGTTTGTGTGTGTGTGTGTCACATGCAAATTTGTCAATTGTATGGCGTCGCTGTTGTCGTCGTTGCCGTCACGCCCTTCTACCTTCTGCCACCTTTTGGGCTTGTTTCAAGCCTGAACACAACAACAAAAGAAGAAGAAAAAAGTCTGATTAATTTGACACTGGAAAATTAAAGGAATCCGAATCCGTATAGGAATTAACTTCAGAATTTATGTGCTCTGCCTCAAATCGAGAAATGACATTATTTTCCCTGCTATCACCCTCTCACTCCTCTCTACCATTCTTTCAAATTTTGGGGTGTTGCTGCACTTTTGACAAAAAAAAAAAAGACATAAATAAATAAATAAAAAATAATTTTGAATTATGAATGTGTTCAAAAAAGACATAAAATAATGGCAAAGCAAAATTTGTGATTGAATTTCAATTTAATTTAATATGCCTCTCCTCTCTTATACCCTGTAATTGATACAATTATGTCCAAAAATTTATTATTTTGGATCCTTAATGGAAGAGGAATATATGTATATTATTAGGATTTGTGAATCTTAAAGTTATAAGAATATATATTATTAGGATTTTGGTTCCTTAAAATTATTAGAATATATATTATTAAGATTTTGGATTCTTAAAGTTATAAGAATATATATTATCGCAGGGGTTAAATATATTTTAGCTCGTTCTTTGGTTTTTTCTTCTCTTTTATAAGAGCTAGTAATACTTTATGAGTTATAGATACTCGTACGATAAATAAATCTAATAAGAAATATAAATTTAGTATAAACTGCAAAGTCAATATTCCTAAATGAATAATGAACAAAATGTAGTAATTTTAATAAGAAATAATTCCAAGTAATTTTATTTATCAATATTTTCTCATATTGAATTGCAATTTCTTTTGATCTCCGTAATTATACTTCATCCAATATATGTTTATTTGTATATATATTTTGATAAAAAAAAAAACTATTAATTGAATTTATTAATTTACTAATACTTTATAATTTATTCAATGAAGGATAAATTAGGGGATGTATACAAGCATATATATATATATATATGCATATTAAATATACTTTTGTATAAATATATACTATAAATGTTTCCTACTAAACTTAAAACAAAAGACACCCTCCAATAGATATACATACATAAAATTGCATTAGGCAACAAAAAAAACATACTTTTAGGTACAGGGTATGTGAAGGTCTACCCCCTTTTAACTTCACTTTTGTTCACTTCGCGTGGGCGTTCCAAAAATGGACAAGCGACAAAGTGATTTTAATGGCGGCGCTTGGTATGGTCATCGTATACGGTAGAAGGGGTAGTTAAATTATGGATAAGGGGAGGAGAGTTTGTGGTTTGGGGTATGCGGTGACCGCCAACGGCTGATTGCGTGGCTAAAAAAGGCCGGCAAACCCGGGATGCCCGGCCATTGACATTCGCGGCACTCCAAAAAAAAAGGAAAAAAAACACACACACAACAAATTCTTTTCAGTTGGGAACGAACCCCGCCAACAGACAACACTCAACCGAACACCATTGCCAGCTGGATGGGGTTTACTTTTTTATATTTTTTGTGATATTTTTCGTTTTATTTTTTTATCAAAAAAAAAAAAAAAGAAACAGCAAAAAAATATATACACATATATACATATTTATTTACATATATGTATGTATATATAAAATCCAAGCACTCAACACTTTTGCCATTTCACTTTGGCATTGCGGTCACGTTCTCCTTTCCAGTGAAACGCAAAGATGATTTCTGTCTTCTCCTTTTCATTAATTGTTTTATTCGCAGAATTTGCATAACTAACTAAAATGAAATAAAACAACACCAACAACAACCCGGGAGAACATTAAGAAAAGTAAATAATTTTAAAACATCAAGCTTATCGGCAAAGGGGGAGGTGCATATAATATACAATACATATATACAAAACATAGGTACACACATACACACATACATGCATAGTACATACTTATGTATATATAAACTTGATAATTATTTCATTGCACTTGAACTTGTCAACTCTTTATACAATAATAAATGACATTGCAACTGCAACAATTTGAAGGCAACTCTCAAAAACAATGCAACCAGATCAAGTCTCTTTATTTATTTATATTTTTTTTTGCTTCAATTAGAAATCGAAAATTGCATTTGATTCTCTTATTGTTGTTCATTCGTTTTGTTGTTCTCTATATACGATTTATATATGTATATATAAATTATGCGCATTTCTAACGAATCAAGCAGGCTTTTCACAGTTTGACCTTCACATCATGCAATTTTCGCCATCTAATTTATGCCGAATAATATAAAAAACTAAGAAAATTAATACTTAAATTATAACGAAACTTCTACACACTATAAAAAACTGAATCTCTAGACATTTCGTCATAAGTAAGTATATAAATGTATATCTCATCTTGCTTATCACGAGTTTTCTTATCCCCATTTCTAACCATAAGAAAAAGGTATATAAAAAATGGCAATTTAAACATTGAGTGTTGCTCTCAGTTGACTATCGTAATCTGCAATTATAGTATCTTATATATTTATATGTATGTATGTATATGTATGTATTTATATGTATGTAGTATAATTAACAAGCCGCAACTTTTGATATAAACAATGAGATTGTCATCATCGTCTCTCGGCCATGCTTTTTAGCCATGTTATTTGTTTTTATCATTATTACGTCATTGTGTGTGGCAAAACAACAAAAACAAAAAAAAACCAACAAAAAATTGGTTTTCAAAAATAACACAACACGTCAGCTGCAAAATAATAACAACAAAAACCGAAACACGACAGCGGGTGAGAAATAAAAAGAAAAGTAAAACAAATTGTTAATGCCATTTGTTGTCGTTTCTTTCGCTTTCAAACTAATGCCAGTTGCCCCCTATGCACGTTTTTCCCCGCCTCATTAGAATGAACGACTTGGGCTAAGCAAATTTCAACAAGTGAACTAATTAAACTCAAGAACTATATAGTATAAATATCTGACTATACTCGACTATACATAAAACAAAGTCAAAAGAATTTTAAATACTAAATCGATGGATAAGATTTATATTATTTGTTATTGATCAACTGACTTTGAATTTTATTTGGATATATTCTTATGTACATATATATATATATGTATGTAGATGATATTTGGAAAACAAATCTTTTGTTCAATTCTCTTAGAATATTTATATGTATATTTTATTTCTAAGTAATAGAAAGTTTTCTTTAAATTTCTAATTTTCTTTCAAAGAAAATATTGAAATGTTACAAAAGTTACAGTAATCGATTTATGGATGGATAAAGTCTTTTCATTAATTTATTTAATGTTATTTATTTAATTTCGATAGCCTTGAAACTCTTACAGATGGAAATAGTCTACTGTATAATATATTTAATGTTATTTATTTAATTTAATTACCTAAACAATTTATAGTTAATTAATTTTTCTTTACTCTTCAATGCTAAATTTCCTATAAAAAATGGCTCGAATTTTAATTATTTTTTTTTAATTTTGAAAGTTATTTAAAATCTTAAATTTGATTTGTACTATTTGTTGCACGTTTTTTTTATAAATTTTTCTTGTTGTTACCAAAGGGAGAGTATTTCATTTATATTAATTTAATTTAAAATATATTTAAATGCTTATATAAATGTTAATGAATCTAATTTTATTTTCATTTTCAATTCATTTCAATTTCACTTATTTAAAGTTGTAATCAGTTTTATAACAATTTAAGTGTATTAGTCAGCATATCTAGATTGTACAATGAAATGTATATATATATATATATATATATATATATATATATTGACGACGTCAGTTTTGCTATATATGTAAATATATACATACATTTGTATATATGTGTATATATACATATAATATGCTTTTTCGTAGCTTAATTGACCCCGACAAGCTGAACTTTGCCTGTCTGTCTGTAGGGTGGCTGATAACAGTCATATAGAGAGAAAGAGTGAGAAAATACATGGAGAGAGAGAGAGAGAGGGGGGGATATAGAGCAACAGCGTAATATTTCAATTTAACAAATTTATTATTTACTTTTAATTTTTCTAAATTGGCTGATTCATCTGCATTTGCAGAAACACCCAACAACAAACAAAAAAAAAAATCACTAAGAAACGAAATAAAAAGAAATTAAACAAATATTCTCATATACTTATGTATATATATATATATATATATATATATATATATATACAACGATTGAGAAAGTGGGTTAAAATGAAAGTCGTCGGCTCAGTTAAAAAGGAGTAAATGAAAATAAAATTAAGAAATTTTAAATAAATAAAATTTTACAAAATTTAACAAAGAATCAAATTGATTGTTTGCCTTATACATATATAGAAGATAAGGAAATGTGGCCTCCGATAAGAAAATAAAGAAACTTTCTGAAATAAGTTAACTTTACACAATGATATGAAAGATATGAATGATATGATTCTTTGCATACCCTCTATGCAATTTGTAATGTCTTGATTACATTTTGTATATATGTATATATATCGGCTTATTATAATTATATGAGCTTACAACAGAAAGAAGTCACTGTTGATGGCATTCACATATATTTGTTTAATTTGTTCATTGCTAAAATTCTATTGAAAATTTGAGGAAAGGGTATTAAATAGATAACTTACACAATCAACAAAAACCATTATTAATACTTAAAAGAATAATAAGCACCTGTTCTAGAAATTTAAAGACTCCGTGGGGGATAGATACTATACTTATACAAACACTCATATATGTCTTTCTGTTTGATGTGACAGCATGTATTTAAGATACTAAAAATAAATATATAAAATGTAGGGTATATAAGATTATAACAAGAACACACACACACACACACGGTTGGCATATCTGACATAACTGGTGCCAAATGTGTGTTTATGCCAAACACTTAGATTGTGATTAGAATAGATAATTTATGGCAAAACAAAAGCTATTCGCACACAGTTCCTCCTGTAAATAACGGAAATTATATATATATATATATATATAGTATCTGCTATAAAACGTTTATAGCAAACACTGTTAACCTATGAAGGAACACACACACACTACTGATGATGCGTGGGTTGGATCGCTGCTGCTGCTGCTGCTGCTGCCATTGACTGCGGACTTCTTTTTCACCGTGTGGGTTGGCGCTCAATTAAGAGCAACCTAACATTTAAATTTATTTGATTTGCTCGACCGCTGCCACTACACTCTATAGTGTCTTCTAATTTGAGCAAATACAGAGAGCATTGAGAGATGATGAGAGATATTTTCCACTCTCACTGTTCTTCTATAGTTGGATATAAAAACCTACATATATATATAAGTACATATATGTATCTGTATACGATCTGGCAGCTGCTGATCTTTGCCAATTTTTGCTCAGTCGCAAACGAACAACGAACCATCGAAGTTTAGAAAATTTTTTAATTTCTAAGTGCAAATCAGAGAAAAAAACGATCGGGCGCGCGCTCCTTACGAAACGAATAAGGAACAAAAGAAAAAAAATAACCCCGAATATCGAAAAAAAATTAAATACGAAAATAAATTTGGAAATTGTTGAATCTTTTTAGTTTTGTCGATTTCCTTTTGCTTTTTTTGTTGTATTTTTTGGTTTCGTCTTTTTTTTTCGAATAGCGCCGCGTGCATTTGCCAAAAAAAAAACACTACGAATTTAATTCTAATATCAGAAACAACGAAATAAAAATAAAATTAAAAAAAAAAAAAACAAAAATACGCACCGCAAAAAGAAAATAGGAATTAACGACGCACATTTTTTATAGCTGTTGCATGCCGCATCGAAATATATATGTATATATATACATTATTATCGCATATATATGTATATAAATAAATAAGTATATACACCGATATCTCTCTACATACAAAGGCGAAATAGTTTGCCAAAGCAAAGCAAAAGAGAAACAAAAAAGAAAAACAACCATTTCGAGGCGTTGCCACATAGAAAAAATACTTATGAAAAATTAATTAAAAAGAAAAACATAAATTAAATGTAGTGAGCAATTAAATGTTGGCCCAGCAATTGGAGCAAGGCAACATACGAACTATAAATATATATATATATATTGTCTATATATAATTATATAACAAAAAAAAAAAGGAACAACACTGAAGAGGAGAAAACACGTGTTGCCTAGTGTTATCTAGCTACTTTGATTATGTTTGCTTTGGCAAAATTGCATATTGATTTCAATCCTTTGCGAAATCAGCAAATGCTTATAGTGAAGCGTTTGAGGCCTCCAGAAGAGTTTAAACTAACGAATCTTTGAAAAAAGGAAAAGAAAATTAATAATAAAAACGAACCCAACAACATAAACGAAAAGGCAAAACGAACGAAATTTTTTTTTGGCTACAAGCAGCTGCAAAACAACAAACAACAAAGACAAGCATAAAGAGAAATTTATACTGTTAACTTAAACTTTTTCCCTCTCTCTCTCTCTCTCTTTTGCAATTACTCTTTTTGTATATAAAATAAACAAAATAATTTATTTATATATATATTTTGTCAAATTTGAATTGTTGTACGATTTAGTTTTAGTTAGTTTAATATTAGTTTAATGTAAGCGAAGCCGCCCTACTTCCCTTTTTTCCCTTGAAATTCAACGAATACTAGTCAGATCAGCCAACTGTGCGTATACGTGACGCGTCACATGCGTCTATACGTATACTTAATAATTTAAGTGTAGGATTTTAAGCAATTTATTATATACAAATGATGAAAAATTTAAATGGTAGAACGCATAATGCGTGCTACCATCCCTATCAGCAACAAGCAAATGTACACCAGCAGCAGCAGCAGCAACATGCTGCACAACAGCAACATACTGTACAACAGCAACATGCTGCCCAGCTGCAGTACCAGCTGCAACAGCAACAACAGCAATACAATACTGGCAATCAGTATTACCATCAGCAGCTGCAATTGCGACAACAGCAACAATTGTTACGTCAGCAGCAACTAGAGCCCACGCAGACTGCTCTCCAACAGCAACAGCTACAACAACAACAGCAATTGCAACAACAACAACAGCAGCAACATCAGCTGAGACAGTCATTTGTTGCCGCCAACATGGCTACAACAATAGCAGCCAACTCAAACTGCTTTTTAGCACGCACCAATATCAGCAACAACAACAACAGCAATGTTAATACAAACGCCAACGCCGCTGCCGCCAACAGCAACAACAATAATGCTTTAGCCATGGCCGCCATGTGCCAAATGCAGAATTTTTTTAGCCAACAGGAGTACAACAATAACAACAACAGCAACAACACCAACAATTGTGGTCATAATAATTATAATCAACAACAGCAGCAACAGCAACAGCAACAACAACAACAACAATTACAATTGCAATTGCCCACTACAACAGCAACAACATCTGCAGGCAATAGCAACAACAACAACAACAATAACGATAAATTTTCAATGGATGCCAATGAAATTGCCAATTTCCTAGCCAGCGAGCTTTTTATGCAGCAGGTAAAATAAAAGCTTTTCGATAAGAAAGTTATCGAATTGCAAATTAAATGGGTAAAAACGGTAAAAGTGCGAATATTGTAAAATTCGAAAGCAATTGTAGAAGAAATTAGGAAATTTAAATTTATAGAAAATTGAATCGAGTGTGTCATGTGACGAAAATCATTAATATTATAGGTTGCTCCCCCCCACACCTCTCACCATCTTCTAGTAATTTCTTTGTATTTAATTTGTATACTAATTAGTAATCACTGTTTATTTATTTATTTTATTTTGTATCTGTTGCAGCTCCATACATTCGAAGGCATGCAGAGTGCACCGACGCTAACGACACCAACATTGACACCCACCACAATGCGTAGCATCGATGAGGCATTTTACGAGCTGACCAGTGAATCGAACAGTGTAAATGCACCTTATCAGGCTGGTTTTAAACCACCACCGCTAGCACCATTGGTGTCCAGTACCGTAGAGCCATTGGTACCGGCGAGACCAACAATTGAAGTCCATCAACCGGTATTGGATTTACTGAGGCAAAATGGCAGCAGTATACCAGGCAGTGATTCGGAGGATTCCAACGCTTCCTGGAATGATAATCAGCTCAATGGGGACACAACAGATACCTGTAAGTGCTCCATAACTGAATGGAATTGACATAGTACTCTTATAGTAGATAACTAATCTCTATTTTCTGATATTGCAGCAAGTGGCGCCACCGACAGCACCTCTTATCAGAATGGCAACATGATGGGTAATGGATCGAATGGCAGTGGTGTCAACAATTTTACAAGCGCCCTGGCCGCTGTCAATCAATCCGGTTCGGGACGTGCCAGCAATAGCAACACAAATACCTCAAACAGTGCCACACCCGCACGCCGTGGTGGTGGTCGACGACCCAACAAGGCATTCAATATGACACCCGAAGAGGAGGAAAAACGTCGCATACGCCGGGAACGGAATAAGGCGGCTGCGGCTCGTTGTCGCAAACGACGCGTTGATCAGACAAACGATCTAACCGAAGAGGTGGAGGCATTGCAAAAGAAGGGTGAAGGTCTACAAAATGAAATCGAAATGCTGAATACACTGAAGAATCAGTTGGAATATGTGTTGCAGGCCCATCGACCCACTTGCCAAAAGGTGCGCGATGACATGCTTAGCGTGTCCACCTGCAATGGGCTCATTGGGCCGGCTAGCCTTCACAGCGCTGGCAGCAATCATAGCAACAGCAATAGTAGCCATCACACTCACAGCAACAACAACAATAACAGCAACAGCAATAATAGCAACAGCAATGACAGCAGCAATGGGACTATCACCGGTTTTGATGCGACACTTAATTCAACCGGTCGTAGCCAATCGCCACTGGATCTCAAACCAGTTCACATTGATGAGGATCTGCTATTGCAAATTAAACACGAGCCTCTGGATAATGGTCTCGATTCATGTTCATCACTGGATCAGGATGGACCTACACCGGCCAAGCGTATGACATTGCCCAATATTGCCCAGTTGACTGCTTCCCTAACGACACCCACTGGCCCTGTTGGGGGCTCTCTCAATACGCCAATTGTAAGCCAAGCGCCAATGAATTTTGCGGCCTTTGTTAGCACCAATCCGAGTAGTCCCACGCTGAATGTATTGAATAAGGGACCAAAGACTCGACCCAATACCCTGGCCGTTCAACGACCCTTTGCAGCACCCATGCAATTGAGTGCAACAACAGGAGCTGGCGGGGATAGTAAGGGGGCGACTATTCAAATACAGGGTGTACCCATTCAGACACCCTCAACTGGCACCTTCAATTTCGATTCCCTTATGGATGGTGGTACTGGATTGACTCCAGTATCGGGTCCTTTGGTACCCAATTGCTCGTCGCAGAACAAACATCCATTGGAGTTGCCCACGCCCACAACTGAGCCGTCCAAGTTGGTCAGTTTATAACTAGGGTAGGGGGCGTGGCGAGCGCACGGCGCTAACCAAGTCAAAACTAATTTAAGTTTTCTACATATATATTAACGTAATGAAGAAAAAAAACAATACAAATTATAATTTTCTAGTTATAGTAGATCATGATGAAAATTAAGATGATCAAGATGATAATGTTTTCACTTTTTTTATAACGAATATTTGCTGAACGTGGATACTGTAAACGAAACCGAAATTCAAAAACCGTATCCGGTTCCTTGTTCTTGTTCCCCACCTCAACCCCCTCCCCCATCTTCCCATCCCTTAACTTTTAAACGCTTTTGTATTATTATCTTTATGATGTTTATTTAATTTATGATTTTGCTATATCTTATTTACTTGTATTTTTGTGTGCAATTTTCAAAACCTTTTCATTTGCGTGCGCACTATATAAGTATATATATATATAGATATATTTTCAAAAATATATATATATATGTATGAATATATATATCTGTGCGCCATATATAGAAATTATAGTAATTGAATGGAAATGCGAAAAGTTAGATGGAAAGCGTAGTAGAATGGATGCGTTGTGATATTTATTATAAAAAAAAAACTAAAACTAAAATAAATAAAAACAAATACAAACAAACAAAAACTATAATAAACAAATTAAACAAAAAGCGTGTAATGAAAGGAACTAAAAGCTGGTTTTAAAATTGTACATTGAAATATTCGAAACAAACAAGAATAAAAAAGAATTAAATTACAAAACTACAATACCCGATGCCTTGAGAGAGAATTAAGAAATGCAAACATTTATATATATATATATATATATATATATATATATATGTGTATATAAATATATACTATATATTTAACTTAATGCGTTAGAATCAAGTTTTATATACGACAAAAAAAGAAAGCGACAGTCAAATCCATATGTATATACATATATACATAAACGTTGATATATATATATATGTATATACATATGAATTGCTGTAGGAAAACCCAAATATATTTTTACTAAACGCTATTTTTCAAATACGATTTATAAGAAAATGACAAAAAGCAAAGCAATTATTTAATATGTAATTATGTAATGTACGACAACAAAAAAACGAGAAAAAGCATACAAACACACACAAGAAACAAATCCACACACAAAATGATAAAATGTTAAATTTATCCGTACCGAGTAAATCAAAATCAAAAATTACCCAATATATCGATTAATCAAATTAATTCATACCAACAGAAATCTAGAGTAAACTGATCAACCGGAAATTGCACTTAAGGGCAAAACATACACCAAAATTGCGATATAAAGAAATCAAATAAAAATACTGAAAAAAACCTTATAAAAAACCAATACATATATAACTTGTTGATTTTAATTTAAAAGGAATGAAAATATTTGAATTACAAATATATTCCAGGTAAGATGAACAGACAAAATAGAGCAAATATTCCAAATGTTGGAATATATCTAATATGAAAAAATGTGGAAAACAAATATACTTTTTAGTATTTAGTATTTTTTCAACTGAACCTAAAATCGTTGAACAATTTGCGCTACTTTTGAAAATGAGAGGAAATCTAGAAAATATATGTATATATTTTTTACAAAACTCAACCATTTCTAAAACAGATAGTTTAAAAGATACGTAGTTAGTTAAATCAACTAACTAACTAATTAAAGGGTTAGACTTTAGAGTGATAACTTATGTTCGAGAAGAGGGAGTTCTTTCGCTATAAATCTTGTAGTTTTTTTTACAAGAACATATACATATATACATATATATTGTAGATATATGTTTAACTCTCCATAAAAACATTTATATATATATAAATGTTTAACTTTTATAGACGAAAATTTAAATTAAAATAACAATCTGCTTGACTAGATGAAAGATCAACTAGATAACTGAGAGCCAAAGAGCATTTTTGTATATATGTATTCTCCTTTTCTGAAGAGTATTTATAAGTCGTTATACAGTTTTTTTCTTTTTTAAAGAGAATTCTTGAAGTAAAAAAGTCACCGACCAATCTAATGCACAGGTAAAACGCAAAAAGGTATCAAATCTCCACATACATACTTACATGTATACACACATACAAACATACGTATATATATATGTATACACATATGTAATTGTACAGATGTGGACATGGTTTCCTCTATATGGCTAAAGATAATGCTTGTATATACATATATGTACATATATGTATGCATGTATATGTGTATTTTAAAAATTTCGGGTTTTTTTTTGTGTTGGTTGCTTTGAGCTTACTTTGCATTCAATTTGGTTTTTCATTTTTTGGTCCCTTTGTTTCAGTTTAACAAAAACTGGCAAAATGAGCAGTAGTCACTTGTTGCGTTCTCTGAGACGGACTCTTGGTTGGGGCAGAAGGCAATTGCCGGTTGACAAACACCATGTTGTCCTTATCACTGGCTGTGATTCCGGTTTAGGGTGAGGAATTTACATATATTAAAAAATTTATACATATATATATATGTATATATATGCATTTTTTAAATATACTTTTTTTTAGTCACTCACTGGCAGTATATTGTCATAATTCTTTAAACATGACAGTAATCTCCTGTTGCCATAATATTCAATCAGAGGGAGCTCAACTCCTTCGTAAAATGAACTCATCCAAGGAGCAGAGTCGCATGCACACCTGGGCATTAGATCTTTTACAGCCAGCTTCGATTAAATTGGTCCATGAACAATTAACTAACCTTCTAGCCACCAATAAGGACTATCGGCTTATGGCATTGGTGAACAATGCCGGAGTCATGTGCTTCGGTGAATTTGAATGGCAGACTGAGGAACAGATTGAGCTGCAAATCAATTGTAATCTCTTGGGCACAATGAGATTAACTCATCAGTTATTGCCTTTGTTGCGTCAACAACATGGCAGGATCATCAATGTGACCAGCCATTGTGGACTGCAGGCTCTTCCGGCATTGGGGCCATATGCTGCATCCAAGTCAGCTTTGCGTGCTTGGACAGATACCCTACGTATTGAATTGCAGCCACATGGCATGGAAGTGGTAAATTTTATACCTGGCTCCTTTGTTTTGGATAGCAATATTGCAGCACGACAACAACAGCAAGCCCAGCAGATGCGTGAGAGCTTCACCCAGGAGCAGCATAGCTATTATAATTCATATTTCGAGCAGTTCCATGGTTATCTGCGAATATTATCCGGTTTTAAGGCCCCAAATCAATTAAGAGATGATGAATTGCTTGCCAAATTTAAAGATGCATTGACCAATCTGCAACCCTGGACCATCTATATTCATGAGCCTTGGCGTTATAGAATATATCGTTATCTATTTAAAATATGTCCCGCTCCTCTAGTAGACTGGCTAACCGTGCGATTCTGTGCCATGCCCACTTTTGAGGCAAGCAAACAATTAAATAATACAAGATGATAAGTAGACTTTGGATTATATGCAGAAATCGTAAATTTGTCAGGCATTAACACTGATTATATTTTTAGAGATATTAATTGGAAATTCTATTAATATTAATTTGTATTTTGGTTGTGCATATAATCCCATGTCTAAAAATTATTAAATGTAGTTTATAGTAGTCTAATTAGTATTAGATTTATTATTTAATTTACTGGAAATACTTGGCTAGGGACTGTGGCTAATTATCAGCTGGCGCTGACTTTGCCCGTCACTGATTGGGTTTTGTTTTTGGGTGGTCACGAACACAGCATATAGTAGAGTATATATGTGTATGTATGTAGGATCACAAGTTATGGATTACAATCACAGATTTAATAGCCAG
Source organism: Drosophila sturtevanti (assembly GCA_018150375.1). Lineage (NCBI taxonomy): Eukaryota > Metazoa > Arthropoda > Insecta > Diptera > Drosophilidae > Drosophila > Drosophila sturtevanti. The sequence goes on from JAECWJ010000681.1 coordinate 140,388, forward strand.
TGCTGCGGCATCTCTCGAAAACGGCATCATTCAGCAGCTGGAACCATTCCCTGGCATAGGTGGAATCCTCTGCAGCATGGAATAGCTGCAGTTTGTCGTCAGTGGACAGTGGGGCGCATAGATAAAAATTAATTGCTGTTTCTGTCAGATCTGTATGATAATTCTTGAGTGCCCACTCCAAAAGGCGCAGACAATTGTGTGCATCCAGAAATTGTATAAGCCGCTGCTGGAGAATTTCTTCCATCTCGGGTATAATATATACTCGGGACATTTCAAACGCCTGCAACAGGGCAGTGTAATTGGGTTTAGTAATATGCTGCTCTTGACAGCTAATCAAATGCAGAAAATAACGTAAGCCACAGGCATTGTATTCTGGCAAGTGTATCTCCCCCTGCTGTCCTTCACGAAAGTCACTGTTTAACATTTTGTTGAATACTTCACTGGTATTGCAAAGCAATTGCTTGTTGAAACCAATGCTAAGAGTTTTTGTTTCTCCATCCTGAGGTACAACAAAACGCATATCGCAATCTTTATGCAACGGTGTGGTATCATTTAGCTGATCCAAGCAGGTAGCTGTTGCTGCCGGAACATCAGAATCCTCCTCAGATATAACATCGGGCAAGTTAATACCAAGTGTATATCGGGACATGGCTGTCAGAGCATCAGCCGCCTCAGTTGCATAATTATCATCGCTCTTCTTGCGTAACAGCAAGTCAAAGAGCAAAGTCAATGCATTCCCATCATACAGAAATTGATAGAGCAAACGATGGCTCTTAATTATAAATGCCACAGAAATGGCAGCACGCTGCTGGGCATTGAGATCATCGCAACGTAAAAGGCGAACCAATTCCTCTTTACCATAATTCGATTCACCCACATTGGTTAGCGTCTCAAGAAATGCAAATCCATCTTTACGCATCTACAAAGAAATAATTAATAATAATTGTGATTAAATTTAATAATAAGAAAATCATTTCTTACCTCCTCCACTTTGGTCAATTGATACAACTGATGAACCACTCCGTGTTTTATAATCTGGGCAAAAAATTGACTTTCCCTGACAAAGAGAAAACAATTTAAATTTTGTTTAGGCTAAATATCCAATTCTACTTACAGCAATATATTGGTTAGGGCATTGGAGAAATTATTGTTTGCCCCAAATAGATTGATAGCCCTTATTAAGGTATCCAATGTATCTGGTTTACCCAGTTCAGCACGCTTATTCACCATCAGTGTGATCCGATATATTAAGTTCTCGATTATATCTATCGTATCACCACCATTCTGGGACCGAAAATGGTTAATTTTTGTCGGTGGTACATCAGAGCTCACTTCATCCAAATCCTCTTTGTCTGACAAGGGATCGTCAATGGTTTCGCTGCCCTCATCGATCAGTTTTAATATGTCCATGACATTTGAAGTCTGCGCCCGATTCGCAGATATCCGATGCTCCTTCGTGTCATCTGATGTCCTGTTTAACTTCTGCACTTCCCTCAATTTCTTCATCTTCATCATCATCGCTGCATGCTGGGGAATAGTTTTCATCATTATCCTCATGTGATGTCAAAAGATCCGAGCAAATAGGTGACATGCTGCGGGAGCTACATGGGCTGATGGTACGATACGAGCGCGGGGAACTACTTGGTGATTCAAAGTCTGGCTCTTGGGTCTTGGAAAACTAAAAGAGCACACGAAGAGTATTGTAAAATAGAATTGATAGATGATGGCTAATTGATTCGTACCTTGCTCAAGGTTTCCGTGCTAAAGGGATCAGTTAATTTGCGTTTTTTACCGCCTTGCAAACGCTCCTCACGACGACGTTTGTGATGCTCATCATCGCTAGTAAGATAATCATTTAATTCTCTTACCAATATTGGAACCAAACCCTCATATAGTAACAGTTCCATGCTCAGATTATCATATTGAAAGTTATAGAGAATGTGCAGTAGCTAAAAGAAAAAAATAATCTCAAGTAAAAATCGTTTAGTAATCTAGTAAATTCACATAATCTCACCAATGAGCGATCACTTTGAGATTCCGATTCTCTTATCATTGCCACCAGTCTACGCAGGGCACCGCAACGGCGTATTTTCGAGCGGCTGCATGCATCGGTTGACAGAGTGGCAATTATATTGATGCAATGACGACTCTCACCCTCAGTCAAAGGTTTCGTCATATTTACAGCCATTAGCATCTCACATGCAGCCTCAATGGCATCCGCCGTGCTTAGCATATAGAATGCGCACGGATCTTTGCTAAAATTTGACAAGATCTTAAGGCCCGTTGTACGTTGATCATTATCCTCCTTGACAAAATAAACGATTGCGGCCACAGAGGTTAGATGGGAGATTGACTAAAAAGAAAAGAAAAAGGATATTGATGAGAGATTGTAAAGAGTCGTGGGATTACCGTTAATTTACCTGCCATGCTTTCATGCCAATCTGTTGGGCTGACAATAAGACAAGACATTTGAGTATCTCGTGGGCCAATTCAATGGCTTGAGCCTCTTTTGGCAGCACATATTCACAATTTCGCGTTGAATTCTTTAACATTTGATAATCAAAGATATCGCTGCGTACACCCTCCAGATTGCGTGCCACTTCCTCAAAATATTTCTCCCGATGTTGATTACGCTTCAGTCCAATTAAAGCTGACACGTCCAGCTGATCCTGGGCTGACTCTTTGGGTGCTTCATTGTTCTTCATAACGGCCACAAAAATACGCATCATCTGAAGGAATCCATTGGCCATAAGGAAATGTTTTAAGAACTGACTGCTGGCCAATAGAAAACGACACACACGAAATGCCATGATGCGAGTTTGTACGGCAGTAGTGGATTCAATAATGTGGCAAATTGCTGGTGCAATAGGTGCATAATATGCATTAAGGAATTGAGAGGCTCGCTTACTCTTAGCTAGATTGCCCAACATACGGCAAGCTCGACACTGAATTACCGGATTTGGAACAGTCTTTAATATGGTAATCAGAGGACCAAGAACTTTACACTCAACAGCCTGAAAAATAAATAAATAATTATAAGTCAAATAAGAATTCATTACGATAAAAATTACCTCTATGCAGGCCTGTTCATCTGTGCAACAATTTCCCAAAATGCTCAGTACCACCTCCATTATCTTCTCATTTAGTTTACTTATAAGACGGACCTTTAAAATCAGGAAATAAAATGGAATTTAAATTATTATTGTGACTCGCAAACTTCAGACGGTGGCTGTGACTTCAAAACTTTACCATGATGGGCACACCACCCGATATTCGGAAAAGCAAAATGCCATCCTTATCTTTAACAAGGTCAGTGCGTATTTTTAGCAAAAGCTTATATATCACTGTTTTGTCCGTGGCCGTCTTCAGGGCGTTTAGCATGCCCAAAACTTGTTCCGAGGACCAAACCATTTGTTTTTAATTAATTAATCTTCTTTTAGGTTTCACGTATCCACGGTAGCCTTTAGTAAAGTGGTGATATTAGGACTATCTCCACGCAATGCTCGGAAAACGCTGGCACTGTATAGATTTATTAATTAAAATAACTTCCTGCTTTTTAGTCAATGCGTTGTTGTTTACAATTTTATTTTCAACTCTATGGCATGTTTGCTCTTTCTTATTTACTTCGTTTATGTTACGATACTTTAATAGTGTTGGAAAGCAAATTTCTTCACAGTTGATGAGCGAATTCATTCGCATTTGATGAGCGAATTAATTCGCAATTGATGGGCGAATTCAATTGCATTTGATGAGCGAATTCATTCGCAATTGAAGGGCGAATTCATTCGCAATTGATGAGCGAATTCATCAAAGAGCGGCGAATTAAATTTTGAATTATTTTCCTTTGTTACAAGTTGTTTACATGTTGTGCGCGCGGACATTTCTTATATATAATTACGTGGAATTGCAACAGTTTGGCGTGTTCAAATCATAATTACAATATAGTTAGACCCACTGCCCTACTCGCAAAAAAACCAGTTTCGTTTCATTGTTTGTGACTCATCAATAAATCCTTAGGCTCTTCGAAAGAAAAAAGAAAGTAAAACAAGGTGAATTTTCACAATGGCCGCCAATAACAATGCAACTACAGAGACAATGGAAAACAGCGAATCCGCGGACCAGGTAGGCATTCGAGTGGATAATGCAGACGATCGCACAGATGCGTTTGGATCAGTGGGCAATTCTGGTTCCGCATCCTCCAGCTCTTCAGCTCATCATAATCATAGCCAAACATTTGGAAGCGGTGCAATAGGTCAGCTGGCCAATGGATATAGTTCGGCCTCAAGTTCGTCGGGCTATCACAGGTATGTTGCAAAAATGGTGTCTGAACGCCATGCAGCCGAGTACAATATGCGACACAAGCATCGAGGATTGGCCTTGATCTTCAACCATGAACATTTTGATGTGCCAACTCTCAAGCCACGAGCTGGCACCAACGTTGATTGTGAGAATTTGACGCGAGTGCTAAAGCAACTGGACTTTGATGTGACTGTGCACAAGGATTGTAGATACAAGGATATTACTCGGCATGTGGAATATGCGGCCTCCCAAAATCATAGCGATAACGACTGCATTTTAGTGGCCATACTCTCGCACGGTGAAATGGGCTACATCTATGCCAAGGACACACAGTATAAGCTAGACAACATTTGGAGCTATTTCACTGCCAATCACTGCCCCACTCTAGCTGGAAAACCAAAATTATTTTTCATACAGGCTTGTCAGGGTGATCGTCTCGATGCTGGAGTAACCATGCAACGCACCGGACACACTGAAACCGATGGTGATTCATCGATGAGCTACAAAATACCTATACATGCTGATTTCCTAATTGCATACTCCACCATACCCGGCTTCTATTCGTGGCGCAATACCACTCGTGGCAGTTGGTTCATGCAGAGTCTGTGCGCTGAATTGGCCGCCAATGGTAAACGTCTGGATATCCTCACACTTCTCACATTTCGTTTGCCAAAGAGTCGCCGTGGACTTTGAGTCTTGCACACCAGATACCCCCGAAATGCATCAACAAAAACAAATACCCTGTATTACGACCATGTTGACGCGTATTTTACGATTCAGCGATAAACAAATGGCACCAGCTGGACGGGTTTGATTGCTATTGAATTGGTTAATGGGTTGGCCACAAAACGATAACGAAAAGGAAAACGAGAATTGATATAAACTAGATAATTTATCGTAGCAAAATATCAATTGCCACTGTGACTCGTATAACTAACTGTAAACAAAATACATTTTACTGCATTTCTCTTATACTTATATATACAAAATATTTATAAACTATTTTAAAAACATTTGGCAAGTACTTTTGACCACTGAATTAGTTGGATAATATAATTAATTAATTGAATTAGTTTGTCCAAAAAGTGATAATGTATGATAGGGGACCAAAACGAAATTATATATCTATATTTTTTGACATAAATCAGCATACTATAAGCAATCAAACGAATTCTTTGCTAAATTAAAGATTAATTTTCACTTGATGCGCTGTTTAATTACTTTTATAAAAATGAAAAAAAAACTTGTATTACGATTATATAATAACAATAAACTTAATGATTGGCTTTGGTTAATGAAGTAAAAGTGATTGTCCATTCAAATTGCCTTTTTTGATTGTCGTTATGTCATTTGTCGTTCATTATCACTTTAAGCTTAATTGACTGTTCACTGATCAAAAGTACTTGCTGATTGAGATTTATGTTATTTTTCTATATATTCTATATATAAGCATTTACTATTACTAACAAAATTTGTCAAAATCCTGCCAGCCTGTGTATTCTATGCCATGTTATATAATGATGATTTGGTATATAAAATTTCAACAACTAAAGAATGAAGAAAGTCATTATTAAAATGCCCACAAATATTCTATATAAGTTCAATTTCAATATTTTAATAAACTTAACCTTATATCTAACTATATTTTCTTTTCATAAATGTAAGTCTTCAAAATTTGTCAATTCTCAATCAAACATACATATTTATATAAACTTATATAAGATTAGAACAATGTTTCCCATTTTGCTTGCTATATATACATAAATACACATGTATGTATATATATATGTACATTTATAAAATAAAACCGCTTTTAATTCAATTCAATTTACAGGTATTTGAAATTACAATTGGATTTTTAACCTTGTTGGCCATATAAAAGGAAGGTCAAGTTTAAATTCCATTTTTGGTTGATTTCGGGATTTTAATTTGGAGTTGTTATCTCAAGTTGATCGACAGTTGCTGTAAAAGGAATAGACGAAAAGGAAACTAAATTTCAATTTGTTCTCTGAGCTTACAAATCACACTTTATTCTTAAAACTGGGGGGCATACAATAACATCCAAAAATTTGTTATGACTTAAAGCACTAAATCGGGATGCTATTGCAGGGGATTATGGGGAGAAGCCAGGCCAGATTAGATACGCAATCTCTGGAAGGCTAGGTAAATGCACATTTCTCATAAATTTCAACAAAACGAAAGATAAAAATTAGAACGTTGAATTTTTTGCTCACAATTAATCAATTGATCAAAGATTATGCGGCATCAATTGGTTGTTAGGCGAAACCACCAGCCTTGAGTTTGGCAACCAGAGCATCAACATCGGCAACAGCAGCACCGGCTTGGCGTACTGGGGGATCTTCCACGGAGACAACTTCAATACGTGGCGATATATCTACACCCAAATCCTTGGCCGTAACCTTTTTCAGTGGCTTCTTCTTGGCCTTCATGATGTTAGGCAACGTGGCATAACGTGGCGTGTTTAGGCGCAAATCAGCACTCAAAACAGCTGGGGTCTTGGTCTTTATGGTTTCCAGACCGCCATCGATTTCTCTAGTGATGGTCAGACCAGCGTCCGTCTTCTCGATCTTGTTGCAGAATGTGCCTTGGGGCCAGTCCAGAACGGCGGCGGTCATCTGTGCCGTCTGATTGGCATCATCATCGATAGCCTGCTTGCCAAGTATCACAAGATCAGCCTTCTCATCCAATGCCAACTTGGCAAGTATTTTGGATACATGAATCGGCTGCAACAGGTCATATTCTGCCGCTGGTACCTCAACATGTACTCCACGATCAGCGCCCATAGCTAGGGCGGTACGGATCACCTCTTGCGATTGTGCTGGGCCCACCGACACGGCGATTATTTCTTCTGCCAGCTTCTTCTCCTTCAGCTTGACTGCCTCTTCAACGGCAATCTCATCGAAGGGATTCATCGAATGCTTAACGCCCTGTGTAACCACGCCTGTCTTGTCCGGCTTGACACGAACCTGTATCGAAAGATGGAATCATAATTTTAATTAATTGCAATCAAAAACGATTACGCAAAACACAAAATGGAGAGCAACAAGTGACAAGAGGAAGAGAAAGATAAAGAAGACGACTACTCCTTATAAAATCTCACCTTGACTGCATAGTCGATTACTCGCTTTACACCAACCAAAACACGGGCCATTTTCTGTACCAGAAATTATAAATTATTAATTGTAATGTAATTTTTTATGATTTCTTTAGTCTTACCTTACAAACTGTTGATAGAATTGGAACTGATGATACCAATGAGAAGGGGAAGTGCGATGTGGAGGTGGTGTCCAAAGGTCTCTTGTATTTGCCGCAGCGTTGCCACTAAGTGCTAAATCAGTGCTAACCAATTGGCCAAAATGAGAAATTTAAAAAAATTTCTGAGAAAATTGTAAGCATTTTTCCATTAAAATTACATATAAATTAATTCTGATAGAATTAAATTCTGCAAGTTAATATAATATAAATAGTTAATTAGGCATTTTATAATTTAAAGTTTGATAAAATGTTGGCTTATAAACGGCTAGAAATCTAATTGAATTTGATATCTTAACTTTGTCCACTGTGCATTGTGTACATGGAATACTTGGAAGTGGAACATTGCGGTTGGATCGTTAATACCGAGAAACAACCTGTATAACTATTCGTATTCTTTATTTAAAACCTCCTACATTCCACAGTCCATAGAAAAATAATGGCCACCAGCACAGTGTCTCCACTTATAATGCGCATCATGGCCGCATCAATCAAGACATCTGTAAAAGCAGCCTCAATTATTCGAGATGTGCTTCAGAAAGGTGACCTGGGAATTGTCGATAAGGGAGAAAACGATCCTCAAACAGAGGCAGATCGTTCTGCCCAACGGTGTATTATTGCATCATTAACCAAATCTTTTCCTACCGTGAAAATAATTGGTGAGGAGGGTTCCTCCGATTTAAATGTACCAGCCGATTGGCTGGAAGATATGGACGAAACATTCCTTCAGCAAACTTGCCCTGCCGAATGGAAAGATGCCCGGCCAGAGGATTTTGTGATTTGGGTGGATCCACTTGACGGTACCGCCGAGTATACACAGGGTACGGATTAGATTGATAACATTTTATATGATCATTTTGTTTCAATATCTTTATTTGCTTTGCAGGATTTCTGGAGCATGTAACTATTCTTATTGGCATTGCTTTAAAAGATGCCGCAGTTGGCGGAGTTATTCATCAGCCCTTCTACAAGCACCCAAGTGGTGAACTGGGACGTACCATTTGGGGACTCAAGGGCTTGGGTACAGGGGGATTTGTTCCGGTATCACCGCCAGCTGGTCAATTTATTATTACCACTACTCGATCGCATTCAAATGCTTTGCACCAGGAGGCTCTTAATGCTTTCAATGCCAGCCAGACTTTAAAAGTTGGCGGAGCAGGGTTCAAAGTTCTTCAATTGCTCGAGGGCAAAGCTCATGCATATGTGTTTGCCACACCAGGATGCAAAAAGTGGGATACTTGTGCCCCCGAAGCTGTTTTGGAAGCACAAGGTGGTACACTGACCAATATAAATGGCGAACACTACTCTTACAATGAACATGTGGAACATATTAATCAGAAAGGAGTGCTAGCCAGTCTCGGACAGAATCATACGGATCTGGTTTCTAAAATACCACTGAAAGTTCGACAGGCCGTTGGAAGCAAATAGAAAAGCCTTCAATAAGCTAAAAAATCAATGGCAATTATAGCTTTTTCATATAAAATTTTTTAAACTCATTTTTTATGTCCTTAGTTAATTTTCTTGTGAAGTTAGAAAAATTTGTGATTCTTCTGCTATTAGTACATTTTATTTGTTTTTTGCGTTCAAAAATAACAATTCATGATACATAAATTAATTTAATTTTACAAAATTCTAAGACGAAGAATATTAAGGTAAAATAAAAACGATTAAAGAATATAAAAAATTTTAAATCTTATGTAAGGCCATCAATTCTGCTGTTGTTGGCGCTCAAATTGGCTGTCGAATTGTTTAAGTAGCGATTCCGCTTGGCTTTGGTCATTTTGCAGGAATTGACGGAGGCAGCGAATCGCAGAGATTTGACTGATTCTTGAAAGCAATCCTGAAACGGTGATACATTGATAAACATCAAAGTTTTTGAATTACCACCCAATGCGGGCATTAGCAAATGCGTCAACTTTGAATTGCGATATGGTATGTGATCTTGTTTCTGGAGTAGCGCCAATATGACATTTGTCAATTCGGAGAGCGAACGATTAATGTTCTTTGTCTCGGTCATACGGGTACTTGTTTTTGGGGATTCAGAACCAGCTAGATCCACCAGATTGATAGAGCCCACAGATATTTCTTGTTTAGCGGCATGACGTCCAATTAGCTCCAGTTTTGTAACAGCATGCGATCGTGAGGAACGCTCATTGCCCACTGTGGAAGCTGTGGCTCGATTCATTTTGGCGGTTTGCATTAGTTGTCGCAAATGATTTGGATCCCTGACAATCTCTTCTGTAATATTGGATACATATATATCGTTCTTGTTGTTCTTGGCCATGCGAATTTCCATATCTTTCTGTTCATTGCTCAATAGATCGTATAAAACTTCATTGTAGATTTCTAAAAATGTGGCTTTGATTTCATATTCCCAGCCTAAATTTCGATAACCCTTAATTGCGTCGAATAGAAGATCTACAGTTCGTGGTATAACACCCACATTCTCTGGCACACCATCCATAGTATATGTTTTGCCGCTACCAGTTTGCCCATATGCGAATATACAAATATTGTAACCATCCAGAGCCGATTGTATCATAGGTGAGACCATTTCGAAAATGTCTGTTTGCAAGGAATTCGGATGGAATACCTGATCGAAGGTAAATACCTGTTGACCAATTATTTTGTTTTTAGCTTGACCCTCAATGCTTTGTAACTCCACAGTGGCCTCATCATGATAGGTCCAGGTACAGCTCAAACGTCCTAGTTCGCATTCTAAAGGTGGACGAATTCGACAAAAAACACGTATATTCCCCCTGAGATCCATAATCGTGTTGTGTAGCTCTTTGCGTTCCATAACCGACTGGAAGAGCTGTTCTTTGAGTGTCTCGATTTGCTTGGCCATTTCTTCCTTACAATATTGCAGATCGTCAGTGCGTTGACGCAGTTCAAGGACTTCAGTGGATAGACATTGATGTTCATTTTTAATTTTCTGAAAGCGAAAATAAGACATTGTCAGTATAAGGGATGGAAAAGAGGAGGTAGAGAAAACTAACCTCGTGTTTGCCTTGTAATTCATTTAACTCAATTTGAACGGTTCCCAGAGTGTTTGTAAGCATATCAATTTTGCTCGATTGTTGCTTTACTTGCCGATCCAGGCACTCATTGTCTGACTTTGTATTCTTGAGATGAGTCTCTGTTTCAATCAATTTATTTTGCGTTTCCTCCAGCTGCATTGGCATGGATTCTAATTCACCCATATCGTCAACTTGCTTCTCGTATTTACTTTTCAGAGCCTTATGCTTCTCAAGTAAGTCATGAAAGCGCGCTTTAAAATCGTATGGAGCTATACGTTTGGGCGCAGCAGTTGAGCCAGTTGCTCCTGCTGCTGACGCACCTCCGCCAGGTTTCACTCTACTGGTCATTGAAGGAACTGGAGCCAAAACTGTGCGAGCTGTAGTCCGTGATGCAGTTGTTGGTGGGGGTTTTCTGGAAGCGGGCACTACCGGACGGCCAGCTCGTTGGCTAGGACCAGTCGAAGTCGATGTTGCTGGTGCAGCTGTACGTGAAAGTTTGTTCGGTATCGTTGGCAAGGAAGGTGCCATAGCAGTACGTTTTATGCCTTGACGCATTTCATTTATGTCACAAGCCGAACGACTGCGTCGCAATTTGGCGCGGTTGTTTGATTTCTGTGGCTCAGGGGATGCGGCTCGTCCTGAGGGGAGGTCAGTAGTTAATATTACATTTATTTTGCTTACAATTAGAACTTACCTCTTCGATGCGTAAACGCCTGCGATGCTGTATTTCCAGAGATTGTGTTGTTCGCGTTAAACCCAGCTGCTGCTCCTACGCCTCCCCCATTACCTCCTGTGGCTGTAGCTTTAATCCGATCTGTCGGCAATATGTTTTTCAATACTCCAGGAACGGGTCGTTTAAGAGGCTGTGGTTTTGGTAAACGAGATTCCATATCTACTTGTATATTTTATTCGAGTCAGAGTAATTTTTCATAGGGTTCTTTTGCTGAGAGTTCCCAAGCGTCTTATGATCTTTTGCCGGCATCAAATTTATGACGCCAAACCGTTAATTTGATTTCAGGGATGCCCAGAGGTGACGATCGATTAACGAGCGCGGTATTGCTCAACACTGAGTTGTTAATTAGTACTTATAAGTCGATACATTTATTTAAAAAAATATTTGAGTACAATTGATTTAAACATATTTGGTAAATATTGAAAAACACGTCATGTCTTAACATAGGATCCATTTTGTTATAAACTTCAACAAAATTATTTGAATTTTGACATAATTTTCCCGCTGACCAATGTTTCTTTCTTTAAAAACACACACTGTTACGCTAATCTAATATGCATTTCAATTTGAAAGGGTATTCAAACAAACCGTGTGACCGTCTATGAAAATCTGTGATATTCGTGAAGTAGATGTCGCCACTACGATAGCACAACACTCTTCTGCAGCCCTGTTCACTTTTCTCAAAGGCAGAAAACGAGAAAAACGAAAAGCTGGAAAAATTAAACGGCAGGAATTATAGCAGCAGCAGCACCAGCCTTAGCCTATATCAACGGCGATGGCAGGCCACGCCGAACTCAAGGATCTAAATCTTTTCGAGCTGCGTCCGCTTATCACTAATCTTAGCTCGAAACTTTCAGCCGTTGGTTTTGATAAGCAGTTCCTTTGCCTGGTCAGTGAGGAAAATGAAATTGTGCTACGTTATATTAGCACGACAGGCCAGGAGGTTGTGAAGATGATCTCATGGTTTCGGCGCACCAATCGAGTTATACACGATGTGTGCTTTGATCCTTCTGGGATATGGTTGCTGGTGCTGTGTAAGTGTGAAATGGGGAAGGGGGAAGGAGAACAGCGTGCATGCGTGCATGTGTGAGTGTGTGATAATGTGTGTGTGAATGAATGTGTGTTTATTGATTTTCTGTTGCGTATTTTGTTTTGATTTGACATTTCTGTGGAGGGATTAAGGAGGTTTCACGTTGTTTATTGCGAAATGCTCACTTCACATTGATTTTTATCAACAGGTTTCGACAATACCCTACACATAGTCCCTGCCCTGGCCTTGGTAGACAAGACGCACGATCTGGCTGCCTGTTCCTTGTATAGCACAACGCAGGTTACATCCTATATAATACCATTTGTCGGTCCCCACGAGTGTCCCAATTCAAAAAAGTGCCCCAATCACTGTGCCAGTGGATTGTTCAAACATCAACAGGATCAACTGGAGCAAATAGAGCGATTAGCAGAGCATGTAGATAATATTAATTTGGAAGCTGAAGGAGACGATGTGGAACCATTGGGCCATGAACTCCCCCAGCATATGTTGGCAGGCGGCAGTAAAGAGACCCAGGGAGAGCAGCAGCAGCTGCAGGAGGAACCGGAGCAGCTACCCGTCCACCAATTTGATGCCACTGGCAACAGCCAGATGATGGCCACCTCTTTTATGGCGTCCAAGACTTGCCCATATCCACTATCGGTGGTTTGGTGGAAAACCAATTCTGGTTTAAACAGGGCCATTATTGGGTATTCGGATGGCTCCATTTGCTTTGTGGGCCTCAGCCCCAACTGTCCAATGATTGCCAGCACTGCCATAGAGAATGGTTCAGTGATGCGGCTTCTCATCTGCAAGGACAACACTTTTGATGGAGTCATGCTGCTGGTAGATATAGACACAAGGAAATCGTTTTGATCATTAGTGTAATGTGACTCTCTCTCGTTTTGTAGATTACATCCTCATTGAAACAACAATACAAATTACTGTTAGAGCAGAAAGCTATTCAGTATGTTTATCCTGGAGACAGTTCACCCACCACACGTGAGGGTGCATGGCAGATTGTAATGTCTGTTCATGGTAGAAAACAGCAGCAGCAAACCGGTGCTACCGAACCCCGACAAAGCAACAGTTCGGATCCAGCCTCTGACAGTAGCCAATTGGAAGAGGATGTATTCGCGCCGCCCTCAACTGAGGACGTGAATCAAAGTCCACCAGTTGTCTCCATACCAGTGTCTAGTAGTGATACTTCAACAATGCCACCACCGCCCCCGGCTCCACCAACATACGGTGAATTTGTGGCCTCACGACAATCAGCCGAGAACACTGGCGTTCGCATCCATCAGCAAATGCTACCGGCCAGTAGTTTTGATGGAATTCTGCCTGCCACACGAGCGCGCTTGGCTTCATTAAAGAGTCTTGGATCCAAGAAATTACAGGCAATCAAGATGCGATTATCGGATCAGCGGCAGAAGTTCGATGAATGTGCGTAAGAAAATATAAATGCAAATTATATCGAGTTTTCCCCTTTATTTATTATACTATCAAGGCTCTTCTCTGTTATTATCCTTGCTTGCATTTCTTGTTATCCTTGATCATCTTTGTTCAATTTTTGTTACTTTTGGTTGGTTCTGAGCGAGCAGTTCTCCGTGTTCTGTTGCATCTGCTCAAGCGTCAATTGTGTGGTGAGTTCGCTCCAGCTCCGAGACATTCAAGAATACGTCTCCAGCTTACAGCATAACGCACTCACTGACGACACTTTTGTCCGTAATATTATATAAAAATAATTACATAAATATTTATTATGTCTTTCTATCACATTTTCCAGTTATGCCTGACAATAGTTTGGGTTCATTTGCTATAATGGATTCACCATCGGTGACACCAGAGCCTTTGGGTAACACCACTGGATCCTTCTATACCATGCAGAGCTTGCGGAGCACATATTTGCTTAGTGCATTACATAGCAGCAGGTAAATTGTGGCGAGACTATATATGGCGGAGGATCAACTAATAACTGATATATATTATCTATCTATCCGTATTGTAGCCATACTCTAACTGTGCACAGCATCGATATTAATTTAAAGCCGCTATTTGTCTACAAGATACCCAAACATACCCAGGAAATACTCATTAGTTCGAACATATTATATGGTATACATTATGTGGATTTGCATAGTAGTAGTGATTCGGCTATATCAACGGCAGCTTCATCTCTGGAAGAGCCGGCCGAGGTTAATACAGAGAAGGAAAATCGTGATGCGGATACAGAAAAGTTGGAACTATCGGAAGTTGATAAGGAAAAGCAACAGGATAGGCAACCAACGACAGTGGTAAATAAGAGCGATACAACCAGTGCCACAACCACAACGACCAGCTCCAGTTTAGATCAAAGCGAAATGCCCAGTAATGCCATTAATGCTGTGAGCGTTATAAGCAGTGCCATGGCTTCATTACATACATCCGACGAGGATGTGAGTTAACCAAATTAGCTACTAAATTGAGATTTCTTTTTTGTTTATGAAACGTTCTTTATCTCTTGCAGCGCTTTAATAATCTAGCTCAGATTAGTCTCTTTCGCTTTGAAAGGGAAACTGTCCTGCAACTGTATCAGATGGCGCAGTATCGTAATTCTTTGGGTCAATGTGAGAATTTAACAAAAGAGGAAAAGGCTAGGGCATTTGAAATTAAAGATATACACACGCCCATGGATTATGTTCAGTTTTATGAGACAACCAATGACATAAGCGATGAATTTTCATTACGTCAAATGGAAATAATGCAATCTGAATTTCCAAAGATTAATTACGATCCTTGCTATGTGATTACCAATAAAAATGTCTATGCCATACAACTGAGGTTAGTTATTATCCAAAAAAGAAAAAAAAAGTAAAAAAATACAATTCAAATTTCTACTCTTTTTTTTAGAAAGGAACCCTTCGAAATCTTTTTAGATGCGGCACTTCGTAGTGAATGGAATCAGTGTAGAGATTTTTGCAACACTTTCGATCTATCCTTTGAGCATTGCATTGAATTTGCTGGAGATTATTTATTGCGTCGCAAGAAAATTACCCAGGCTCTGCTCACGTATAATGTGGCCCGGGTGAAGCCGATTCGTACGGCTTTGAAATTAGCAATGCATGGACATACCTTTGCCCTAATGCAATTGAGTGCTATGGCCTTGAAATCCACCTATTTGTTGCGCTCAAAATACTTGTGCCATCCATTGCTGAAGAGCATGATGACAGATATAACCTATCGGCATTCGGAGGATGTGCGTTCTATTCTGCCATTACATTCGGAACGGGGAAGTTTGAATATTGGTGTCTCCTGCAGTGATTATCATTATGGTTTAGATGAGTCAATAAGTTCATTGCAAATGTCTCCATCTTCACAATTTCATTTGGCCAATTTACTGCTTATTACTTTAGCCGAGAAGGCGGTGAATGATAAATATTATTTGCCACTGTGGTAAGCATATCTATATATTTCACATTGGATATATATTTTACTCAAAACTTTCTCTCTCTCTCATTAATAGGAATTTCCTGGTAACCAATAGTAAATATCATACCAATATGACCAGCATAGTTCTCTGCCAGAGTGGCCTCTTCTCGGCAGCCATTATATTGGCTAAAATACGTGGTGTCTGTTTGGACACATTTAATGCCTTGATCAGTGTTGTGGGTCAGGAGTTTGGTTGGTATAATGAACTCAATGTCTGCCTTTATAATCTTAGTGAGCAACTATTTATGGAGACTATCGGTTATTTGCCACAAGTTTCAATGGATTATTTTTCCTTTGTGCAGGAAAAGGTGGAACACATTCGACCATGTGTCTTGCAGGTGGGTTAACTCTTTTAAGATTCAATTCTATAATATGTATAATGAATATTTAATTTCAGCGATTGGCTTTGCAATTAAATCCCTTTGCCCCGGCATTGCGTCCAATTGTCTCGCACAGCAGTTGCAGTATAAGTTCTAATGACAATAATTCCCATCTTTTTGAATTTTGTAAGAGCCTTATCGAAACTTATCTGTCCGTGTTAATACATATGGAATCGCAGCGTGTTAAACATGATTCCATTGTTAATGCTCTGTCCAATTTTCGTATCAACTATGAGGACAATCAGGTAGGTAGTATATAGCATATTTAAATTGATTTTTATATATATATATATATTTATGGTATCAATTTTAGTTTGCAATTGAATCATCACGTTTTAAACCAATCTCGGCTGGATGTGCCTACTGTGCCTGTGTTGTAGATGGTGTGGCCTATTTCTGGGGATCTAGTGGTGTGCCCTGCTGTTACAGTGCTCAAAAGTCAACAGGTGGGATAACTTAATGCGAAATTAATTCAATGAAACACTATAAATATTTTTATGTTGTCATAATAGAGCCTCCAGAACCAGCGCATGCTGTGAAAAGTCTCGATTTACTTGCCCAGCTCAATTTGCAAGTTCATGCACTGAAATGTGGTCGTCAGCATACACTTATACTTACTAATAATGGAGTATGTTTCCACACCCACATATTTAATCCAGAATTTTATCTAATCCATTTTTCATCTTCTTTTGTATATAGCTCTATGCCATGGGCAATAACAATCTAGGCCAATTGGGGATTGGCCAACACATGCAGATGGCACAGCAACCAATGCTGGTGAAAGCATTAGATGGTATGTGTATCACTTTATTGGAGGCAGGACAATATCATAATGCAGCTGTGGCCAATGGTCAGCTATATATGTGGGGGTAAGAAATCGTTAAATATTAACCATTATCATTTGAGGTTTATTTATAATGTAATTATTGTCATATTTCTTATGCAGTTGGGGCGTCTATGGCCAGTTGGGCCAGGGTAGCTGTGGAAATATTCCAACGCCAAAACTAGTCAACTTTTTTAAGTACAAGGTACTAAATCTGTTATTGCTTATTATTATATATATAATCAATCAATTTTATTATGTATAATTTTAGAAAATACTTCAAATCTCTTTGGGTCATGCCCACAGTTTGGTGCTGTGCCAGGCATCAAATAACTATATAGAGGCTAATCAAAATACCAATGAGCTATTTGTCTTTGGCTCTAATCATTTTGGTCAACTTGGCACCGGTGGCAGCGAGCAGGGCGGTGATACAAAGATAAATCTGCCAGTGCGTCTGATAACAGGCGGCAGCAGTCTAAGACTGATACACACCAAATTCTTTACTAATGTAAGTCATAAATTTCATTTTAAATCATTGGATGCATTTCCTCATTTTATTGTTTTATCTTTTAGCTAGCCGTAGATGAGAATGAACGTCTCTATACATGGGGTAGCTCACCACAGGCTCTGCGTCTGGCCAATCAAATTAAGCGTCGAGCCAACGCCAAACAGAAGTTGGAAGAGAATCAACAGCGCGAGATGCTTAGCAAGCAAATAGAGGCTACTTTATTGCCGGCCAGCAACAATAGAAATGCGGGCTCATTGGTGGAGCCAAGTACATCATATGCTTCAGTAGTGGCTGGTTCGGCGTCGAAAACCAAAGAAGAGGAAGAGGCTAACACTTCAGATGCTACTGAGAATATCGAAACAGTGGTGAATCAAGATAATGTAGCACCAACACCAGCAGCTAATAGCACAACAGCGGGTAGATCAGGACAAGCGGGACCTTCTACAGCTGCCAGCAACGAACCTGATCCTACAGAGCATTTGACACCGCATTTGGTGGACACTAGCGAAGTGGCTGGTCAAATTTTACAGGTAAAGAAAAAACATATAATTATAAAATAATTCTAATATTCATTTTTTATCCTTGTTAGATCTCGAGTGGCCTTTTACACTTTGCCCTGATCTCATCTACTTGTACTCTTTACACTTGGGGCAAAAATTTAGAGCATCAGTTGGGCACTGAGGACAAGGATCGTCGGGCTGTACTGAAACCTTCACCTATCGATAGCATTGTCAGTCCAATGTTTGTGGATTGCGGTGCGGACTTTACTCTGGTTATGACCACCGATTATATAGTTAGAGCCTTTGGAGGCAACTCCAATGGTCAGTGTGGACGGGACTTGGGTGCCAGCATAGATCGCATGCGACAGAGAGTAGTATGCCTTCCAACTACTAAACGGATGATGCGCTTTGAAAGTCAATGTGTGGAGGCTCCGGTAGAGATTAATTTACCCAGGCCACGAATACGATTGGATCAGGAGCCAGTACGGTATTTGAAGGTCATGCCGCCATATCAGCCGCACTTTTTCCAGTCGGCCAACATAAATTTTGAGCCGCACTATTTCCAGGTGGGAGCTAATTACAAGAGTAGCACAGATCAAGCGATGACTGGGCAGGATTCTGATGATCTGCTTAGCAGTTTAGAAAATCTAAGTCAAAACGATGCCAGTTATTCGTATAATCCCCCGCCGGCAACCAGCCAGACAGCTGCTGTTCCTGTTGATGGGCAAAGTTCTTTAGATACGCCTGATGAGCAGAGCTATGTCCAGTTGCCGGAACAAATAGCCGGTTTGACTACCCATGAACTTCATCTAAATAATGAAGACGAAGCCAGCACGTTTACACCAAGCACAGAAGGCATTGATGAGACCGCGTTGCAGCCATTGCGGCACTATATACACTACTGTCTGTATGCTTTCCATGGCCTCTATAATCCCGATAAGATTAGTCAATGTGCTCGGCCCACACGCCAAGAGTATCGCATACGCATATGTATGCTAAATTTCCGGTTTGTGGAAGCCTTTCGTCTGTGTCTACACAGCTGTGATAGTGGCCAGCGTACACTCAAACTTTTCGAGTACTTTAGCAAGGACACAGGTTATGTGCCATTGCGGCGATCCGATCTCAAACATCTTATTTATCACATGTGTCTCCATTTTCTCGAGCACAAATTCGATATGCTCGAATGCGAACGTTATTTTATGGGTGATTTGGATTATTATCTGTTGGAGTTGGCCTATGTCTTCTATTTCAATAACAATAACTCGGCCCTTGAGCAGAATCTCAATCAAAAATTTAAACTGCTAATTGCGGCCGCCGAGGACAGTAATCAGGCAACATCCGCGACTGGACCTCAACTGCAGGATACGGATGTCATTTTTGATAGTTTTACGGTTAAGTTCAAGACAATTTTGTGCCAGCGTTTGCTCAGCTATTCGGATTGTGATTCCGCCAATTAGCCAGGTCCTATTGTCGTTGAATCAGCCTCCTGCCTGCTCAATCTGGATCTATATGTATATCTGTTAATTTAAGCCGATTTCTTTTATAAATGTTTTACATCTGTTTTTCTGTGTTCTACAAAAAAAGTAATTTGTTTATTTTTGATTTATGTTTTACGTAGATTCCAGAAAGAGGCGATATCCAACATAATCTATATACATTTATATATATATATATCTACATACAACACTTAGGTCACTTCCTCCTCCTCTCTCTCTCTCTTCCCAATCATGTTCAATAATTATTGTTGTTGCTTTTTATTGTGCTGTTATTTAAAAACAAAGAAAAAAAAAAAAAAAGTTTAATACAAAGAAATTATTTAAACAATTTAAGTTTATTTTGTAACGCTTTACTTGCTTTATTTGTTTACTCAAAATAAAAAAAAATACCATATAAAAATAGCAAAACTCATTTTTGCCCCATCAGCTCATTAACTGGGACAAAATAAAGGATTTTAATTTTTTTAATTGATATTCAGCTTGTGATTTGCAATTATTTAATAAAAATTATAAAGAGAAAGAAAAGAACTAGAATTGTAATAATTATATTCATATTGTATGATTAACAATAAATGATATGTTTCTATACAAAGCAAAAGAAAAAGAATCACAGATCTAGTAATTTTCACAGATATTATAACATAAGAGGCTGATCGCTGGAAAAAGAGTATTAACCAAAGAGACCTCTACTTTTATCATTTTTTTTTTATTGAAATAAATGTATATAAAAATGTATATTGAGATAGCACGTAAAGTTAGAATTTTCTTTAAAATGTTTATAACTTTAGTTTAATGTTGTCGGTGGTCCAGCGTTTGCTTTGCAATGATTTTAAGGCATTTTCACAATAAAATTTCTCTTCCGAGCGTTCGGGCAATGTCTCCTTCAGCTGTAACAGTTCCTGTTGCTGTTTTAATCCCGCCATTGCATCAATTACGGCCTTGATGCATTTGACCCGACGTGCTAGATTTAATTTATCCGTGCTATTGCTCATTTTAGAGAGAAATAGTTGTAGAACTGTGGCTGGTGCTTGCAGTTCATAGAGTCGTTGGACAGCATATGTCAAATCAAAACTTATATGAAATTGTTTGGTCTTAAGGGGATGCCAGGTGGGTACACGCTGAAATATACACTCTAGATCAGCGTAAGCTTGGGCCTGAGCTCGTTCATTTAGGGCTGTCCATTCGTATTGAGCAGGTGATATCTGCTGATCGGTAGCAAATCGTTGTGGTGAAATGGGTTTTAACATGTCCTGCTCCTTCCAGTTTCCGTTTCGTTGACAACAAGCATACAATATTTCAATTGGCGTCAATTGGTCACCCAGATGAGGTTCTTTCTCCAACAGCAACTGCATTTTGAGGGCAGAATGAAAAACTTGCTCGTAAAGTGGAATAATTCCAACTCCAGCATTGGCATAGGCATCAACGAGCCGTTGGAGTTGTTGTTTTCTGCCAATCGGGTCTGCCATACCAAGAGCTGCCTGAAATTGCTTAATTGCCGCTTCTTGGTGACGTCCGAAGCGCTGCAGGAGTTCTATATGACCACTAATATCTCCAGATTCTTGTAAAAAACTAAGATATTGCTCCAGAGCTTTAGGCCTTTGCTTTAGTATGCCTTGGAATTGAATTGGATTCAGTGTTCGCTTAAGAAAGAGGACTACAGCAATAATGGCATGTCCCCCGCCACCATTAGCCAAGAGGGAGTCTAGTAGCTGTTGCTTCTCGTGCAGCGATTTGAACATTTCCAATGAAGCCGCCTTGCCCTGCATCAATTTGTGCGTCGTTGCCTTCACATTGGGATAGAGTGTGCTCTGGACTTGGCGGCGCAGCATTTTCAACTCATCCTCTGCCGATACACCCTTGGGCATAACGCGATCATCCAGAGTCTGTTCATGCAAAACCTGTCTTAGGACTGCTTCGCTTAACAGAGATTTTATAGACATTTGTATACAATAGTTGTTGGTAGGAAGCTGAAATACGCAAAGTATAAAAACATAACACGATTATTAATTGCTTCATTCTGATATAAAATAATTTTATTTTTATTGATACACACTTCGGGATCGTCATTGAAGATGCCATTGTTGTCCCAATTGGAGTTGGGCAATTGAGTACTAACGCAATCAGTATCATCATCCTCATCTTCGAAGCTAAATGCGGCTTGCGATGATCGGTTCCAATACCCATCGCTATCAAATTGCATTTTAATTAATGATTTAAAGATCAAAACAATAACCAAATAGAGATGGCGAAAACATCTATGTCACAGTCGATAGATGTGGAGAGAAGAACTTTAGCAATCGACAATCGATTGATGTGGAGAAAACATCTTCATTGTGAAGAAAAAAATCGATAGCACTACCAATGGAGGCTGAATTCAAATTTAATTTGATGAGCTGTATTTAAGAAATGTTCTATGCACCTAAAATATAATTTCATACTTCCCTTCGTAAGTTCCTAATTCCTGTATTTGTAGTTTATAAAATAGGGCTGCAGAAAGAAATTTATCTCAATTTCAGTAAGTAAAACACATTTTTGTGGCCATTTACAAAAAAACTTATATTTGTAAAAATTCAAATCACTTTCTACTTAATGTTTTAGTAGGCATATTATATAATTAACTGCGTTAAATAAGGGTCCAGCTCGTCTAGACATAATGAGCATTCTTAATTGTGCCTGTCATTCTGCACATTAGTGCTTAGCAGCTTATATAAATTAACTAATGCATTAGACTTAGACTAAGTTCAAAAGAATATGTACATACATCAACAAAAGAGGGGAACGGGAAACACATACATATACTAAATTAAGCAGATCGTCTCTTCAACTACCAGTAGTGGCATCTTCGGATTTGATAGTCGAACTAGAGACAGGCTCTCCCCCAGCTAGTAGATCGGCGCTAGATGCCACAGCCGTTAAGACAGCTGCGGGATCATTAGCTTGTGTCACTATTGCCGCAACTGGGATGACGGGTACTAACGGTACAGCTGCCTGCTCCACTCCCGGAGCTGTACTAATAGTGCGTACCAAATTCTTTTGCTGTCGCATAAGTTTCTCCTTTTCTCGAGCAGCCTTAAGTTTCTCGAAATCATCGCCATCGTCGATAGCTTCGCTATTTGCTGTACTGGCTAACACATCATTGGACGTCCTAATGTCCATATTTTCGACTGCAAATTAGACAATTTTAATTAGTAAAGCTAAGGACCAAGTGGCAGTTAAAAATTTGAAAGTAAAACGTGCAAATTTTTTTCGGAAAAGGGCTATATGAATCAATATGAGTTTCGTTAACCCATTGTATGTATCTAATCGACTACAAGCTGAGATTAGTACTATTTCTGAAAAGATTGAGGCAGTTGTGCAATTTAAAAACAACATGCCAATTAAAACAGAAAAATAACTATTTAAAATCAAATCAATTAAAATACAAAAATCATAAAATGCTAAAGTCAGGAAAGTAATAAAGAACAGCAACAAGATTACTTTCTAAAAGCTAAGTCAAATGAATTAAAGTGTTATTTTAATGGCCAATGGGTAAAATTTACCGGGTGTGACGAACCACCTGAAAACCTGCGGTGCATCTGGTCTCTCTTTTATTTGAAATGCAAATTCGTTGAAAAATGAAGATATACAAAAATGTTAAAAATGAGGTTAAATGAAGCGAAATGGTCATCGAATTGAAGATTCTTTTTCATCTAAACACTTACCTGTTTCACGACTGGCAGTCTTTTGTTGATCAAACAGAGATTTGGTGCTCTCGCTCTCACCTACTGGAGAACTGGGAGCTGTGGCCAGCAATGAGGGACTTCCGCCAGCAGGAGCAGAAGTGCTTAATAAAGCATCCACACCACCGGGTGGAAATAAGCAAGGCTCGTATTGAGACTGAGCACGGGCATACTGCGCAGTTCGTCCTGGTATGTCAACGGGATTAGACTTTTGTGCAGATTGACCTTCTTGTTGAGGCGGCGGAATCATTGTTGTACCACCTTCGGCAGTTCCTGTCGGTAACGGTGGCTCTGAGAATATATCCTTGACATTGGGACGCTGCTCATTGGCACGCATTGATGTAATAGTGGCTTGCTCATCGACCTCTTCAATAACTTGTTGGGTAATGCGCAGACTTCCAGCTGGCTTGCCACCTGATGTGGCTGAACCCAAACCAAGTCCAAGTCCACCAGACAGGCTAGCTGAGCTGGCACTAGCAGGAAAACGATATTTATTCTGATCCTCTGAGGGTGTGGCGGATCCAGGCCGGCTATCATCACGACTGAGAAAACGTTTTAAAGCGGAAGCCACTCTGCAAAAACACATAGAATTATTATTCAAACTTTAACGGTCATCGCGAGTAGTTATTTAACTTACGTATTAACCCGTGACAATGTTCCCGATACACTGACCAGAGATGGTGACGATCCTAAACGCATTTTTCCATTACCTGCTGAGAAATGGATACCGCTGGCATCATCGGCCTAAAGCGCAAGTAATAAGAGTGGAAATATTAGTACAAAATATCGGATAAAATTATGAGTGTTATATTTTATTATATATGTGCCATTTTGTGTGCAATACCAAAAGCATTTGAAGGCCGTGCAAGGTGCAATACGAGGCTGTAGGCAGATAGAATTGTTAGAATCAAAATGTTAGTATGCAGTCATTTAGTTAAGACTTAGTTAAAGAGACACGTTACAATTAAGATTAAGTTATGCCATAGGCCCTGTGATTTTTATGTACACCAAAGAATTCTTTAGTTTTTTTTAAATTCAGTTGAAAATTTTTCATTTTTAAGTATTGTTATCTAGAAACTGTGCTTAATCCATAATTTTATATATGTAGGTACCCATATTTCAAAATTAGAATTATATATTTAACTACCAATCACCGATTATGATAATGCCAATGTGTAGATTATAATGAGATAGTCCCAGATTTAAAAGAAAGAGGTTAGAAGTTTGGTTTTAAAATTTTGGATGGTAATATTGATTGATGAGCGAGTTCTCTTATATAGCCAATTATGATGTGGGATCGGTGGTGCCAACACGTTTTCATTAAATGCTGCCAACTTTTTGATTCTAACCTCCTCATCTGGAGCACACTTGGTTAAGTCATAAGTGACTGTTTGTAGGGGTGCACCCTGTTGTTGTGGCTGTTGCCCCTCTGGGGCAACACTAGCCGGAGCTGGAGCAGCATTATTGGCATTATTACCAACCATTTCATCAATCCGCACAGATGACATAGTCGATGGCATTGCAGCACTTTTTGGTACTTCAATTTTGGCCGTCGAGGGCTCTGGATGATTTTCACGAAAACGTTCGGCAGCAATGGTATATGGCAGCTCATTGGGGAACACTTCATCCCAGTATTGATCCTTAAGCAATTCGGGATGGTCATGATGCATCTCATCGACAATCAAATATGAAACTTGAAGATTCCGATCCACCATCCAGTTAACCTGTAGAATTATTTTGTAAAACAAATACTTCGGATTTTGAATCTTAACTTTAACTTTACCTCAAAGTCATCATCGTCTTCGCCAAATGGATTGATCAGTGACTCGGCCACCTTAAGCCAACCCATATAGAAGAAAAACTGGAGCGTTGTAAAAACTGGAAAATACAAATCCACTTTGTTCAAATAATTGGTGTTGCCCACAACCTTTCCGTCCGTCCATTGTTGACCCATGCAACAGGTGAGAAAATACGAATACACTGCCAGTGTAACCACCTGAGTGTAAACCAAAGGAACACTGATTGTATCATAGCTAATTAATAATCCACATTGGCCCCGAAATTTATTTAATTCATCAATTATGGTCTTCACCGCAAAATCGTCTCGTATGCGTCCTTCTTTTCTGGCCCTGGTTATAATACTGGCTGCCCATACAATGGGCAACCAATGCTTTGAGGGTCTCGGAAATGATTTGTTCATGGCCTCTATAATAGTACGTTCATTATCATTGAGTAGACCAGCCTCTACCAGATTATTGAGACCGGGAAAACGTTTCTTCACCCTTGGTGAAACATTGGCCAACACCATGGTTAAACATAAACACACATAACGCATTATTGTGCGACGCATGACACGACCACGCTCATCCTGTCCATGAACATTGGAGCTAACAAAGACAGCAATAGGATCTGGCCATGGTATAGATGTATACTGATTCCACCAACGTGTCATTACAATTGACACATAGAAACCAAGCACAAAGGAAAGTGGAATTAAATCACTATAACTATTGCAATATTCGACCACTGCCTCAAAGGTCCTGCAAAAACAAGAATATGAAAATTAGTATAATCATTTTTTTTAATTTA
Organism: Drosophila sturtevanti; assembly: GCA_018150375.1. Lineage (NCBI taxonomy): Eukaryota > Metazoa > Arthropoda > Insecta > Diptera > Drosophilidae > Drosophila > Drosophila sturtevanti. The sequence goes on from JAECWJ010000681.1 coordinate 166,223, forward strand.
TTTAGAATTATCGACTTACTCTTTCTGGCTTTCATTAAGAGCGAACCGATACATTAAATTGAGAACATAGTAAAAAGTCAGAAATGCCAGCAAATCTAGCCAAACCAATTTGTAAATACTACCACGCCATCTGTAATATAAAATTTTGATATATATAAGTACATATAAATTTTGAAGTGAGCTCTTCAGAAGCGAATTTAACGACATCAGTATTTATAAATAGTACGATCACGTAAAGCTAATAACCATTTATATACTCGTATATATATGTATGTACTCGTACTAAGTATCTCTCTCTTTATGGTAATCGATGATTTGCCGGTTGTTTGGGCTATTCCAATGATTATGCTCCCTTTATTAAACCAACGGCAATTTGTCTGTTTCTGTGAGCCACATGTGTGTGGCTTACCAGAATTCCCTCAAATTGGCGACGTCATTTCATTTCACTTGATATTATTGGTCACATATTGCTTGCTAACAAAACGTCATAAAAACAATATCATATAATTCGGACTCTCTATATAAACAGAGTATGACTACCTAACAGACCGTGACACTTCAGTCTTATCACTCAAATGGTGCATGATAAAACGAAATGTATATAGTATAAGGTATTATCAATAACAACAAAACCATAATTATACTATCAAATGAAATTTGCTTTTTTATCAAACAATATGATTTGGAAGTTTATTTAAGGTTAAAAAATGTTTTTAATTAAAAATCTTTCTATGAATAATTTAAAATTTTAGCTGATTTTCTACTTATTCGAAAATCCATTTCTTTTACCAATAAATGACTCAATTAAAGGCAAATTTGTACCTACATATGTATATAAACAGTAAATATATAGTGTTATGTTTTTTACAGATTAATTCGTGTCTGTAAGAACTAATCTTTCTAATCTAATCGTTATTTTTATTTAGGTTTTGTTTTTAGATTTCTTTTCCTTAAATCTAAACTTGTGACTTTTGGGAGATTTGCAAAGAAAAAAATGAGATTTCATTTTCAACTTTTTGCACAATTTTTTTTTTTTGTTTGTATTGCCATTGTTCAATTATCGATAGAATGTTAATAATTTTAATAATCAGCTCTACATCTCTAAGAGTATCTCTTTTATATATCTCATATGTCCAATTGACAGCACTTTAATTAGATCATCTAGACAACCCATAACCCACAACCCACAATTCCCAGTCCATTGATTATAGACTTATCAGTAAGTAGCCCTTTTATATGCGATATCAGAATATTGCCATGTAACCACTCTCAATTCATGCTGATTTGTTGAGTCATAAAAGTAGCTCAACAATATTAAATTATAATTCAAATTACATATGCATGACAGATGTCATACATGTGACGACAAAAGGTTTAGATTACAACATTGTTGATATGGCATCATTATTTGCATTCATATGCGTGGGTGGAGAACAAGCATCGGTGTTTTGCATCGTTCGGGCTTATCAACGGAATTGCAATTGGTTCTTTATAGAGAGAGTTGGGAAATGGAAAAATTCTATTATTTGCTTAACAATTGTATGCACTGACCCCTCTACTTATTAGCAATCCCCATTGGTACTCTATTCAATTGGTGCTTATATACATAGTACATATATGTATATGTATGTTTATGTATACATACTATAATTAACAATAGAGTGAGAATTTTTATAGTTAACTTAACTCACCTGAGAAGCAATTTGAGAAAACATCCAAAGCCGCGACAAGTGGCCACTTCACCTGTATACGTAATAGTCATTTTTACAGGTTTCTATCTATGTTTGCCAACGTTCTTTTTCTCCCTCTCTTTCTCTTTATAATTGGAAAGATTTTTTTTGTCTGTTTTAATATTGTCTTATCATGTTTTATAAGTTTTGATATAAGTACATTTTGCTGTCTCCTATAAAGAAAATATACAAAAAAAAAAGATAAATGGAAATACATACAAGTAAAATGTCTATAAGGTTATATAATAGGTTTTTAAATAAACGTCAAATCGGTGCACATATGAGGAACTGCATGTTTGATATACATTTAAAATTCAAAAATCGATATTTTCCCATTGCAAAGTCAATTAAACATGCGACAAAAAAAAAAGAATCAAGTTAAACGACCACAACGAAGTTTCTATACTCTATCTTTATTAATTTTTTGATCAGAAAAACAGCCACTGTCGATTTAATCATCTGATTGTAAGGTTATATATCTTTAAATTTTAGATACTAGTTTGCTATTTCAAAGATAGTGTTTATATATTGACTATAAATATATAGGAGTATATAATACATACATAGTACATGACTGATTTTAAGTCTTGATTTCAAAAAGAATTAATATACCCTTTTTTGAATGGTCTAAATACATGAGGCACAATAAAAATGCATTTTGTAGTTAACATTTTGAGAGAAATGCAACATTGCCAACAAGTTGATTATATTAATTGCAGCAATTTATACAGATATATAACACATCTGCGTGAAGATATACATTTGTACATTTATGTATATATATATATGCATATACATACATATGTATATATGTTCATATATACAGATGATTTTGAGGCAAGCTTAAAAACTCGCGTGTGGGCGATGTCAGACTACGGTATGGACCTGTCAGAGATGGAGGTGGCTCCGAGGGTCAAACACTAAATGATTAGATACCAATTAGTCAAATAAACAAGAATTCCTATATTTGATAGACACACATATGTACATACGTATACTACAGTGAAACATAAGTACATATATTGTTTGGCATTTCACTATTGTTTGTTTTACTAAATAGATGAGCTCATTGAATTGCCAATTGCCATTTTGAGACAAGGGGAAAACTTTTATTTCCGTAATGGAGAGAATTCTCCGAACAACCGAGCTAGTTAATGATCAGAAATCAAATCACATACATAAAGGCAAGCTCAAATTATATGGTACATAAAGTGAGGTATTTATATACACACATACTTTTATATATAAGTATATACATAGGCTGAGAAAGAGAGGTGCCAAATAAGCCAGAACCAGAGCCAGAACCCAAGCCCAGCTTGGGGTTATATATGACATCATTTATTTCATTTTTTGTGTTGGTTTACTTTACAAAGCAAACTTGGGTTAGGTAGAACTAAATATAATATTGTATGTATACGTATACATATATGTATGTATGCATGTATATATGTATATATTTTTATGTACCTATGTTCCTATATAGAAATATATAATATATTTTTTAATAGCTGTTCTGTTTGCTTGTCTTTATTTTTGTTTCTTTTTTGGCAGTAGCTCATAAATCTTAAAAAAAAGTCAAATCATGACGTAGTTTCGCTGATTATACTAAAGAGTGCAATTGATTAGGAATCCCAGGGTCATAATACTATGACTAGTTAGTCTGGCAACGTGATCAGCTTAATTTCTAACTAATTTATTGTAATTGAAAGGTCTTAGAAAGAAAAAAAGATAAGTTTTGTTAATGTAGATATTACGTAATTCCGTCTAGGCCGCCCTTTGGCGGTCTAAAATTTGATGAAAAGCAAACAAACAAATTCAGAGATAAGAACCAAAAAATTATACAAGAAATATGATAAATGTGTTAATTTTTCTCTTATGCGCTTATTTTTTCTGCCTTTATTTGAGATTCTCGGAATCTGTTGAAGTCATTGTTATTATATGAGTGAGACATAAGGCAATCGGAGATGATTATTTATCGTTTTCATTCAACAATCATACGATATAAATATACCCTTTACATTAAGATTGAGTGGGCGCAAACCTAGAAGTTGATTTTATTTTTAATTAATTTAATTTTAATATAATTTTAGTGGTTTTTTTAGTATTTGTATTTGTAAATATTTGAGAACCTAAGAAAATATAATGATTTTCAGTTATTGAATAATAAATTAAAGTTAGTTACATTGAAATTGTAAGTTATGTAACATTTTTTTTGTGATGCTAATTTAAATTTAGTTTTATCGCAAATGTTTTCCATTTAAGGCATCCGTTTTAGTTTATAAATCTAAAATTTTAATAAAAAGCAGTTGTATTTCGCATTCCTTTTCAATGTAGACTTTGATATGCTATATATGTATGTATGTACATATGTAAACAAAAGAATGTCGATTTTCCCTATACATATGTATATATGTATGTATCTGTATTATTGTTTTGTTCTTTTTATATTTATTTGCTTTAAAGGAAAGTGATTTTATCTGCTACTTTGACCGGTTTGTCACATGCGATTGCCAATTGTTTATATTGTAAATTACTGATAGTCTTGAAATTGAACATTTAGAAGTGACTTCTTCAAATTGTTAATACTGCACTTCGTTTATGGGGCACAAATAAGCTCTTTCAAGTATTTGCCAAGTAAATTAAACACGCACAAAAAAAAAAAGGAAAGTCACTGAATTTGCGATGACCTACATATATAGAAGAGATAAGAGATCAGTCAGGCGTGTGCATTTATCATTATCATTGTCATTTACATAAAATTAATGCATTTACACTAAATCAAACACGAATTCAATTTGTCGAGGTTAATGACATTTTCAGCGAGAATTTTAATACCATTTGGCCATAAGGTAAAAAGAGTATATTAAGTCATCCAAAATGTATGCAACATCGCAAAAGGAAGATACACTGGTGGCTGCATAAGTTCTTGGCCTATAAAAATAAATGTTGTTTCTTTTTAGCCATGTTTATCGTCTGTCTGTAGCAAAGTAGAAATTCATAACATTTTGTTTGTAGGCACGAATCGCTCGTATTTCCCCCCTTAGATAACGGCAAAGAACTGATAATAAAGACGGCAATTATTTTAGCAATTCACTCATAACTGGGTATCTGAAAGTCGGTGATCTGACTTTATGTGCCCACTGGTTACATCAAGAGTTGTTATTTACGAGACACAGGCGTACGGCTAAATTTATATTCAAGTAGAATATTTGCCGAAACTAAAGAGAGCGTTTTCTATATGTATGTAGGTACGCGGCACATACGTTCGTATATATTTAGATTTTTTAGATTTTAATGGGTTGCATGAGTGGAATTGTAATTGCATATACATATATATATATATGTATATACATATGTATATATATAGCTTCACTGAAGGGTCGTGCCGATGACTCATTCACAAGGGAATAACCAAAAAACATAAATTTGGATGCATTTCATGTTGCTGTTGTTGTTGTTTTTTTGATTTTGCAAAATGCTTGTCTTTTCAATCGATTTGTAAATCACGCGGCTCAAATTGTTTCGGCTGCAATTGTTATTGTAATTCCCAATGCACTATTATTAACTCGCTGCATGGCCACTTACACTTTTTTAACTAACTATACATTCATAACACGCAAACACAGTGGTTCAAATCACGTTTTCCACCGAAGGTTCTAAGGCTAAGGTCACTTCCTCCACGTCTATTCACTTTACAAAAACACAACAAAACTCATGAAATCCATGCGGTTCTTTTTGCCTGCTTCTGTGTTGTTCCGAAGATGTGTTTTCCTCACTAGGCCTTCACAATTTTTACGTTATTAGCCGTGTCGTTGCCGCCGATGTTCTTTCTAGTCATACACAAATACACAGAGAGATGTATAGACGCTTGCCTTTCGAGGCAGCTAAATCAACAAACACCCCCACTTCCGTGCTCAACGAACGACAGTTATAAACTGAAAAAAAAAGAAGAAAAATTGCCAGCTACAACTGGTACACTGCGTCAGAGACCATCGAATGCGAATTGCTTCACTGAGAGAGTTCGGCTCTAATGAATAAAGTAGTAAAGTAAAGGATTCGACTTGTATGTGCCCTGTATAAAGTAAATGTAGGGCTTTAAATTTTTGATAACAAACTCAGACTCAGAACATGTTACATCCCTTAAGCAAAGGCATGAACCAATATTGCAGCTGCTCTTCTTTTAGTATTAAATATTTTCAATTAATAGATATATACATATTTCTGTCAGAACAGTAATGTATATATGTAGAACAGTAATTTTAAATACTTCTTAAGTCTGGATTGTGAAAACCTGGTTGTTTGGACAGTTGTTAAGACAGCCTTGTATGTTAACGTTAATGTAGAATATATATACCCGGTGATTACAAGGTATAAAAACCAAACTCGTTGTGAGCGCAAAAACGAAGATAAGCCAGGCACAATGAGAGCAGGGTAGAAATGAACTATGGCGCACTATGGACTAAAACGCAAAAATATCAATAAATGACGGCCAAAAATAAAGAAAACTAAAAAAAATATAAAAGAATAGTAAATTTGTATATATAATAGAAAAATTGAGATTTAGAGATTTAATTTAAATTAAAAGCATCAAATTTAAAGTTTCATTTGTAATTGTATATTGTACTCTTTTTTCTTTTATTTGTTCAAATGTTGAATATTTATATCTTGTAAGTCATTGTATTACTTCAATGTCAACGAACGTTGATTAGGAAAATATATAAATATGTACATATACATATTATATGGAACGGAAATTTATTTGTTCGTAGTGATTATAAAAAATGTAGTCTACTTTCAGGCTGTTTCTTACGTTGAGCATATAGGAATAGTAAGTTAGAATCGTATAATTATAATAATCTCATGGAGTGTTATTATACTTCGATTATTTAAGTATAATACTCTACAGGATTAAAAAAGATTTAAAAAGATTAATAGAGTTATCGATTTTTTTGTCAAATCATGGAAAATTTGTCCCCATAAACTACTTCAATTCTTTTAGAATCCTTCTGGTTATGGGGATATAACGTATAGAGGTTCGATAGATTAAATTTATACTTGTAAATAACAGCTTATTTTAGCAATTATGTCAAAGCGATAATCTAATCCTTGATTATCTGATATTTATGTCCAATATTGACCAATCAAAGCAACTAATATACTGATCTTCGATACCAATATACGGAAGAATCTGATCGACAAAAATTATGAATAATTCATATTAATTATAGTGCTGTTTTTGAAGCATAGGGATTGAAATGGTGCACTAAATATGTAAATTGGTTTTTAAGTTTCAGTTAAAAATAAGAAGCGGAATTCGGCATTAACAATTCTGCCTCAAACAGATGACTTAGACAACAAACTTGTGAGATTGTCCAAGAAATTATAGTCAAAAAAAAAATGAAATAAAAGTAACTTCTACAAAAATATAAATTAACCTAAATTTTTGCTTAGATGCGATTTCCTTAAACTATTTTTATAGTACATATTAGTAGAATTTCTTCCCCCTATATATTGACATATATTAAATTACCATACAAAAATGAAATTTTTATTGTTTGGTCAGAAAAATATTTATATATTTATATATATATTTCGAAATACATAGTTTTGTACAATTGGACGGAAATACAATAAATTGACGACAACAGAACTGATAAGGTTATATGCTAAACATACTCGATTCGAAAAATATCTATGTATAAAATTGATTCGATTTCTTAGTTTCATATAAGGTCACTTGCTTAAATACGGAATGTTTGAATGACTTATTTATCAACTAAACGAGACTCATAAATTGTGGGTGAGAAGGAAGGGGATCATTCTTTGTAAAGCTGTGCGCTTCGACCCAATCTTGGACGGTTATTTTGGTCGCTTCTTGTCTCTTACTCCAATAGTAGTCTAGATGTTAGTACTCTATATAGAAAAAGTGTGTCATGAAGAGCAATAAGCTCATTATTAAGGCGCTATTAATGTTGCTTGTATAATGTCCGCCAGCTAATACAGCTGCATTGCGGGTTGTCTTGCCCATCTGGAAGTGTAAAGTGGGACTGGACATGCGGCCATCACCACCATTGCTGTAGGCCAGGACACGCATATTGTAGCTCTTGCCGGGCGTAAGATTATAAATATAGGCTTCCAACTTTTGTCCAATCGGGATAATTGTGTTATTGGCAGTAATCATGTTTTGATCCGATTCCCAAATGCGTACCTAAAATGATGTTTACATTGTTAAATAATGTATTTATGTATGTATTAAGTATATATTCACCTTATAGCCCGTGATAGGCTCCTCGTCCTGCGAGGGTGATACATAACGCCATACAACGCGAACAGTGGAAGGATTAATGCCATAAACATGTACGGAAGACGGCGGTTTCTGTGGTGCTTTGCGGTATGTGCGCTCTGTAATCGATTTGTGATAATAATTAATAAATGAATTGTTTGGTTTTATCATGATTTTACCTTCAAAACGTTCGCTTTCGGGACCTTCTCCAGCAGCATTATAGGCCATCACTTTAACAAAATAATATGTATCTGGTTGCAAACCGACAATGAGAGCCCAATTCCTTGTTGTGCGTGAAAGATAATATACTGAATCCTCTTCCTTATGTTCAGTCTTCCAATATTTCAACTATAAAAGGAAATTTTCGAATTGTTTATGATCTATAAGCGTTTTTTGTTTTATGATTTAGCGACTTACTCGATGACCGATTAGCTTGCCACGTATATTCTCTCGAGACATATCAATTGGTTGCCAGGTTACATTAAAGCAGGTTGAATTAAAGGCCAAAGCAAATGGTGTCTGAGGTGCCACCTGTGGCATATCTTCGGCAGAATGAATAACAACCACTTCGCTCTCCGGTCCTTTGCCAACATCGTTGATAGCCTGGACTTTTACTTCGTATTCTGTGTAATAATTGTTAAGGGGTATATTGACCACAGCAACACCAACATTCTCCTGCTTTTTGATAATATCCGTTGCCCATTCGAGTGCGCCCTTAAGTTTCCAGAATACCTTGTAGTGGATGCCATGACTGTGTTGTTCTTGCGGCAAAAGAGGATCCCAAGAGATTGTCAGATCACCAATCTTGCCACCACCTCCACCCACATTCTTAGGCGCCACATAAGGCTTATCCTCATAGGTACTATAGATGGGTGATGGGGCCGATGGAGTTCCAATGCCCAAATCATTGACTGCCGTCACACTAAACTCATAGGATGACCATGGCGTTAGATTGATTACCTCGGCCTGCTGCCGTGATGTATAACGATCCACTTCGCGGGCCTGGACATGTGTCGAGACATTTACCCAAGTTCGATTCCAATTGGTGCGTCCCAGAATATTATAATAGCGTATTTGTCGTCCATTATTGGCACCATCCACCCACTCAATGATGGCCTTAGTTTTACTAATTTGATTCACTTGAACACCGCCTGGAGCACCAGGTGCTCCTTCAATAACCACACTGGTCTTGGCACTGATCTCATTAACTGCAGACTGCACAACACACTCATAATCACCGGCATCCCGCATTGTGGTGTTATGTACGGTCAAACTGTTCCAATCCACAATCTGAAAGGAAATTTATTTAATTAAAATGGATAAGTGGACAACAGAAATTGATAACTTACAATGCGCCCTGTACCATCCTGATTGTTTTTCAATATTTCACCATTGTGTTTCCACATGTAGGCTATATCCAGTAGCTCATCATAGGCAGCTTCGCAGTGTAAGTAGATCAAGTCGTGTTCCCTGGACACAATCCTTTGTGGCGGTGTCTGAACGAAACGAATTTCCTCTGCAATCACAAATGAAAATTCAAACAAATTAGTTGAATTTCGTTGATAAGTTTCATGAAAACTTACGGAGCACTATGACGCGGGCGTGTGACTCATCCGTGCCAGCTTGATTGGAAGCAATGCAGGTATACATGCCCTCATCATCACGCGACGTGGGTGATATAATTAATGTGCCGCTGGGCAAGATGCGACGATGTCCCCCCGAACCCAATAGTTGACCATCCTTTTTCCATTGGAATTTTGGACGGGGTGCTGCTTCAGGATCACAGACAATTGTGGTATTGCCATTATATACTGCATATATCTCGGATTCCAATGGATGTTTCTTGAACGATGGCTTCATTGAGAGCACACGCAACTGTGATGATGAAAACGAAGTCTTAAGCTGATTCTGGGCACCGCACTGGTACATGCCCTCGTCCTTATCCTTTTCAAGGAACTTAATTGTTAACACATTGTCCTGGATGACATAGCGATCCCTGTTAATTGTTAGCGGATCGAGACGTTCAGCATTCTTATACCAAGTGTAATTGGCATCCGGAATGGCAAAAGCCTCGCAAATGAAGGTAACATCACTATTGTAGTCCTTGATCATATCCTTTAGGGGAATGGTGAATTCCGGTCGCATTTGAATGTTAATGTAGATACTCTTGACCAGAGTCTTGCGTAGATTGGAAATCGTACAGGTATATTCGCCATTATCATTCGTCGTTGCATTTTGTATAATCAGCACGCGACCATAATTGGTCGTATAGGCATTCCTCTGTAATGTGAGTCCTTGGCGTGTCCAATTATATGAGGGAATGGGATAACCAAAGGCCATGCACTCCAAACGTATATCCTCGCCAGCTACAGGAGCCTCCGGGAACACCTTCGGGAATGTGTTGGCAAAGATTAGGGCCTGATAATTACTATTGGGTGTAACACGCAGCGAAAAGAACGGACCATTCCGTCCTGTATCGGAGACAAGAGTCTGGACAGTGCACGAATAGTTGGCACGATCCACAGTTTCAATGAATGAAAAGTATAAGGCTCCATCATGCGAGACAAACACACGTTGATCCTCATCCACAAAGTTGGGGAAATAATCACGGGCCCAATAATAACGTACGGCCGGATAATGCTGAGGCGGATCACAGAATATCGATTTACCCCAATTCATTTCACTTGTCTCCGACGAACGCTTCAAATTGAACTCCATTATGAATCCAAAATTAAGATGGGCACTCTCCGATCGCACACGTCCAAATTTATTCTCTGCCACACAATGGTAAGCTCCCTGATCGAGAGCCTGCTTTGGTTCATAAATAATTAGATTGCCACCAGAAATGGTATAACGATCCTGTTCCAATGGATCAATCCTGCGATACTCCAAAGTATCATTCACATAAACCTCGCGATACCATTGATATGATGGTGTGGGATAACCACCAGCAAGACAACTTAGGGTAACATCATTAATCAAACGATTCTTGTTGACATCGAAAATTGTATTATTCGGCTGCTTGACAAAATAAGGGCCACGGGGTATACGCTCAAGATCGCGTATATCTAAGCCATAGTGATAGGGACGCTTATCATCCAATTTAATGTTGACATTATCCGGAGTATAAAGCATTCTGGATTCGCATATAAATAGATTCAGTTCGATTTCATAGGCAGGCATAAATACCCATTTATCGCGTTTCTTTGAGAAGGCATAGACCACACGATCTCGCTGATAACCATTCTCACCATAAGGCTGATTGGGACCTATCAGATAAAAAGATATATTTATTATTCAAATTATTATATATTTAGGATCAAAAAACATACCAATGAAACCACGCAAATTATTCTGATTACGTTGATTCACATTGTTGCCAGGAACCGTATTGTAGAATTGATTGGGATTATTACGATTCCGATTATTCAAATCGTTCTGAACCAGAAAGCGATTATCGTGCAAGTCCTCATTCTCGAGTGGAAGCTGTTCATCAAAGGAAAAGGCATCTTCGAGCTGGACCAGTTGGGTATTGTCATCGTTCACCCAATTCAGTGGCCCCGTCTGACGTGCAGAGATAAAGAAACGATTTTGTCGTTGATTCTGTAAAATAAGATTCCTCAATATAAACGAATGTTTTTCCACATTGTCCACATTGATTAAATCCGCATTGTATGCTTTGCAAATCTTTTTCGCCTCCGCCCAATTGCGTTTGGGAGAGCGAATAAAACGATAGCATGTCTGACGGAATGAAACCCAATGTTCGGGACAGAAGTTCTCTTCATCGCTAAACATGTCTTTATAGCCAATGCCGCCTGCTCCTCCTCCGATTTTTGAGTTTATACTATTGCGATTGAATGGATCGTATTGAGGTCCCAAACCTATGCCTCCCAGACTTTGTCCAGGCCCAGCAACATTTGTACTGCCACCACCTAATGGACGATTGGGATCGTAATAGCCATTGGTATTATAATTATTTTGATTATTTCCATAGTTATTCAAATTATTTGCATTGTCCAGCAATGGATTGTCGTATTGATTTGTATCGATATTCGAAATCGGCTGCTGTTGTCCCGTGTACAATGGATTGTACCGTGGAGAGTAATCTTTATTGTATGTGGGCTGATATGCTTGTGGTTGGGGTTGCGGTTGACCCAAATCCTGTTGCGGCATGTAATCAGATCCAGGCAATTGGCCTCCTGCCAGGAAGCACAGTTCCGCTAACAGGAAGTAGGCCAAAGTCCTACATCTTCCCCCTATTTGTGACATATTCCGACTTGGTTTTAATGGATTGGGGGTTGCAGTCGCGGTTCAGTTGGATATGTGAACTGCTGCAGATGGCGTTTCACTCTAGACTAAAGACACATTCTTCTGCCCAATATTCGCTGGAGTCTATAAATATGCAAAACAATAAATAATAATATGTTTGTTTATTTTCAAAAAACAAATGGTATAAACAAATGCTTCACAATAGAAATGAACAACAAATTTACACGTGTGTCTGTGTATGTGTCTGTGTGCATGTATGTGTATGTATGCTTTTTACTGCGTGTACGTGTGATTAGGTGTGGTCTTAAGCTTGTTTTGTTAATTAATGAGACATCCACTTATATATTATGGATTTATCACTACTTTGCATTTGTCTAGTGTCTCTTTGATAAGCCCTTCGTCTAAAGGACTCAAATGAAAATAATTAGTTAAGCCGCCGCCCAAAGCTGAGCTTAAGAATTACTCAAAACTAAAACCACACCTTAAATTTGTATAAAATGGTTCGTTTGCTCAGTGGCTGTTATTATTGCAGACCATTCCTGAGTGTATTTGAATGATTATCATTAATGTCGGCTTACATGAACTTTGTTAAAATGAATTGTACAAAACTTAATTGATAAACACTTTAAAATTATAGTTTAATTCGAAAAAATAACAAAAACTAAACCCAACTTTATAAGCCAGTTGGAGATGAGCAAGCCACGCAGTGTGACCAAAAGTTGCGAGTGCACAAAACCAGAAAACCACCACTTCAGAGATGCGCAGCTAACCGTTAAATTTAAATAAAATTTTAATCTGGCCGTGCCTCGCTACCACTTTCCTTCGTCAGGTCTTTTATAAATTCTGTATGTAAGCAAATCAAAATATTTGTGAGTTATAATTTAATAAACTTAATTGAAAAAGTCTGATAATTTCTTGCAATTCCAAAGGTTCACTTTAATCTTAACGAATTGTCTATTATGCTGTTCGGTAAAATCAACAATTTAGTAATTTCCCACTTTCTTTTAATGGTCACATTAAATGTGAGATAAAGTGGTGAAGTTTATTTTTTCAAATAAGACCCGCAATCTATAAATTAAGAACTCTATATTTAATATTTAAATTCACATATATTTTGTATATTTCCTGATTTTGTTCACATACGTTTATACATATTAACAAGCTCTGCGGAGATATTTTTGATGGCATTATGTAATTACCAACTAATTTACGAGTAAAAACAAAAACGAGGTATATCGTATAACAAATTCGTGCGTATGGAAAATGCTAAAAAGAGAATGTGAGTACCAATAAATAAATTAATATATAAAAATTATTGTCTCGCCCGCTCCTCCGGACTTGGGCTATAAAATGTCAATCATGTATTTCAAATTATTTATTCTGTGCGCAACTTTTTACAATCCTTTATTGTACCACACCGTGTCCAGATCGGGATTCTTTTTCTGTACGGCTTCGCGTACATCCTTTTCAAGGCTGGAAACTTTAATGGCAGCACGTTGTTTAAAAAAGGCGCAGCCCAAGGGTGTGGCAAAGATTAGTATAAAGCCACAGAAGAGCGTTTGAATTGGAGCATTTGCTTTTGGGTATTTGGCAAGAAATCCATTCTTTTCCAGTTTACTCATCAGCAACGGTGTTAAAGCTGGAAATATATTAGACTTAAGTTATTAAATTCAAGATTTTTGTAATGTTTCATACTCATTCCGGGGAATGCCATGGCAATGCGGCTAAAGATGACAGCAGAGATACCGATAAATGCCGCTTTTTTAGATATGCCAACCTCTTCGTTCTTATCGTCAAGGAGTGTAACACCATTACGTAGCTCTCTAAAAGAATTTTGGAAATTGGGATTAGAAAAATTGATTATTGAATTAGGACAAATGCACCGTAAGTTTAACTAATACATTGCTAGATTTAATGTTAAACACAGCGAATTATCGCTAAAAAAATTGATCTAAAAAACTTTTTCTCGTTCAAATTAAATTCTGAGTACGTAGTGTTTCCATTATTTCTGTGGTCTGTTGGCCTGCGGTTGGTAGATTTAGTCGATTCTGTATACTATATTATTGCTCAAAGCTTTTCATAGCTAGTTTCCAGAACTACATACATATGTGTTGGGATTGGATTCTGTGTTTGGTAATGATACTTACTGCATTCGCATGCAAGGAATGTTTATACAATTTGCAGCTGCCACAGCTGCTAAAGGAACTAGGCGACCCACCAGAGGATTCATATTTTTAACTGCATTATTGAGAGATAATGCCGTGGCCAAGGCGCCCCCAGTGGCCAGGCAATATGAGGTCAGAAGTTGTCTGTGAATAAAAACGAATGAGATAAGAATAAGGAAGGAAAGTGGGTGGAGGAGATTCTGAATGCTTCTACTACTACAACTACTTACGATGTGCTTAATGGTGTGGTTCCCGAGCGGTTTGTATAGTTCACTGTGGCATTAAATGTCTGATTGACCCATTGCCAGAAGACAACAGCCGGTGTAGTTTTATAGAAGGTCATCATACCTAAATAAAATAACACATTGAGCTTATTTAGTAATCAAAGCACGGAAACATAGCATTGTTGAAAAATGTTCTAATTGAATGAAATAACATATCACTTACAGCCCGTTATAATAGTATTCATGGGCATTTGTGCCGACATTCTTCCAATAATAATCTGCTTTTCGCCCGTCTCCGGATGGAAGGCCGAATCGTAGAGATATTTGGCCTTCCAAATTTCATCTATCGACTTGCATTCGGGCACATCTTTACCGGCACGATATTTAACTACAATTTGCCGGGCTCGCTCAAGTTGTTCATTGGTGGCGAGTACATTAAGCGGATTAGTAACTAAAAAGAAATGCTTGACTCTACCCAAATACGTGCTTTGATCATATTTCGGCCTATCAATATCCACACGAGGCAGTGGACTCATTTTCGGGAATTAGTGATTGAAATTTACCTAAAAGAGATTACAGAAAGAGGTAGGTTTAATGGAATTGAGTTCAGTAATTCTAAAATAAACTAAAGTTAGTATACAATTATCTAATCACTGTAAAAGTCAATTAAATCTAAACAAATTCACGAAAATTAATTGCGGATTGCCTATCGTCCAACGCGTCCCCGCCCTTTTCCTCTTATCAGTGACTGTGACCCAACTGCGTCTAGCTTATCAGCAACAAACAAGTTTTATTTGCGGGAGAAATACGAGGTCTGCTATAAAATTATTCGATCCAGACTTGCTATGAAATGTGATTTAATATATCTATTAAGTAATAAAACGTTTAAAAAATCGATAATTTAAGAAGTGGTAACGTTATAAAATAAAAGTAATGTCCGTGATAGGTTAATGCCATATTCTATCAATCTTTGTGACACAATGTGAAGAATCACTTTCAATTATTTAAATGGCAGGCATAGCTTATGCATTGATCAATTTGTAGGATAGAAAAAAGTTTCAACAACTAGTTAATAGAATGTATTCCCTATCATAAAGCTTTAGTAATCCACATCGCACAATCATATAATTTTCATCTATATCATATGTAAATATATGAAATAGAAAATTCATCAAATTTTCCATTTCAATAGAACTGATAATATAAATTTTTAAAATACGATCTTCTTAAATGTTTTTACGTTGACGTTCAGATTTGCTTTCGTATGTATGTAAATATGTACACATAGACACAAATATACTTGAATGTTTTCAGATTTTGGACTTGAACCGCTTGCCAATCACTCACTGGTCAGCAGTTCGTTTATGTACACATAGTCAGGAGGCCAATCCAAAAAAAAATAACAGTTATACTGTGGCAGAATTATATAATGCCACAAAAGAAACAATATTTTGAAAAATCTATACACATAAAATTGTTATCAGTTTTCCAGTGCCAGACACTCAGCTGTGCATAAACAAAAAAGACTGGAGAAAAAGAACAGGTTGTTCCTATATGTATGTATGATATGTATATATACATATACTTGTATACGTGTGTATGTATATATATAAATTGTATAATTTTTCCACCTATTCGAACACTCACTCGCACGTAAAGTAAGCTCTCTCGGGACCGTGACCGTTCCTACCACTTTGGCAGTGAAATAACGACTGAAAAAAGTACATTTATTTTTTATATTTGTTGTATTTCCAGAAAGCTTTCTTTGCCTTGGAACGCACACAGATGATAACGACTAAGCAAAAAACAAAAAAAAACATATTTCTTGTATTTGTTGTATTTCCAGAAAGCTTTCTTTGACTTGGAGCGCAACACAGATGATAACGAAACGAAATGCCGACAATCAAAGAGTGGCAAAATCAAAGAGAAATTATACGGAAGGGCGAGAGAAAGAGAAAAGCATAAGCTTTTTCTGCGTAACACCCTCCGTTTGTCAAATACCTTTACTTACCGGTTTATTTGGTTTATTTGGGTTATTGTTTTTTTTTTTAATTTGCGTAACCCACCCCCACAGAACGGCTTAAATTTTAAGGTATCTCCATAATAAAACAATACTAACACAATTTTGTCAGGTTTCTAAATGTTTACTTTTCAATTTCAAAAAAGTGACTAAAATACTGCTTATGTTTTTAACATTACATATAGTGGAAAATTCGATTCTTTAAGATCAATGTCAGAGGGAATATCCTATAGTAAACAGGGTATCTCGATTCCGAAATTGAAAATTTGTGATTATCGATCTGCCCAAAGTAGAAGTTATTACCTTTAAGCTTCTTATTTATATTATGTTGTAGAAATAATTAAAAAAAAACTCTAAACGTTCAACGTTCAAACAAATTCAAACAAATTAAAGTTGTTAATTAAAGTACGCCATGCCAAGGTCATTATCCAAGAAGAAATGCTGCGGGGTTAAGGGTAAATCGTTTGATTTGATCTTAGGGCAATTTGTATCTTTGATTTCTGAAAACGAAGTTGACTTTTTGTTCTTCGTAAATTCCTAAAATTTGAATAATAGAAGTGTTTATTAAATCGTGTATATAATTATGCATTTATTATTGGAATCCATTGTTTGACTAAACATAACATCAACAGTTTTGTATACTAGCAATAGTTTATTATGTATTTTAGTTAAATTGTCATAATTAAATTTTAAAGATTTTTGTTTTTTTTTGTTTGTTGTATTTTTTAAATTTTAAATGTAGTTTTTGCAAACAATTATAGTCGTAATTAACACAAATGTCAAAATGTTTCTTTGATGTATGCCTAGTTGCACATAAGGTGTAACAATTATTGTAGATAGTTTGTATAGTTTCGTTTCTTTCGCTTCTTTTTGTTTTCTTTTTTGTTTTTTGGGATAGTTGCTGTTGTTTGTTTTTGCCTTTGGTGTATCTTTAGTTTCGGTTGCCATCAACATTTACTTAAACGTGATCAGATCCCCTTTAATATATGTATGTATGTATGTATATAGGTATGTATGTATGTATGTATATGTTGCATAGGTATGTAGGTAGACTTCAGTTAAAAGTAACACGAAATATACATATATATATATATTTGATTTGATTTGATTTTCTCAACTATAATAATAATACATACATATACATATAAAATAATTGTAATCGTAATTGTAATTGTAATTGGGAATGGAACATTGATTAATAAGAACACGAGTACTTGTACATTGAAATAACGGTAAAACTGGCCTGTCAAATCGAAATTTAATAATTGAAACATTTAATATTTGTCTCTATTTTTTGTTAGAACGGTTAGTTTGTTTTGTTTCTTCCATTTGTTCTCTTTCCTTTTTCTTTTTGGTTGTATTTGTATAGGTATGGGTGGTGCATGTGTAATTGTGTTTTTATTCATTTAATTTTTTTTTTGGGTGGTTAACTCAATGAGAACTCTTGTTGTACTCCTCTCTCTATGGCTGGAGTGGGGAAGACCCAATCTTGTACCATGGATAGTTTTTGTATATGTATATGAATAGTATATATGTATATATATATGTGTATGTATGTATGTATGTATATATGTCAAGGGTAAATAGCTCAAGACGAATTTAACAAAATTTTTGGTTAATGGTATTCTAACGTTTCTTTTAAACTTTTCTTTATTTATCAATCAGTTAGTCTTGAGATAATTACTGTAAAATGTATGTGTATAGGATGCACATACAAATGTTTGCTTCTGCTGGTGTGTGTGTATGTATATGTGTGTATGTATGTGTGCGTGGGGGGTTTTAGTGGGAATTTTCATTATGCGATTGTTCATACGTTTATTGTTTTTCGTTTAGTTTTAAGGAAGTTGTATTGATAAATCATTGTATTCAGTTACATATCGTTATCGTATCGGCTCCTTCAACTGATACATACATACACTTGCATTTTATATGTCAAGTTATTGTATGTATGTATATATGTATATATATATATATGCATTTTTCTTTGTTCGTATATGTATGTATGTATGTATGTATAACTATGTCTTTGAGCGCTTTTATATAGCCAGTGCATTGCTCACTATGTATTTATGTATGTAAGTATGTTTTGTATTTTGTTTTTTTTTTTTCGTTTTTATCTATATGCATTTACATATATGTATATAGTGTAGGAGGGTATATATAGGTATGTTTATGTATATGTTTGTCATATATATATATATTTGTCATACACATTTCGCTTGCAGCTAAATTCTGATACTGATTCTGTGTGTCGGACTTTACTTTACTACATACATTTTTTGGGGGAGGTTGACATTTAGTTTGCTAACATAAATGCAATTTAATTCATGGACTAATTTATGTCCGGAGTTAAATATAAATTATAAATAGTTTAATAATATGCATTATTGTTTTTAGCTGAATAGAGGCAATAGAGAAATCATAAAATGTATCTTTTCAATATGAGTTAACTTGATTTCTCTTTTACGTTTATTTATTTAATTTGTTTTTTATTTTTAATTTTGTTTTTTTGTCATATATATAAAGCAATTTAACAATTTATACACGAGTCTAAAAAATATTTCATTTTTATTTATTTATTTATATATTTATTTTTGAATTGAAATGAAAAAACAAAAGCAATTATCATTATTTTTCATTTCATGTGACAAATACAAGTACAATATATTTTGTCATTATGCACCAAAAATTGACTATAAATGTATAATTTATTAAATTTTGTAATTAGTTTTCGTTACATTTTATCGATTTTTCTGGTATATTTTAATTTTCTTTTGTTATTTACATTCAAAAATTGACGCCATTAATTGCCATAAAGTGTATTTTCTTCTGTTTCTTTTAATTTATGCCATATTTTAGTTAATCAAATGAAATATGTACTATAAATTAAAGACTAAAATTGAAAATTGATTTTATACCCTTGCAATGAAAGTGGATATACATTTAGTATATAATATATTTTGTGGATACTGATTAATTAAACAAATTTATCTATGTATATTTTAAATGATAAAGTCTAGGAAATACCAAAAAGTTTCACCATTTGCACAAAGTCCACTGGCTATATTTTTCAAAAATTCTTGGTATATTTTAAATACGAAATATTTTTCAATTTGCATATAAGTACATATATACAATACTGTTAGGCAACGAGCCAAAGTGGGGAAATATATACTACGTATGTATATGAATTTAAGTAAACAAATTTTTGGGAAGAAAGGAAAACTGTCTTCTTTTCAGAGGTATATTAAAAATAATGTTTATACTTCGTTTTGATCGGACTGTTGTTATAGAAAATATAGGAATTGAAAATTGTTAGAGAAATGAGAAAGATATTGGAAACCTTGATCTACTAACAAAAGAGTCATTTAAAGAGAATTCGCAGGGGTATAGAAAATTCGGCGCTGCCGAAATCAGTCTGGCCCTCTGTTTTGTTGTTGTTTTTGTTTTTCGTTTTGTACAAAAATATATAGTATACTGTTTTGCCTATGTTGTTACTGTTGGTGTTGTTATTTTTTTTTATATATGGATTCGAGCAGAAAATACAAAAATGTTAATCGAATTGGGTATATAACAAAAATTCGTTGCTCAATTTGTTGTTATTTTGATTTGACAATAAACAATAAATACATATGCAGTATCTAACAATAACAATTGAAATATATAAAAAGTATATACAATATGTACTATAAAATATTTAAATAAAATTGCTAAAATATGTTTTAATAGTTCTTTACTCATTTGCTTGTTATTAGTTTCTTTTTATTTTATGGTCGTGTGTGAAATGTTGCGATGTTCTGTTCAATTTTGTTTTTGTTCCTTCAAACCTTTGCCATATATAAATATATATATATATATTATTATATATATGTATGTATATATAGTTATTATACTTTTGTTTTCATACATTTTGTCTCCCTATCTACAGTGCTATTTGGTTGTACACATATGGTTATTTGATTACCTAAATATCATTTAAATATATATATATGTATATATTTTTGTATATTTCCCATTTGTTTAATCTTTTTCTTTTGTTATTTTTCTTTTTATTTGGTGCAATGTAAAAATCCATGTAAAACGCGCTTCGAGTATTAAATTTGTCCATTTGATTAATGTTAAATATTTCTATGTATGTATGATTGTATGGCATGTATGCATATATGTATGTATCTATGTGTGTATTATGTATCTACATATATGTAAATATGCAGTACATACATATATACATATGTATGTATGTATTTATCGGCTGTCGGTGCTTATGCTGCTGCTGAAATTGACTATGATATTTGGTGCTTGTTAAGAATCTGGCAAATCCATATACGATACATATATATATATATATATATATATATATATATATATATATGTATATCTGCCGGTGCATCTGTGGCTATAACTTGGCTAGGCTGTATAGTCTATTTTGCTTAATAAGTGCCTGAATGAGAAAAGAATTAAGAAAAAAAATGTTATTTTAATTATTTATAAAACGATTGAACATTTTAAATAGACACTAAAAATCGTTAATTCCCTATATTAATTTGCTTCAAAAGGTTAATTTTTCAGGAATTTTCTCCACGCAGGATTTGTTGAATCATTCGATTTTTTCGTACCATTAGTTAGGGGGTCAAAAAGAAGATAATTTTGAAATAATTACACATCTCCTTTTCTTTAAACTGGGAAAATAAAGTCTATTTATTGAAACTAGTCCAAATCTACCAAACGTTTTAAATATCTATTAATAAATCAACAAATAAATTTTAAATTTAAAACTCGCATATTTTGGCTTTACTTATTTGGCAAAAAGGTCGGACACATTTTTTTATGAAAAACCTTTTAAGAACTATGCTTGATGTTTAGTTCTTTTTAATTCGAATTAGAAGATATATATATAAAGAGAGTTATATCGTAGCATATAACAAATCTTCATATATATAATGTATATTTGTGTTTGAAATTAGTAACATTAGAAAGATAATAGAAAGATTAATACTTACTTGGACACTCGGGTGGGTTCATATAGCCAAAGACATTCAATTCGTATAGCGATGCCAACGTAATGAAGAACAGATACCAGAGCATTAGTATTATGCCCAGACGTTTGTCGAGCTTCCAGCCATTTAAATGCGTCGATAGTATCAAGAAGACAACGGTGGAGAAGAGCGATAATGTGGAGTAGGCCAGACCTGAAATATTAAATCAAATAAGAATGCTCTCAAAGATTAATAATTTTAATTGAATTTAGATGGAACACCGAAATCTAGAGTACTATACACATTTATTTCAGCTACACATGCCAGGCATTACCACACATTGATGAAGATGAGCGGTACATACCCTTGGATATTACGTTGACATGAGAGCCGGGCTTTATAATGGCCGTTTGTATGAACCATGGAAGACCTAAGCACACTAGTATATCAAAGACATTTGAGCCAATTGCATTCGATACGGCCATATCGCCAAAGCCCTCTTTGATAACGGCTATTGAGCTTAGGGCATCTGGAACAGAAACGCCAGCAGCCACAAATGTTAGTCCCATTACGGTGTCCGGAATGGCTAAAGTGGATCCAATCACTGTGATCATCCACACCATAAAGTAAGAATAGAAAGATATCCAAACCATTGAGATAAGAAAGGTAAATGGATACCAATTGCGATATTGCTCTTGTCGGCAATCGGGCATGGTTTTCTTGCAGAGAAAATGTATGGGATAGACCACATACCACGACACCAAAGCGGGTAGACCGCCCTCTGTGGGTCGTATAAGCGGATCTGGACGTGGTTCGCGTTGTTTGTCTGTCGATTTATAATAGTCCCCAGTGGGAGCTGGAGTGGCAACCACTTGGCTCTTGCCCGCTGATGCAGCTGCTACTGCCTCGCCTGTAACAACCGATTCTGGCTGATCGGCATGATAGCCCATATTCTCTTGGCCCATACCCATACCACCCCAATTATCAACCGGCGGTTGGCTGGCTGCCATTGGCTTTGGTTGACTCTCCTCTCCCCAGGCCGCATTTGGATCCCAGCTAGCATTCGGATCGCTATAGTTCTGATAGTCACTGCTTTGCTGTTGTGCCTGTGTGCTGCTTGTCACTGGTGGGGTTATATCTCCGGTCTCCTTTGTCTGTTGCTGTCCCTGTCCTTGGGTATAGGATCCTTCCGGTACATTCTTGTAGGTCACTAGAGCTGATTGTTCCTCTTTGCTGGGCAACTTGAAGGGCAAATTTAAACCAAGTGCCCAACGTTCCAGTTCCGTGTTAAAGTGAAGGGCAATACAATAGCCAACATAGCAGAGCAACATCACCACAGATTCAAACTGCAAGGAATGGAACAGTGGAAACCATTTTAATGGATCAATTTGTTTCACTGTCTTAGAACTTGACTTACGCAAGAAATCACATCGTTAAAAATAATGATCAACATGACCAATATGGATACACAATAGAAGAAACAGTCTCGCACCAATGGCCACCAGTTCAATTGGCATACAGTGCCAGAGCATAAAGCACAA
The DNA here is from genome assembly GCA_018150375.1 of Drosophila sturtevanti. Taxonomy (NCBI): domain Eukaryota; kingdom Metazoa; phylum Arthropoda; class Insecta; order Diptera; family Drosophilidae; genus Drosophila; species Drosophila sturtevanti. The sequence goes on from JAECWJ010000681.1 coordinate 189,431, forward strand.
ACTGAGATCACAAACATAATGTTAAAAACTGCAGAGCCAATGACTCCACTGATACCAATATCGTCCTTGGCAAAAAATACACCAATTACAACAGTTGCCAGCTCAGGAGCTGAACTGCCGGCAGCCATGAATGTGGCACCCGCCACATCCGGTGAGAGTTTGAGCTCTAAAATATATATGTATATATTGAATTAGTTCCGGATGGGATTTAATTTCATGAAAGATAATTGCCTCACCCTCGCACAATCGATCCAAACTGGCCACAAAGTACTCATCGCACACAATGGCCAGGCCAAAGAAGGTGAAAACGGCCACCAGGATGTGGAGAATAAGACCGCCATGCTGTCGCGCCCATTTGTTCATCAAGGGTTGGGGAAATTGTTCAATAGCTGGCGGTGTGCAATTGTCCCGTTTTGGCCGCCAAGTAGGTACGGCTCCATGCACTGGAGTGGCCTCTGTGGTAGGATTTTGCTAATAAAAAGTTAAACAATTAATTGCCAGAAGGTAGAATCGAAGATAATTTATTTACTTACCTCAGCGGCTATCGTTGTACCGGGTTCACCTACTCCATTACTTGATTCAGTTGGCTGTGCAATAGTTTCTTCATCCCCAGCATCCTCGGCCAAGCTGCCCACATCAAGTGGCAAATCCACGTTGCCTTCTTTGCTATCACCCTTGGCCGAGTAAATACTAACACAGTAATAGATTAAAAATAGCAACCCCATGTTCCACATACGGGCGCGACGGGAGCGACGACGTACGATCTGTGGAATGGGAATATAAGATTAGGGATTACTATGCCAAGACAAAGACAAAGACAAAGTAAAAAGCAATGCTAATCCCCGCCTTTCTCCTCCACCCAGCTACCCCCACACAAGTCACAAGAAAGTGGGGCTTACGTACTCAGCTATCAACTCATGCAACTTGCAGTACCTAAAGGCGACGTCTCTGATAAGATTTTCCATATGTTGAGTGTTAGGTAAATTTGCAAGTACCTTTACATACACACACACACTCACACGTTTACACATACATACAAATACAAATGCATATGATTTCTACAAGTATATACATATAATACGTTCACTTAGTAAACTTATTAAGTTTATTGCCACCAACTTGGTTTTGGTTTGGGTTTGGTTCGGTTTGGCTTGGCAATTCAGACTGACAACTGACAATGGAAATTTAATACCTTTAGGAAGTCGGAATCCAGACTAACGTCTGGGTTAAAAGTAACCAACAAAGGAGAATACAAAGTTGTTATATGGCTCCAATAGTTTAAATACTCTACAATAGATAAAGATTGGATTGTTGCGAAATTTTAAAATGAAAGTTATTTAATAACAAAATATTTTTACTTCCATTTTCAGAAGGTTTTAAGAACTATTCGAAATATAAATTTCCATTTAATCTGATTTAAACTAATAATGTTATATCTATGTATGTACATATATGGAATGACAACCGAAGCTCTTTAGACGGACATTTGCTTATCTATAATTGATTTAATATTCAGGTCTGTTCTTAAAACTTAAAAGATTTGTATTTTCAGAAATATATCAGAGAAATGTAAAATTTTTAAAAGTTATATTCTTAAAAAAATATTCATAACTTGATACATCTGAAATTATAATCTTACGCCTCTTTATAACGAATGTATTAAATTCCATAATAATATGTTTTTTTAAATTCTCACAAAAAATGAAATTATATTAGAATATTTTGATTTATGTTGGAAATATTTTTAACAAATTGTTGATATCTGTATTATACATAGGAAATAGTATAGATGGAAATTAAGTTAGACTTGGACAGTTTGAATATTATATATATCTATATTATCTTCTTCTTAAATGATTTGTCCAATGATATTCCAAAATCAGTATTCATGTCTGATAGGAATTTCCAAGAACCTGATTTATTCAAAGTGCTGAATTATGTAAAATAGTAGCAACATCATTTGCCCATTGTACTCCTTTTAGTTCTGTTTTAAGTTTTACCCACTACAAAAAACGGATATATAGAACAAATTTAGCTTAAGAATGGAAAAACTATTAAATTGACAAGCTGTACTTCTCTTGATTATGAATTGCATGAAATATTTATGCCAATCAAATATTATAGCTTTAAAAAACAAGCCGTGTGGGTACGATAAAAGTAATGCCTAATCTTAGGAAACTCACAACAAATGAATTTGGACTGAAATCGAAGATCTGTTATGCTTATCGATCGTTTTAAAGATAAACGTTTAGATCTGATATTGCTTTAATTTAAAGGCATTAAACTAATGATAATATATAAAGAAAAACTATAAAGCAGTATATCTATATATATATATATAAGTATATATCTGGACTGCCTTTAAATATGCGGATTGTTAACATTAAAACGCAGCTGTTTGAAATAAAATTAATCAGTCTAAAATATAAGTAGTATTGATTAAGTGTCTATCCAAAGTAGTTAATTTTTAAAGCAGACACTTAGATTTCTCTAAAACATATGCCATATTATATTTTAGTGGATTTAGTGACAATGAAATTGAGATGGCAATTAGTTACATTAAATAAAAATCTTTTATTTCAATATCTGAAAACTGATAAGCACTGAATAAACAGGCAAGACACAGCCTAAGAATCTTCTGTTTGCATTGCCAGAAAATGCTGCCTGCATTCTCGTTCTACCCATGACGCCAGGGGCAATGTAAATGCCCATGATACAGAGGATTTGCCATATGACATCATGGACTTGTGCTTCAATCGCAACAATAAATGCCTTTGAATAACATTTCACTTGTTTGTTATTGGCAAAAATCTTTGTTGTTGTTAGTGTTGTTTGCGATTGCTGTTGCTGGTGTGATAACAACGTAAATTCGTCTCAGATGGAAAGTGAGCGAGCGAAAGGGATGGTAAATAAACGAGTGAGAGTTTTCACCACATTTATGATTAGGTGGAGAGGAGATGGAGAGGCCGGAGGGAAAAGTCGAAGCCACCACACAACGAGCGGGCGGTTGTCTTGTGGGCCACTCGGTCAGGCCGCACAATATCGATTTACATTCAGAGACCAACCTCCACATTCTCCTTCCCACTATTGCCGCCTCCCTTGACAAAGCTTTTACTCTTACGCGCTGTTGGGTAAGGTTGCAAACGTTGAGAACGGCTTGGTGGAGATGGAAGGAGGAGAGAGGAGGGATGGTCGTTTGACTTTTGCTGTTAGTTACAGTTGTTTTTGTGTGTTTGTTGTTGCTGTTGTTCTTGTTGTTGTTGCTGGAGCAAGCGACGATGACGGCGTCAATGATGCTCACGTCCCGACGCGACTTTACGGAGGCTGCAGCCGACCGACCGACCAACAACCATCTTATAAAAATAAATGGCTGCGCTAACTAAATACGTAGCTACGGAAGGAAGGAAATCGGCAAAAGAGGAGGAAAACGTCAGGACTGACTATGGTTGCTTTTACGGCTGTGGGACATGGTATATGGGGGCCATTGTTGGGGCTTGGGGCTTACATCATACATATTTTCTTCTTTCTTAACGTCGCAAAACAATAGGCGAGCACGAATTTCGAGGATTTGCAAAAAAAAAAAATATACGAAAATAATAAGAGAATGGAGAAAGATGAAGAAGGAAAGAAAAACTGAATACCGAACACAATAAATCGCAGACAATTGGTAAGGAAACAATTGACAGAAATTGACTTGCCATTTCGTCTCATTTCATAATCCTTTCTTACCATTTTCACGAGTTGTATTTGCTTCTCGTTTTCGTTTTAGCCTTTTTGCAAGAGATTTCTCCTTTTCACTTATAGAATCTGAGTGTATAATAACTTTGGCTTTTTGTCAATTATACATAGCTTCTGCGGAAAACAGATACAGAAGAAAACCGTTGCATTGGCAATGTGAATGGTTTCTGTTCTTTTAAACAATAAATTCTTTCTTTTTTTTTGTTAATTTGTTTTAAATATTTTGATTCACTTTTGTATGTCTCATTTTTACTGCAAGTGTTTCATTTTTTTTCTATTTATAATAACTTATTATTTTTGCCGCGGTGTGCGTTGGTGTATGAACATGTGTGTGTGTGTGTGTTTTGTGTGTGGGGGAGTGTGTGCGAAACAAGCACTACCACACCAGGCAGAGCAGAAGCTTTGTTTTCGACTGGCAACGACTAAACGCAAACTGAACTGTCGATGTCGCGTCGCCAAGTCTGCGGCATCTGGCTGGCCAAGTCCATCCCAAAGTGTTGGAGCGCGTATCCATCGGGGAAAACTCACCACAGCCGACCGCCCCAAAACGTTAAAGTGAGACAACAAGCCGAGGTATTAGCAGGAAATTCGTATGCAAGTATGAAATTGGTTTTTCATCAATTGTTGAAACGAATAATACAAATAAGAAAATTACTTTTTCTAGCATAATTTTCTACATTTTTAATTTCCATTTCCATTACATAAAATTGGCGGCTAACTAAAATTCAAATTGATATTGTAAAGCTTTTCACCATTTAAAAATTGGTAATCAATTTTTTTTTGATATAAGGAAAACTGCGCTTGCTTCGGGAAGCTAGCGCCACCTATGGACAGCTTACAGATTCAGGCTTAACTCTCTCTGAAAGGATAACAAACCGTTGTGGATATTTATGAAACTCAGATTTTCTAACTATTTCTAACTGTTTTTATGGGTGTATGGAAGGTAATGCTTATTTTTTTTCAAGATCTAAGTTAAGATCGAAATAGTTTCGGGTATAGTATAAAAAAATTAGTGTGCATTTTAAATGAAGGGATACAATTTCATAATATACGATAATAGTTTTTTTAATATTCATATATACATTTTGCAATTACTTCTACAGGTGATTTAGCAATCAATGAGAATCTGCACAGATTTGAGAGGGTTAAATGAGTGGGTTGATTGGAACTTATATTGCTCCTTTTCACTGGGAATGATAAAAAATTCATCAAAAGTTGATAAAAATTAAGAAAATGAGAATATTTTGTTCACAATCTTATTACTTGTCTATTGAGACAATGAATATACCACATTTGACATTTAGATTGTCTTTGTATATAGAAATTTGTTATGTTTGATTGTTATTTATATGTGCCCTCCCTCGGTTATAGACGTCAAGTGTTTTTTGGGCAAATAGCAAACAATTTCGGCATTTGAAGTGCCGCTAAGGACATCAATTGTCTGGATTTTGCCACATTATCCTTTGAATCGGTCTCTGTGATGTGCAACGTGACATTGCTACATACGGCATTCTGTGATCTAGCCGACACATAGAGTTCCTTCTGCGCCCTTGCCAAATACAACAACAAAGCCAAATAAAAGGTAAAGACTCTACGCTCTTGGCTAATATAATAAAAAATTGCCATCACAATGACGAATTTACCTGTTGACACCTTACAAATGGACAATGAGATTTCTGCAAATTAATAATGGGATCGACCAAGCAATATATCTGGCTACCATTCAATTGATACAGGTTAAGTATATATATATGTATATGGCTCAATTACAAGTTGGAAGAATTGGAAAGAGAGCGGGGTAGGTGCTAGTTCAACAATAGACTGGTAGTCGCTAAGAAAGGTGGAGCGACTGTCAGTCTGCGAAAGTCGGTGAATTGTGCGTATTTCTGGGAAAATGCAGCGGCTGTTCTTTGGAGTAACCCAGAAATATGACATTTGATTCAGAAATATCAACTTTATCTCACCGATGGTGTGAATAGTTTATGGGAAAGTGGTTGAAAGATTGTAAGAAATATATCAATGATCAGAGCCAATTTTGAACTATGAAGATGATTATAATGTCATATGAGGGTTCACCTTTTGACAGTCTTCATATTAATTATATTTTCAATAGTGGAAGAAATAATTAAGACTTTATTCCATAATCTGTGACTAGAGTTTACTCAAAACTTTCTGTTAATTTCTAGTTAAAGAGATGTATCTGTATATAGCACTTTGTGCTGACAAAGAATGAATAATCTTTATATAGAATTTATAATCTTATATATATACACTGACTTGTTTCTTAAATATACCAACCGCCCAAATTCACTTACGAAGATTTCTGAAAATCTTTTATTATAGATAGAAGATAATCTCAGGTACTATATAGATGTACATACAAGTGGTTAATGAATGAAATTGAATGAGCAGTAACCATGACTAAATTTACCAGTTACACCCACTCCAGATATGTATTACCTTCAACCCCTCCTATTTATTGGTATCAATGAAATTCATGTACGCATGATTACCCACGTTGGTGGCATACTTCATGCACATCATTTCATTAATGGGACACACGCTTTTAAATTAGTTTATAAACTAAATACAAATATTGTAACTAAAATGCATAAGCTAATCAATTTTATGCGCTCAATTTAAGAGGCGACCAAGCGTCTGCATCGGGAGCAGAGTATAGGATGTAGACCAGCTAGCCACAGTGGCGACCGCACTTAAGGATATGAAAGGTGCCAAGATGATGCTGTTGCTGATGTTGCTGCTGCTGTTGCTATTACTGTTGCCTGGTTGTCTACGTCACACATAATACAAAAGCGGTGAGGTCACAATAGAATTTTGACGCAACTGCCCGAAATTGGCTCGCTCATCATTATTTATATGCCACTTTCTATTGAATTGTATGACAAAGATGTGGATAAGAGAAGGGGATGATGTCAAACCAAAGGTGTTTGGGACAGGGATAGGAATAGGAATAGGAATAGGGACAGCCCCGTTTTGAGGCAAAGACGTGCCACAGTTTTCTTTCTGTCTTTCAGCCTATTGTTTGCATTCGTTGCTTTGTTGGTTTTTAGTTTTTTTTCCCCCTCTCCGCCAGAGAGCAGCATCGTTTTCGTCGAGTGTCTTGTCCGTGGTTTATAGCGGCAATCCTTTGTCTATAGCGACTCAATAAAGAACTTATTGTGGACAAATTTCGACATTTTTCAAACGTTGTTTTCGGTTTGTCTATTCCTCCACTTCGTTTTCCATCTTCAAAGGACATGCTTGACTTTTAACAGGAATCAATTTATTTTATGCGAAATAATCGTGTTGATGGCTGCGTGCTCGCCCCTTTTTTTCCTTTTCCTTCTCTCTTCTCTCTCTCTGTCTCTCTCTCACTTCTCCTTGGGTTTTAGCCCGCCACAACCCCAGTTCCAACCCTCTAAGAGAGGAAGGACATACACCAACAGTTTTGGAACACGGTTGGTTCTTCAGAGCCCAAATGAAGAAGGGTGGAAGTAATTTTAATTTATGATATCAATTTATAGTAGTTTTTGCGGTTTTTGCCAGACAGACAGCATAATTCTAGGCAAAACGATTTTGTTGAAATATTTTGAAACTATAATATATTTATAGATAGTTTCATCATTTTTTTGAAATCTTTTCTCCAAAACCTATCGATCAAATATGTGATATCCTCTTTTTTTATTGAAAAAAAGGACATTTTTTGCATCAGTTTTGTTCTATTTTTTTTTTTTTATTAGCTTGATAAGCCACACGAGCGTAACCGCTGACGATCAATCAAAACTATTGCAATATTTTGCAATCAGAACAATTGTATAACCCGTGGGCCATGAAATGGGCATCTGGATATGTTAGAAGGATCTCTATAGTACACCTACAACGAGCACTTCAACTGCACAGTTCATCATTCATTTCACGCCATTGCCATTGCCATTCATACAAAGATATTCATTCATCACAGCCAACACTTGACAGCTGACCCTGACCAGAAGTAAAAACCAAACTCTGGGCTGTTAGGTAAACATGAATTTATCGGTTATTATTAGCACCTTTCCATCATAATTACACCATAGGAGTCAAGGAAAGAAGCAGACCTTTGCCAATTTCCTCCTACCGAATCTGCAACTGTTCAATCTTTTTTTTTTGTCCATCTCTATTGAAAGCAAGTGTGAAAAGGCTTTGCAGGATTTGCCATTCATACACATACTGTTCTTCTGTTGAACTAACTCCTGCTCCTGCTGTTCATTGTCTCATTTTTCTACATTTCGTACATTTGCATTTGACTTTGGTCGAGGGCGAGCCAAACCACTTATCTATCTATCTTGGGAATGGTAACCGAAATTCCAAATGAATGTCACAGTTTGCTAGGCGGATCAAGGCTCGAGCCGATATTGGTTCTATATACACGTATATGGATGAAAGTGTGCCGTCCAGTTCTTGGACAATTGTTATAGATTTTCACAAATAAGTATATACATATATTTCTTTGCGCTCGCTTGCACAAATCTTTTCAGTCCTAAGACGATTTCAGTATCCGACAAAATCTGTTGTAAGTCGGAAAGCGTGTCACACGGCAAATTAAACTGAAAGATCTAGGTACAAATATATTTAAAGAATTTATATAATGTCGGACATGATAAGTTGAGGTATATACACTCATATACATATGCATATATTTTTGATCTGCTTATGCGAGTCATATAAATATTTTTATGTTACTTTGATTATAGTTACTCCATGTTAACTAAAAATAACAAATTAATTATACAGAGAGAACCATTAAGATATATATACATATCTTAAGATTAATAGATTGATGTAGTGTAAAGGACTAATATTAGTTTACGATTTTCTCATCCATCTTCTAGAAGCTGTTGAACTGCCTATTTAATAACCAAAGGATATCTATTGTTGTGATTAGTTTGAAGATGTCCTTCTTTTGCTTCCATGCTTAATCGTTTCTGGAAAGCTCATTACAAAAATCAATATTTAATTTTCACTTAGGGAATTGATTTAATTTCTTCTGTACTTTTGCTAAAATTAGTTAAATTTCGAGAAAAAAAAATGTTATAATATAAAATATTATAAACCAAATATGTGAAATTTTTTAACTATACAACAATCTGTCAAAAAAAGAAAAATTGTTTAAACTCTTTGAATTTGAATAAAAACGGATGCTTGAAGAATAGTTTGCAACAGTTCTGATTTATCAGAACCAGAAAAATAAGAAAATTCTTTAATTTCAATGGTTTTACGTCAAAGATTAAGTAAAATGGAAATTTGTATACATTCATTGAATTCATAATTCAATTCATTATACCCTTACAGAGGGTATAATTAAATTGTTCAGACGTTTGTAACGCATACAAATTTACGCTTTCGACCTCATAAAATATATATATATTTTCTTGATCCTATGTATGTATCTATGCAGTTGTTAGATGCTACTTTTCTTAAGTTCTTAATTCTGTTTCTTTTGTAATTAAGTTAGATTCAAATCTATCGATAATCGGAACTAAGATTCTTTTATTTTTATAGTTTTGTGATGCAACTTGATTTATATTATAAACTAAATATATTTCTTATTTTAAATTACAGTCTCCGTAAAAGCGTTCTAAGCAGAAGCGGTCTCAAACCTTGCTAATCCTGGCCAGGTAAGTCGATATCTAGTTGGTAGCCTAGCTATACAACTGTGACATTGTTTAAAGGCAAATGTGTATTAATAATAGAACGATTACCCGTCGAGGTCAACACTTTATGTGTGAAAACATTTACAGAGTTGTCTATCCTGCTCCTGCCCGCATCTATCCATATTCAAATTGAAAAACGCCGCAGGATATGGGCACAATGGACTTGTCCAATGGTCAGTTGTCATTGTTGCTGTTGTCAGGATATGAATGGACTGCATTACAAGCGGATTATTGGATTTGAGGTTAAGTGCATTTTTCAGCGATTTCAAACTAAAATGAAATTGAAATTCAAAATATTGTAACAAGGATTTTCACAATTGTTTTGACTTTGCGTTTTCCGTTCAGACATGCGACAAAAAACGCGCACAAAACGCAAACGTGCAGCGTTTGCCGGTTGCTGGTTGCCGGGTGTCGGATAGGCGGGGCAAAATACAAACGCCATTGCTTTAAGGATAACGAATGCACACCCCGATATGATGCTAACACAGTGGCGCATGTGTGCAAGCGAAAGGTAAAAGGATAGCGAAAGAGCAAGCGAGAAAGAGAGAGGTAGAGAGAGAGAGAGAGAATTCAGCTGCCAGTGGCATGCCCCCAAAGAAGAAAAAACGCTGAAAGTAATCGCAAGGACCCAGCCACGTGCGCCAAGAGAAGGACCAAAGTTTTAGTGAGAAAAACGAGCCTTGATCGTTGATGGGAATGGCTAAAAAGGCAACTTAAACACGCTCCCTTACTATGGTAGGAGAAGGGGCACAGAACAATACAATGATTCACATTCTGGACTGGGGTTGATATCTGATTCTGACTAGTTCTTTTAATGGACCAACAACCGACGCGGTTTTTGGTGTCACGGGATAAAACGTTAATCGATCGATGTCTGTGTGTATGTATGTATGTATGTATTGTATGAGTGTCCTTCTGTAGCATCCCTTTTGTGGTCCGTTGTCTATGTTCTCTATATCCTCAAATGAGCATCGGGCGCGTTGTGCCACCTTGGCGTGGTTCACCACATGAATTAGTCGAGTGCATTCACTTGAAAAACTAATTTGATTTATGTTTTCGCGTTAAAGTACGGTTTCCTCATGCGGTTTCCTTTTCGTTTCGGTGGTGGACGCCACCCAATAGCCCGGGAAAAATCATCTGGTTTCAGATTTAGATGCCATTGTAACGCCCAGAAAAGCGCCTTTTGATGCCTCTTGCTTGGTTGGATTTTGGCCTCAGCTTGGTTTTGGGGGCATTGTGTAATTAATTTTTTTCTCTCGTTTATTTGGAGGATAATTTAAAGTGTTAGCTATTTAGTATATAAGAATATTCAACTCTTTTATGACTTAGAAAATAATTTATGAATAGAATAGAATCGAATATCTATAAACTTGTTTTTGAAAAGGCCGGAAAGCAAAAGCAACTTTTATATTTTATATTTTTGGTTATTATCCAAATCTTGAGTTGGTAAAATGTATTTAATTATAACATATCTATGATAAGTATATAAAATAAATATAAATAAATGTTATCCTTTAATTTTAATTAAAAATTAAATGTATTCAAATGACCAAAAAATCTAGTAAAAGAAATTTTTTCTTATAAAGAATCCCCAATGGATTTGGTATGATCAGGTAGATATATGCCCTTTGCCTGATCATAGTTGCTATAATCTACAGCTCTGTTCAGAAGATATATGTACATAGCTGTAATATAATCCTCATACTAATCTTACCTAGTAGGCTATACCAAAAATATCGCGTATTCTATGGTTTACCTGAGTTGAGATCAAAATACATATATAATCAGGTGATCTATCGAGATCACACCTAGTCCATCATGTGGAGTGATCAAAGCGGGGCCTATCATAAGTACATTGGTGTTCTGTCAAGCCGGATGTTCTGATCTGGAACTGAATCTTGCTGTCCTGATCCATCCATCCATACTGTGAGTATTAACTAATCTTGTATTAGTTGAAACTGAAGATCTATTGATCTATGTAGTGCTCACTTTAGATACATGCATATACATATATATCTGAAATGGACAAACTGTTTTTCTTGGACAAAGTTTGGTTAGGATATGTGTTTTCCCCAGATCATGTCGCCGTCTCATCACATAAGTCGTACTTTTCCCCACATGCGTGGTTTTGGGATCGCTTCGCGTATCCTTGTCAAAAAAAAATATATATTCCTAATTAATTGAAATATGAATATGACGTCTTCTTCTTATCTCCAAATATTATTTGCTCTTGACCTAATTATGCTGTGATATTTACTATATATATATATATATATAAACACACGAGCCATTTCTTTCCATGAATGAACTGGCTGATCGGTTAGATGGTCGCCCCGTTTTGCTATATCTAATTATTTTATAACTTCCTTTCTTGGCATTTATGAGCGGCGCATTGCACCTATTAGGTAGGTGCTAGGTTATGACGCCGTTGCCGAATGCGTGGAAATTCCCGCGCTCATTATTTAAAGAGCATCTAGGGAAAGTCCCAAGTCCGCACCCGCAACCTACCCATGGCGGCTGCAATCCCAAGAGCCTACGCAAATAAGCTTGAAGATATTTTTGCTGTATACCTGATCCAACCATCCATCCATATTTGTAAATCGGCGTATTTATGAATGAATCCGCGGCGTCAGTGAATAGTGAATGAATCTCTAATGCTGTAATGCATTTTTATGACAGGTACTAAAACCACCTACGGGCATTGCGCTAAAACCCTACCTAAACCAATCCCATCCAACTCGAGCAAAGCCGAGCACCCGCTGCATCCATTAGCGTTAGTAGAACAAAGCGATTGCACTTAATCCCAATGATTTTCCTTTTGTTTCTAATGACACAATGGAAGGCTTAAACGTACACGTATACAAAGTTCACAGGAAACATTCAATGCCATTTTTAGAAAGTGAAATGCATTGTAAATTGATAATTATATTCAAAATTATATTTATATCTATTTAAAATCTGTTCAAAGTATAAGTGTTGTTTATAAAAACATTTATCATTTATATGATACTAATAATTAGTAAAAATATTTATTTTAGTTTAAATTTATAGATAAATATGTTAAACCATCTTCAATTTAATTTTTGAATAAATTTTGGAGAAAAACGTTACAAGTATGTTATTTTTCGCATGATTCCATCTATCCTTTTTTCGGTTTTATTCATAAATATATTAGTTTCTTAAAGATGGATAACTATGTGATAAAGTAAAAGTTTTTAGTTACCTATTAATTGTCTCATTTTAGGCCAAAAATAATCATAGTATTTCTCTCCCAAATCAAAGTACACAAAGAGCAGTAATTTAAGAAATTACCCTACGTAATATATATCTTTCAAAAAGCAGCATTTAATATATTTTTCCTTCTTTCATTTCTTCTTTTATAAAATAACTTTCAATATTTTATTGCTAATTTTTCAAAGTATTATAGAATTTTCTTAATCTAAAAAAATATTCTTTAATTTTTGAATTGACTGTATCAGTTTAGTTATCTAACTGTTTGGGCTGTGTTTATCCAATCCAATTAATCTCAGTCCCCGCAATCACATAACGGCAAACGCCTACCACCAGCCCTTAAATTTCTAACCTTCCCCCCCCACACACACACACACACACCAACACACACATACACACCAACGCATCCCCAAGATGTTAAAGTTAAGCAAGAAAAGAAGAAGGAAAAAAGAAGATAGAATAAAACTGTACTATTTTACATGCTCAAACCTTTTTGCAGCCCTTAACTCTCGAAATCCCCAAAAATGAAATGTTCTGTGAATATTTGAAGCCAAAACTTTGTTCGCTTTATGTATGTATGTATGTATATCTGTTTATATATATCCTTATGATACTGATACACATTTTGCATATTTAAAGTATACAAAAAAAAAAAAAAAAAGAAACCGTCAAAAGCAACCCACCCTCTTTGGAGTGGAAAAGGGCACGGCAGAAAGGGCATGGTGGAAAGAAAGAAAAACACTTAATTCAATAATAAATTGCCACCACAAGAGAGAGAAACGGCCGCGAAAATCGAGACAAAGTCAGAATCAGAAGCCCACAAAAGATAACCAAGTAGCAAATTTAGCACAGTCCCTAACATCAACAAGGGTGATTGGGGTGCGGCGGGAGTACGGCGGGTATGGGGAGTGGAGGACAAAAAAAAGCCAAGCCCAGTCGTGCCTCACTGACAACAACTTTTGATCAAATTGGGTATGAGACGGGGGGTTTGTCGGTAGGTAAGCGTAAAATTCATAATCATGAATGCTTCACTTAAAGTTGTGCCCAAAAGTGAAAGCCACCCCGCAGGGACAAAAGGAAAAAATGGAATAGATATATGTATATATATATTATATATATATATATATATATATATGTACATATATAAATATAGTAGAGCAAGGACCCCGAGGGAAAACCAAAAGGCATTAAAAACGAAAGTCAAGGAAGCTGCTGCCAATTCAAGAGGCAAAAACTACGCAGGGCCAATCTTGCCTAATACATATACATACACATACATACATTATATACTACTGTGAGACCTGTGAGAGAGTGTGTGTGTGCCTGCGTGCGTGAGCGGCCATTGTTGTGCAGGGCAAAAAAAAAAAAAAAATAAAACAACCCCGAAATGAATTCTATCTCGCTCGCACAGCGACAGACAGACAACAAATCGATGAATGAAGCAGAGCCAAAAGCAGGCCTGAGAGAGTGCCTTATTCGCGCTGTGTGTGTGTGTGTGTGTGTGTGCTTGTGCGTGTAGGTAGGCCGTTCTAGGTAGGTCCTGGTCCTGGCTTACTCTCAATGAAACAGAGAATCTCTTTAAATTGTGACCCGCTCGGCCAGGAGAGCTCAGTTCGAGTTGAGATCTTGCAACGCACACACATTGCTCTCAAATCCAATTATCAAATCAAATCTTCGCCGTCAGTGTTTAAGTGAAATATCTAAAGATTTATATACGTTTTTAAATATATTTTATATATCTGAAAAAAAAAATAAAAACGTAAAATGTCGACAATTAACATGCATCCACCGCAGACATATTCGCGTCTGTTCCGTCCATGGGATACACAACGCCAGAGTCAGACACCTCCACCAACTGGTCCGCCAGCAAGGATAGTGAAATGTGAACCAGAAACGGTGACAGTTAAAACGGAGCTACCCACATGTAGCAGCAGCAACAGTGGTTATGGTCATGATAGCGATCGGGACTCCTCATCATCATCATCAGCTTCCTCGTCGTCGAGTAAATCTAGCTATGAGGATAGCCTGAATATTAGTAGCTACACACGAACCTCAACGCCATTGCTTGATGTGGCACCCCAACCAGTTTATCCTTCCACATCTCCAGCGGTTACTTCTGCCCAACAAGAGCAGCCTCCATTCCTTCCAGCCGCAAGTGATTTGTACTATGCAGCTGCTGCCGCTAATGCTGCAGCCGGTTTTGCCATGGATCCCTTTACATTGGGTCTGATGGAACAGGAATATGCACGCGTTATGGCCGAAGATGCTCAACTGAAGGCCTTAAATGCTCGTAAACAGAGACCAAAGAAATTCAAGTGCCCCCATTGTGATGTGGCCTTCTCCAACAATGGTCAACTGAAGGGACACATACGTATCCATACCGGTAAGTTAACTAAAAATCTTAACAAATCTAAACAAGACTTACTTATAGATTTCTTTTTGTTTTTCCTTTACAGGCGAACGTCCATTCAAATGCGATGTGGATACCTGCGGCAAAACATTTACGCGAAATGAGGAGCTGACTCGTCATAAACGCATCCATACGGGTCTGCGACCATATCCATGCAGTGCCTGCGGCAAGAAGTTCGGTCGCCGTGATCATCTCAAGAAGCATATGAAAACGCATATGCCACAGGAACGGCAACTGGCGCCGGCCATTTTTGTGCCAATGTATCCATATTTATATGGTTATTAAATTGGCCAAAAAACCGGGAAGCTCTCCAGCGATCTGTGAAGCGCTTGCACGCTATAAAACTGCCGGCCAATATACAGATACATATATCATATATATATATAAGTATATATATATATATATACATATGTATTGCAATCAACAATTTGAAAAAAAAAGAACTACCTCAGCCCCGTACCTGAATACTCCATTTACTTTTCATACTTGCACTCAGGGACAGACGGATATCTTCCAATCCAATGCAATTCCATCCACTACACTATGCAACACAATACGATACGAGACGAGACGAGACGATATATGCAAATATTGAGCTATTTATTTTATAATGAATATTTACACAAACTTCTCTACCTTTACGTGACGCTTCAGGAGCGTAGAGAGCCCACACATGTGTAAATACATCCTTAAGTGATCCTTTCTCATATGCTAAGCGATTAAGAGATTTAATAGAGATATATACAAGATACAAAAAAAAAAAAAAAAAAAAAAAAAACACAAAAATACTGATAAATATATATATATATATACATAATGTATTATGTTTAGATTTAAGTAAAAATTTTTCACATTTTTTATGCTGAATGCGGTTACTAGCAATATACGATTAGGATTTACATATAGATATATACATATAGGAAGAGATATAAGCCAGATCTATGTAGTTAAATATATATATAAAAAGTTGATTTTACGATTTATAAAATACAATACACAAACATTGAAAGAAATTTAAATTAATTAATGAATCTATGATAAAAGAAAATCGGGTGGCAAATATATATGTATGTATATGCATATGACCATGACATCTCAATCTCATTTAGTAGCTGCATCAATCGGTTTATGTTTGTCATGCCGGCAAAATCAGAAGAAAAATCTGCAGATTTAATGCATTGGAACGATCCATTAGCAATCATCAAAGGGTTAAAATTTACAAGTCATTTTTGGTGAAAATTTGCAAAAAGAAAAAGGAAACGAAAAAAAAATACAAAAATTTCATTCAGAAAAGTGCAGGAAAATAATCCATTGAAAGGATTCCGTTTGCTGACTAGAGTTAATTGACTTGGACAGCGATTCCACTAACTGATGATGTGGTGTGTGATGAGTGTGGCTTTCCTTTCGTGGATAGTTTCTCACAGTCCTGCAACTGCAATTGTTACACGTTGCCTTGCCATTACTCACCTGACATGACTTTTGCGTCATTCATAAGGACAATGGATTTTTCGATGTGAGTGTGTGTGTGTGTGTGTATGGATCGTAGACACCTAGACACAATGTCTGCAGTATTTCAAATTTGTTATGCGATCAATCGGATCTGTATCTGACCCTGGTCAACATCAATGCAACAGCAACAATATGACAATAGATAATGCAATTTTCAAATTTCGGTTACTATTCTCAGCCTCAATTCCCATTTCTCGAACCTTTAAACAATGAATAGAGTATCGCTTGATAGGGGCGTGCATGTCTCAATGCAAGAACTACCTGTGTCCCAAGAAGATTTCCCACACCAGACAGTGCGTCGACAATGTTGCACAAGTGTCCCGCTAGGGACAATGATCGTAATAATAAGGTCTACCCTCCCCCCCCGCCCCTTCTCGAGTTCAATAATTCTGTTTGCTGCCAGACACAGCGGCTACAACGAAAGTATATATTCTCAAACATATATTTTTCAATCGTATTCCATTTCGTCAATATTTGCCAACGATACGGGTATTATCCTGGTTACCTCTGGCCCTTGTAATATAAGTAATTGCAGTCAATTAATTTTCATAGGGTTAGCATTCGAGTGACAATCAGACTTTAAGATGATATTCTCAGAGTGTGGGAAGCATTTATACATATACAAAATGATATATATCTGTCGATCACTCTTACATTTTTGAGTAATTTTTAGACCGATCTTGAGGAATTAAGCCATAAGGTCAATATGCAAAAAAATTTATAAATATCTTCAATTTTTGGGGTTTTTTATCGAGCGACCGATCTTAAGGAATTAAGCCATAAGGTCAATATGCACAAAAAAATTTATAAATATCTTCAATTTTTGGGGTTTATTTTATCGAGCTGGAGTAAGAAATGTAGAAACTTTCAGTGAAATTAAAACAAATATTAAATATAATACTACTTTCTATTTATGTACAAAAATGTAAATTAATATTCAAGAACTATTTTTTCCCCATCTATTAGTAGATTTCAATTACAGCTTATATATTTATATATTATATGTACTTATAATACAGGGTAACAAAGTTTTCAAATTTTCCTTAAGGTATATTTGAAATTGTTTTAAATCAAACAATATCATGTGAAATATATTTTAAAATTGAGAAAAGAAAACAATTAATCTGTAAAAGAAAGAATTGATTATTTTTAATTACTTCTAAAGAAAAAGAAATGAGATTAACTACGATGACTTCTAAATTTATATCTGTCACCGACTTTCTTGAAGAAAACTGTTTTTATTTATTCAACAATCTGCAGCAGATTTTGAAATATAATGTTAACTTTAATTTAATGTTGATTTTGAAGAAGTATTGGACTAATTAATAGAAAGTTTTGTAAACATTTTTAAATACTCATTTAAACCAATTAATGTTTTAAATATTGATAAAAACAACAGGTAAATCATGGCAATTGGAAAAATCAAGGGACACTTAATATACCCTGCATCAACTAAAGATACGATTTTCAAGATAGCTATAGTATATGTATATTTCAAATAAAAGGAATCATTTTTGATTCAAAAGTTCTATTAAACCAACTAAATTAGTTGAGAATATCGAAGGTATTTAGAATTTTTTATTTATTGTTTTATATATAAATCATTATAAAGAATGATTTACTTTTGAAAAGTCCTTTGCAATAAAAATTTAATTTGTTTTCGGCATACATTTTTTTTGCTATATAGTTCTTAATTATATTTGAAAATCAATTATGTTATATTTCTTAGTTTCATTATCTATTACTTCGATGGGATTGTATTTAAAAGTTAGTACACTCTTGAAAACAAAGAAGGGAATCTATTATTTCAATAAAAATATATCATTACCTGTTAATTTTTAACTGAAATATTAAATTTTCATTTCTATTCAAAGACATTTCGATTGGTATTTATTGATATAAGAAAATAAATGTGAGATATCATCAATGCTATCATCCAATCCAATTCCCTATCAAATAATTCTTGGAAATTATTATTGTAACTAAAATATATAATTTCAACTACATAATAGTGTATTGTTTGTAAAGACAATATTGAAACGAAGTCGAAATCACTTCCTAACAAGAAAGTAGTTTGGCTATCAATAACCTACTGACGTCTTGGAACAATTGCCACGTAGGAGGCTAGAATGTATATCCATTCATGACCACAAAGAGGCCAAACAAAAGTCATCGGGTGGTCTTCGAAATTGGTCCACAAGAAATTTCGCAACGAAATAATTGCCCAGATCAAGACACAGGGGACGACACTTTCTTGCCAGTTGGCCATTGGTCTTGGCCACCCAGAGGCAAAGGTGGTCTAAGTGAAAAATTGAAATGTCTTTTGTACCACTAATAGAGAAATATACGGGCCCATAATTTCGCAATGCAACAAAAGCCGAGTCCAAGCAATTGAATGAAGAGCAGTGCAAAAAAAGGGCAAAAAAAAAGGAATAGAAAAAGAAATGAACATCGAGTGAAATAAAAAATGGTGCCGGATTCATAGTCTGAATCACTGGCTACCTTTCACAGCGCCAGTTCTTGGATGAGCAAAGTGTCATGAATGTTTTCAACCCCTCGTGGAACAACCCTCAACCTCATCCCTTATACACATACACACACACACACACTAACATTCTGACTTACACACACGGACGCACCCAAGGGCAGGAGCTGGAACAGGCAGGGGGTAGTAGCAGTCCGTGGCTGATGTTTTATACAAAGTGTCAGAGGATCCATTTAATTGGAAAATTTATTGGTCAGCAATAGGAGACAGTTTGTCTGCCTCTGGTTGTAGCCCTCTTGTTGGCTTTTCTTTTGGATCGCATGTTTGTGGTTGTTGGAAATGCTTTCACAATGCCAAGAGTAAAAGAGAAGAAGAGGGTGAGGGAGAGGAGAAGCCTTAGCGTTTTTAGAAAGTAAACACTCTAGACAAATTCCTATAAAGAAAAACGGATTTACAAGGAGTAAGGTGCCATAGTTTCCACGTAGACTGGCAACGTGTGTGGCTAACATGTTGGTATTTCTATTGATGAGACCTTCTCTTATTTTTTTCCATTTTTATATCTATGTTTTCCTGTTGCTCAATATTTCCACTTTTTGAAAGAAATGTATTTTCCATATATGTAGCTAATCCTAGGCGGAAAAGTGGGTATGTCCAGACACACGCTAAACGATGAGTTTATCTGCATAAACACTCTTAATAAGTCGATTGTCTGCTTCCTAATCTTGCCTTGGAGTCCGGTCGGATGCAGCCTAATGAGCATGTCTCACCATTGTTATCTCCTCATGCAAATGTATGCAATTTCTGTCTTAATCCTAACGCCGGGACTTGCATAACAAAATTCAGTTAAGTTACATACTCGTAGACATAGCAGGGATATGTAAAGAAGGACAACATATGGTAAGTCCCTAGCTCGTCCATATCAACACACATGGCCATCGTGATTGTCCTTAAGCTGTTTGCATAGGCACACTTAGACAAAGCGATAACACTAATTGTTAGATATCCTCAGTTAAATATATATATATATATATATATATATATATGCATATATATAAAGAAGAAGCTTTCCATTGCTTTACCATATTATCCTTATAAATTGTAGCTGGCAAAATATATATATATGTATATATAATATTCACTCTTCTCAAAATAGAGTTAAATACAATTTCGATTTAGAAAAGAATAAAAGAAGCTACAGTTATAGTCTCTAGATATTGAATTATCTGGAAAATATTCTCTTTTCCAATACCTACCTAAATAACATAATTAAATTAAACTTGGAAACAAATATACATTTCTTATCAAGAAACTTTTCACATATACGCATTAAATACTTAAACTTTTTAGTTTCAAACAATTTCCTAGTGAAAATTAAACAGAGTCAATGATTAATATTGAAACAATATCAACGATAACATTTATATATCTAATATGAAAAGGGAACACTAATTTGAATTAGTTATTCTTTTCAAGCGAATCGGAAATGATTTTTGGTAGATTAACTAATAATAAACTTCCGTCTGAATAATATCGGATTAGTTTTATACTTGTTGTAATGGGAAATCCAATTAAATTTGAATTATTATTAGTATTATTTAACTGAGTATATAGCAAACTTACATTAAAAAGTAAGAGCTCCCAAACTAAGTGACCAACAGTATCAAAATTTTTCAAAACTGAAATTCAAGACACAATAATGATAATAGGTTTATATATAACTTTAATATAATTACATATTATTTACTTTTATAAACGTTATTTTATTTAAATAAAAATAAAGTAGACATCCTCACAGTAACTTATAAAAAAAGTATAAGTTAAATCTATAATATAATATAATATCTGTAATATAAAATTATTCAATTAAAGTGTTTTAAAATCTTGTAAAATTCACCAAACATTTGGGTTGCTGTACAAATTCTCCCCGACGGACCCTTAATCAAAAACACGTTCATCATAATTTGATGCAATTGCAATTAGGATGAAACCAAAACTCAAGCAAAACCAAAACAAA
This sequence comes from Drosophila sturtevanti, assembly GCA_018150375.1. NCBI lineage: Eukaryota > Metazoa > Arthropoda > Insecta > Diptera > Drosophilidae > Drosophila > Drosophila sturtevanti. Next base: position 210,508 of record JAECWJ010000681.1, read on the forward strand.
ATCAGAGTTGCGCCCAGCTGGACAGTGAAACCGAACCAAAATCAATAGAAATACAAATAGATATAGATGAACAGTAGGTGGTGCCGGAAGTGTCCGCAAAAATACCCGAGTTCCCATCAACATGAGCCCAAACAAACTAATCAAAACTAATGATGACATAATTGGCTCGTTGGGTCCAAAGGAAGCAGCAGCAGCACCAATAGCCCATTTGTGAGACGAAAGAATGATATAGGAAGTGGCTGCCTGAGGCCAAGACAAAGCCACAGAAATTCTTTGGTTTATCCTGGCAAGGAAACAGCCATCAGTCAGACATATTTGTTCACAAAAACAGAAACAAGTTCAAAAAAGAGGAAAAAAATAAACAAAAAAAAAATAGATAATTGATTTGTTTGCAAAATGCAATGCGATGACACTTTGATTTTGCTACCCCAACGTGTGGTCCTGTGCTGCAATTAGCTGGAAGGAAATTGTTGTGACACTTGGTAAAAAAAAAGAGAAGGCTAAATTCTTAAGTAATTCATCATGACAATGATGCTGCCACACAGACTGCTTTCTTTTTTCCTTAATATTCTTTTTTAATTCATAATTGACTTTTTCTTCAGAGTCGGATGTCACCCTGCGGCGTAGCGTGTGCTACCAGTTCCCTGGGGATGGCGGATATAAAACTACCTAAAGATGTCATTATAAAGAAATCTAAGACTACAACAATTCATCGATCAAGTTTATTCCTCTACAAAAAATAAGGAACGGCCTCAGCTTACTCCTTACTATTTAGAGGAGTTTATAAAGCTTATTTTTTATTTTGCGGTTTTTTGGATAAACTCTAAATATTGAAGATTTTATAAGTCTGCCCAAGCTGCCACTTCTAGAATCCCAAATTGACGAGGCCTCTGGTCTTTCTGATTTCCTTTGAGATCCTTAAAGCTGTAGTGCTGTACAAAACATGGGTTTCTTTTTACTGCAGATATATGAGTGTATATCTCTAATATATTTTTATATACATATGATAGGTATATTATTATATATATTAGTTATAGATGTAGCTCCTGTAGAAACTATTGCTCATAGTATTTTTAAAAAGTTGGTTAATTATAAAAAAATAGGCAAATGTAAGCCTGGTACATATATATAAATACATATTTATATCTATACCGAATTACATTTGTTGTCCAAATTTAGATGACCAATGATGTATACATCGTTCAATATTTTCAAACATCTGTATTACAATGATAAATTATATAGATATAGTTTTTGGAAAAGGTATAACCTTCTAAAGGTATCAATTAAATTTAATTTTGTCCGCTTTAATATCTATATTTTTGCATCTTAGAATGCTTTTAGTTGACCATACGGCATACTTTGGCATGACTAAAGTTAGCCTGAAATTCTACTTAAAGATTCCAAAGATATTACAAAACTACATTAAAAATCAGTATTCTGAATAATAATCCCAATTGAAAGATGGCATTACTGCACTATTTAGGGACACGACACATACACGAATATACATCTTTGATGCTTACAGCTTACTTTTTATACTTGAATAAAAGAAAACAATAAAGTGGCTTTGTTTAATATATTTGTATAAAAATTGTTTAAATGGCGCTTGAGTAAGCGAGCGCATATTTTAACAATGACTTTGTTTTGATTTTTTTTTTTATGTATAAGAGAATACAAAAGTTTAAGTAGATATAAAAAATAAATATAAGTTGTAAAAATGCATATTTTACGCGTCTGATTCGTCAATATTGTCTGCCATTGCATGGTGGCCTTAATGGACTACACATATATTCGATATTTAAGTATTTTAGAAAAAGTGGCAAGCGAAAAGGCACAGATCGCTGAGATTAGCCGCTGAGATATCTCTTCTTAATTTGTTTCCATATTGTTTCGAGTTGAGGTTCATTTCGGAGATTTTTCGCTGACCAGCGTCCTAATACAGCATTATAGCTGTACGATTCTTGTCTTCACTGGGCGGTTCCAGGCGATGAAGATCACGATGTTCACGCCGTTTGGCATATAGAAGTATGGTGATATTGACTAACACCACAAATGTAGAAATCACAACCAGGTAGAAACTATAACCCAGATAGGCAAGGCCGTTACTATACCAGTGTTGTTGCTGGTGTTCAGTTAATAATACATTGTGCATTAGATACTGATAGAATTGGGTAAGCCAGGCAACAAAGGCAACCACTTGGGCGCCAGCCGCTGCTATATTGGAGGCCAAAAGCAGGATCATGGTGCCACCGCGTTTACTTGCTGATGCTGCTTTTAAAACTGATGCTATAGCCGCCACAGCACAAGCCAAAAGACCGAATCCAGTGCCCAGCGTTGTGAGCAACCATAACCAAAAGCTGGAATCGCCAGTCTCTGTTCGAATGAAATCATACACTAAAGTGGGAGACAAGGAAGTATTCATATGTCATTATTCAGAAAAGTATGATTAAATTTCAGTTAACTTTACCATCGACTTGATAGGTGCGTACTCCAAAACCAGGATTTAAATGCTGATTGCCATAAAACAGACCAAAGTTGACGTCACCGTTGGCCTCGGTTGAGTTCCCACGGCGTGGATTGGCTCGTACCCAATGATTGGTGGTCATACTTACTAATAGCAATCCAATTGCCAAGGAGCTACCAAAAAATGTAGCAAATACTAATGCTCGAGTGCGAATTGTCATCTTGCTAATCCGGGACCTGTTAATTTGCCAATGAAAAGTGTTCAAAACAAATGACTTGAATAACAAACTCAGCATCGAACGTCAGGACAAAATATTACCTTTTACAATTTACAATTGGATTATTGAACAAAGGAACAGACGCAGCCTTTGTCGATGTAGTGTTCATCGTCCTCACTTCGCCCCACCCTTTTACGTTATATCCACTTCCTCACTGGTCTTTGTTATTTTTATTGCAGTTTTCACTTTCGGGAAAATAATTTCTCCAACTGCCGACGTTTTAAAATTACAGTCTCTTAATACATACGTCTTGATGTATACGTCTCTTAAATTAAAGTTTGCCCATTATTGCTGATTTCCGCCGATTTCTTTGCTATTTACTTTAAAATTAAATTAAATTACTTGTATTCGAGTATTAACGTTGATTTTTTATGTCAACAGCAGGGCTGCAAAAACTATTTATTTAAAACTTAGGGAGGGGAAGTCTTCGATACATTTCAGTTAGTATTTAATCGGCTTGCGTCTCGGCTGTTTAGGTGTGTGTCTCCACTAGTTACTTTGTTCTCTGCTATAAATAATAAAAAGTGTTGCAAAATTTGCAACATATTTCAAATTATGCAAAATGTTCGTTGATTAAAGAAAAACAATTTATCTATTAAAAAAATGATGTTTAATTCAAATTTAAAATTAAAAAAGAGCTAAAGTATTTCTGCTTCCTTCGGCATTTTTTTTTTCAAAAACGAGCATAACAATCCGCACTGACATGCTCTATATATAATATTGGTTACAACGAATACTTAAACTATATTGAGTTTCAATATAAAATTCGGTTTATTACTCTCACCATTCTTGTTAAGACAAAATATATTGAAAAAAAGAAAACTAATTATGTTCAAGCGTCAAATAGTATTTCGCGGACAAGTTCCGTTAATTGCATTTTTACTTTGAGGCGCTTACAAATTCCGAACAACAACTTCATTGCGTGTCATAGCAAGGTATGGCCTAGGACCTCCTCCAAATGGCCCGCTTAAGCCTCCAATAAGAAAAAACTTAAAACACAAAAAAAAAAAAACAAAACAGCAACAACAGCAACCAAATGCAACAAGCCAACAGCATAAATTTATGGCCAAACGATAAGCGCCGGCCAAAAAGTTGAGGCTTCAGCTTGCTTCAGCTGCCCAAAATTGGACAAGGAACGTGCGTCGAGAGCAAAGTAGAATTTAGTAGCTGTCAAAGGCATCAGCTGTGGCGGGGGCAACACCTACAGACAAAGCGGAGGCAGCACCAGCAGCAGCACGCAAAGAATGCCACAGGTTACTCTAAAGATATGCCAAAGTTACAGAGAGGACTACCTAAAATGGTCAATTCTTGTAATGACTTCGCATCTTCATCCGGATGACGTTGATGGGACAAATAGTATATCCATTGTGTTTAGAGGCAGATTCTAATATTAGAGACCAAATGAATACCCATGAAATGTATAAATTTGTATAAATGAACAGATTTACGTCTTTCCGTATATGTGGACATATGTATCAATATATCGGTTAGTTTATAATCTTAATACCATTATTGTAATTGAAACATTTTTCTCATTTGAAAAAAAAAGTAATTTTAATCTATTTTAAATACTGAAACTATATTATTAAAGTGTTCATTGTAGTTTAGATATATATCGGCTTACCTTATTGTAGTTTTAATAAAAATCACCTTACATAATGCGTTAGCTCCATTTCTACATACACATATATATATAGATTGTGTCTGTTATAGTTTTCTTATATAAATGGATAGATTCTACATAAGTTATTTCTTATAGAACTATATACAAATGTTAATTGAAATATATTTATCATAATTAGAGGTTCCACTGTAATATTTGTGGTAGACTTGTCCCCGTCTTAAGTTTGCGTGCAAATGGCAAAAATATACTGGAGAGACAGTGAGAGAGAGTGAGATAGAGAGAGAAAGAGAGAGAGAGAGAAGGAGAGAGGAGAGACATTGAGAGAAGGCCACCTCATCCCCAGAGCCTGATGGTGGCCTGTGTGACTTTATAAGGCTGATGCTGTCAGTTGTTTTTAGTCAGGCTCATTGGCAGCTTTATTGCCCAGCTTAGTCAGAGTGTGTGTGTGTGTGTGTGTTTGTATGTGGCCAGTGGCCAGTGGCCAACCTGCATACCAATCATAAATATGAATATAAATATGAATCTCAATGCACTTTGCAGGCGATCAAAAACAACAACAAAAAAAAAACAAGAAAAAAAGGATGGAAAACCCCACACTAACCACCAACTACCTCGTTAGCCTTGTGGTGCGAAGATGCAAAACTGTTTTTGGTTATACCCTGGGCCTGGCTAACAAGATGGCAACACATGAAATTAGACTGCACCCGATGCACGTCCACCGATAGACAACGACAAAGAGGGAACGTACTGATCGTGCTCCAAGAACAACAGCAAAACTAATTAACATATTCAAATATTTGTCGCATTGTTTTCTCAGTTTCCCAGCCCCCCTCTTTTATTCCTTTTCTCTACTTTTTCTCTTTTACTCTCTCTCTCTCTCTCTCTCTTTTTATCACTCTCATATAGAGTCTCCCATCTTTTCCAGTATATGTTGTATATTGAAAAACCATTTTACGGTTTCATGCTTGGCAACCATTGCGGCAGCCAAGGAACTAACAACAGTCTGTGGCCAGTGGCCATGCCCATACCACGCCCCATCCTCACCCAGGCTCATCCAGGCCTCTCCATCTCCATTGTGCTGCATTGAAGCAACCATCTTCTTCTTTTTTTGCAGACCCGTTGGCGCTATTTTTATCGCATTTTAAAAGGCTATTTGTAGTTGTTTCACCAGGAAGTGGCATAAATTCACATCGCATAATGGCTGTGAATAAATTATTTTTTTGTTAGCTAGCTGTAGCTTCCTCGCCTCCATTGATACCTGATAAGCACCGACCACTACGTTGAGTACTTGAATACTATTTGCTACGTTGCGTTCTTCAATGAAATAAAACACCACACAAAATGAACCAAAAGGAATCAAAAAGAATAAAATAAAAAATCCCCAAACCCCAACCGCCAAACAATGCACTTGGGTACATAATCACTTACTGCGATTGTTGTCCTGCTTTTATTATTGTTGCTTGAGCTGCTGCGGATTCGTTAGAGAGACCAGCCCGAGGCCTTCCGTATGCACTCATCCAGTTTTACGCAAGCCCACAAAATAAAACAATTGGAGATTAGTGCTACATATATAAGAAAAACGAATAAAATTGAATATCCTGTTGAAAGTTTTATTTTCGTCTGATAAATTGTATTTTAAATAGGTTTGTTTGATATTTTCCAATCACAAAATGGATGGCTTGTTATAATTCAACATTTTTACTTAAAAAAAAATTAAAAATTAATTAAAAAAGGATGCAACAAATGGCTTGGCTAATTAAGAAACGAAGCACTTTGTACAGAGCAATATATGTACATATATTTCTTAGCACATTATCTGGCTTTACGGGGTTTCAGATTAAATTAGAAAAGAATACAAGTCGCTTCATAAGACAAATAACCATATGTCCCCGGTATGTAAGTGGCTCCACCACTACTAAACTTTAATATAGTGGAGGATTGAATTGGTAGTTACTTACTTCCTGCCCATCCTTTAGGTCAACTAAAAAGACGTCGATTTGCCACAACATTTGGCTAACTTAATGAGGGAAATATATTCTAATAACATAAGATAATATTGTAACTTTACTTAGAATAATTATAAGCCAAGACTTTTCCCTTTGAAGTATGGCATCAAATATAAAAAATCAAGAATCAAAAGTTATTCCTGAGAAATATATTTTAAGTCAAAGTAATAATTCTTAGAAGATTTATTTGATTAAAATGATTTTTTATTTTTAATGATTCTTTAGATTCTTTGTTTCCGTTTCCGTTTAAACATAACTTTTATGTATTTAAGTTAATGTCGGTAAAATCGAAAAGGTTTCTTAAGAAAACTAACCAGTAAGGCAATAAAAGTTGTGTAATTAAATCTGTCACTCTTAGCATACTTTTAGGAGCCACAAAATCAAAATTTTCAACTTACAATTATATAAATTTAATAGTTTGAAGCTGCTCTGAATATTAAGACATAGTTAATTTATTATATCATTAAACTGTTCATAAATTATGCAGCTTTTAATAAAGTTAGTTAAATCAAGTAACTAAGTCTTGACTTGTTAAAAAGTACAGTAGAAGTTTCGACATTAGCACTCTCTTCCAGAAATTGAAAGCTAAATATGTCATTGTGGTATAAAAAATTGGTAAACCATCATCATAATTATATTATGTATAAAACTTAATAAAAATATTTCGAATATTTAAATAAATTGTAAATTGTAATTGTAAAGAAAAATCAAATAATTTAAAGAAAATGTTCTTTAAAAGCACAGCAAAATTGCTCTTCACATTTTATACAAAGGAAACTTTTAGATCCCTTTCAACAAAAAATTGTTTAGGTATTTTGATAATATATCAAAGTTAGTTTTTTTTTCTATTATTTTGATTAAATTAAATCATTTGACCTTTAAGAAGTTTAAGTTTAATTATATTTTCACAGTCTAAGCTCCACAGATAACTCATTTATTTAATTGTTTTTCTGTATTTTAAATTTCGTTTCAAATTTTTTATTTTATTTAACTTGAGAAGGGATTTGGGATTTTTCACAATCGCATCGGGCGACTCATCTTCAACGGTACTGGAGCCCCAGGAAAGGGAAGTGGCACAAGCTGAACCACTTGTTGGGTAATTTGAAATGGTTTTAACCATCTTTGCTCACAACCGTTGCTTTGTCTGGGTGGCTGTTGTTGTTGTTGTTGCTGTTGCTGTTGCTGTTGTTCTGGCTATCTGACTGTCTGGGTGTCTGTCTGGTTGGTTGGTTGGTCTTCGGCCTGGTCAATGTCCTGAGCCTGTGGCACAGCCTTGCATGCGCATTGCGAGAGCACGACGCGTCAACAGATGTTATCCCATTGCGGCAGTGACCCCAGAAGGGCCATAAATTCTCACAGTGCTTACGCTTGCGCCTTAACAAATGTTCCAATTTGTATTTTTGCACAAATTGTTGTTTAAAGCCGTTCCCATTCCCGTTCCCGCTCCCGTTCCTGCTCCTACTACAATCGCCTGACGCTTCTTTTTCTTCCTGTTACAAGTTCCCGTTCCCGTTTGCCATTCCCTTTCCTGTTGCCGTTGCTGTTGCCGTTGCCGTTGTCATTCCTGGTGGCTTTACCTTTGCCTTTAGTTTTTTTTTTTTTGCCTTTGCTCTGGTTGTTTGTTTTCTGGCTGCATTTAATTTAATTTGGCCTGCCCAATTGGGCAGAGACGCAATTAGAGACAAATGTTTTCGGCTGCATTCCATGGGGCTACTTAGCCTCCATGTTCGTGGCAATTAGTTTCGTTTGGCTGAAAATTTAGTTCCTAGTTCCTTAGTTCGGGCGAGGCAGAGTAAAAGTTTATCACATGAAATGACCGAGGCGATGCCAATGATGAAGGTGGAGGTGGAGGTGGAGGAGGTAGTGGTGGCAGCTTCCATGGCGATTTCCCACACGTTTGTTTTGTTTGCTTAATTAGGTGAAAACTTGCAAACAGCTGTCGGGTGCTTGGCTGTTTGGCTGCTTGGCAATTGCTAATGAGCAGGACAAGTCGAAGGAGTTGGCGAAATGAAAAGTAAGCGACGTTTCAACCTCGCTTTCTGCTGCTTGTTTGCCAAACCAACAAACAAAATTGAAATCGAAAGAAAAATGTATTCGCTTAAAGTGCTAAAAATTGCAACTCTCTTCACCACTTGATCTCTACCCTATAAAGAAAGAGTGATTCACCTTTTCCATAGCATGCTCTCAATATTCTTAAAAATCTCGGTCGCAAAGAATTTGTTATGGGTAACCTAGTTCTTCACATTTTTCGATTTTTTCAAAAGATTATTTTTTTTTTTTTTTTTTTTTTTTTTTGCTTTTTCTGTACGCCTCCACGATTTTTGCCATTTTCGGTTTGTGTCAAAGAGTATGCAAGGTTCACCAAAGATTCCTTTGTGATCAATTGCCATGATTTCCTGTATGCTTTCCTTTGGTTTTTCTTTTACCTTTTTTCTTCTTTTTTTGGCATTGGCATTGGCATGGCAAGTGCATAATTTTTCAATCAATGCGAGCAGCTGTAAAACTAACAAACAAAAGCAGTATAGGAAATCGTGAGCATAGCTCAACATGGCCAACAAGAAGAAAATGAAGGAGGCAAAAAGGAAATGCAACCAAGCGGGGCAACAGATCGTCTTCGTCTTCGTCTTCGTCTTCGTTGTCGTCGTCTCCACCTCCACCTTCAGCTCTAGCTCCAGCTCCAGCATCATCTCCACTAGTGCCATCAATGGCATTTAAATGCAAATGACCACAAAGCGTGAGGGTGTTCAATGCGAACTTTATGCATGGAAATTGGCAAAATTCGAGCAAATGCAAACGTTTGTCACTACGATGGTCAAAGTGTCAACGACAATGACAATGACAATGGCCAACCAGTGTGTAGGTGTAGGTGTTGTATCCATCGATTGTGAAAGCTAACGATAGCCTAGTCCTAAAGTTTATCCATTGTGGCCTTGTGCTTAGGCTTTAGGCCAAACTGTTAATTAAATGCCATAGCTAAAAGTCAACAACTTAATGGCCAAACATTTGCATAACTGTCAACGCCATTGCCCACTACTTCTATAGCCAATGTATAGAGTGCCTGGACTGGACTGGACTGGACTGAACACCATTGGACTGGACTCACGCAGTGAGTACGCACAAGAACTGGCCATAAAAAGAAGTGTCAACGCGTAGCTCACATTCACTATGAAAGTCTTTTGCTATGGCTAGGTATATGGTTTATCTATCATGTATATGTAACTCTAAAAACTTTCTATACTCTTTTTAGATATATATTTTTTCTATAGATTTACAGAAAGATTGTGGACAAGTTTGAGTTCAACTCAAAGCCGAGTCAAGATTGTATATTTTTGGAAATATTGAAAACTTTTTCCTAGATTACTTATCAGCAGATTTTGTTGACGACTATATCCTAATAGTTTAATAACTAGTTGAGAAATTCACCGATATTGTAATGTTGCATGACGCATACTAACTAATTACTAAAGTATTATTAAAAGATATATAAATAGTTTGAAATTGATTATTAATACAGAAAGAACGTAATGAAAGAAATCAAAAACTATTTTCATGTTATATAAATGATAAACTTTTAAATTTATTATTGAAAAATCAAAGTTATGCTTTTATAGATTTAAATGTAAATTATGAAATGCAAATTTATGAATTTCTTAAAAAAGAACTCAAAAAATCTTTTTGATAATGTTCATTCGCTCATAATATCTTAAAAACCATGGAAACTTCACTTTGGAAGGGCATCCCAAGTTCGTTATTCTTGATAGATTTGATTGTCATCTCGAATCTTAATAGAGGCGTTTTATTCAACACAACGCACGATGCACATGTGTCTTCCCTGACACTTTTACTTAAAAGATACAGGCTCTTAGGAGAGAGAGAGAGAGAGAGGCAGGACAGGATGGGACAGAGAAAGAGTGAGAGGGATAAAGATAGCTAGAGTGAAGAAGAGAGAGAGATAGAGAGTGATAGAGATGTCTTCATTTAGGATAAGGTGTTTCTCTTGTTGTTCGAGTGCTCGATATTTCGCATTTTCAATTTACGATCTTGATTAATTGACGTCTTTAGTCTTTCTACGTTGAATATTTGATGACTTTACCTGGCTAATGGCGTGCGTAGCTGAAGCGTTAAAGAGATTGTAAAACGCCTGGTTAAGCCTCTGTTTGTGTGTGTGTGTGTTGGTGTGTGTATGTGTTGCCATGCCTCATAATTTGATTAACACTTTTGTGTTACCACTTCACTCTGCACCACTCCATTCCATGCCACTCTATCCATTCAATAACAACAACAACACCGAATGGTGGCTGTGGGCACCTGTGTGTGATATGGGCACGTATGAATATATATTTATATAGATATATATATGTGTTCATATATGAAGTGTGCCTGCTCACAATACCGTGAAATTATTATAATTTGTTGATGTTTTTAACTGTGTGAACAGTGTGTCTTAGCCAAAGAGCTTTGACAAACGGCAGGTAGACACACCACTGTGATGTCTCAATAATCAATCATCAATTGGTTAAAAAAAAAAAAAGAAGGCGTATCGCATAATGATAGGGCGATGATTGCCAGTAAAGTGAGATTAATGGATTTCTTAAAGCAATCTCTTAATCTCTGTAACATGACACAGATGCTTGTTAGATTCACAAGAAGATAATTTTAATAAAAAATTTCTTATTTAACGGTTATGGTAATTATGATTCATATATCGATTAGGATATGATTGCCTTTAAAAATATAATATTATCTATTTGATTAAAAACTTGAAACCGATGGAAATAACCTTTCGCTTTTCGTTTCGGTATTGAGATAGCGAAAAACAAAGGGAAAATTCTTAATAAAATATTTCGAAAGCCTTTGGCTAATTACTACAACAAAAAAAATAACTATCTAAATGTGCTATGTATATGTTCATCGAAATCCACCTTTTATTCTTTTAGTCTTAAAGCCATAAAGTTAATATTTATTAACATAAAGTTATAGAAATATTCCTAATGATTCTTGAATTTTCTTTAAATCTAAGATTATCAGTTGTAGTAATTTTTCACATGCTTTTTAAACGATTGTAACGATTCATATTATCAATTTGTATCTGTGTCTATCTCAAGTTCTATTCAAATAAATAAATTAAACCAACAAAATAAATATTAGACAGAAAATAAGTTCGAAGTTTGACACTTTTAACCACTTACTTTATAGATGTTTAACACAAACATTTAATTGGAATAAAAAACTCAATAATTCAGATTTCTTTAGTTGTTTATTTAGATTAGTCGTATACCTTAGGCGTACATTTAATTGCTTTACTTAATTAATAGAATTCATTTCATTTACTGTGTCTTGTTCTAAAAATTCTTGTGATATCATTTAGCACCACTCTCAGTGCCATTTTGGATAAATAAATAAATAAATAAATGAATAAATTAGCAATTCGAAATTAATTTGTTTATAGTAAGTACAATAAATAAGTGTTTTGGCTCGAAAACGAAAATGGAAACTCGCCGCCATTTGCGTCAAAGTTTTGCGCAAAACATTTTGATACAAAAATCATTTGGCAAACTTTGTTCAAAACTAGCAGCAATTTATCAAGAAAGATTCTTTAGTTTTTTTTTTTTTTTTTTTTTTTTTTAAATAAATAAGTTAAAATAAGTTAATCGATAAATGCATTTCACTTGCTCGAGAGTTTTTTTTGCTTCCGTTTTTTTTGTTTTAGACCTAGTTATTTAGAAATTTTAGATTTTTACTACACAATTAATTAGCCTATTTTCTTTTTGCTACTAGGGTTTACGAAGGGAGGGAGGAACGTAGGGACGAAGGAGACATAAATTTAAATCTATATCAAATTTTGCAATTGAGTTGGCTGCAATGCGCAGATTTAAAATGATGGATCAGGATCTGGATTATGATCAAATATCCAAAGCATTTGAAAGCGCGCATTTCGTACACAATTCGAATAAAAATTACAAAATACCGAGAAAAAAAATTTTGCAATTTAAATTAAAATTTTACCTATGGTTTATGCTTAGACTATGTCATTAAATTAAGCTAAGTTTTAAGATGATTTCTCCAACGTCCGCTGTTGGACCGAATTATTTTCAATTCTCAAGTCTCATCGAATCTTTTGAAGCTTTCGAGGCATATTGCGTTTGTTCCCAGCAAAATGTGAGAGCCACTATAACCCATCAATTGGCCATAACAATTCTCCTAGAACTGTTGCCCATAGCGTCCATTGATGCCGCTGTCATAGAGTTTGCTCAACGTATCCTTGGCGCTACCCATATGGGATGATGATGCAGATGATGGTGGTGGCGGTGGTGGACCATATAGCATGGTGGGTGCACCATAGGTAATAGTTGGCGTCGGATCATGATGATACAGATAACGCTCTTTACGTGTGCGTCTCTGAACGGTTTTCCAAATGCCAAAAATGCTTAATTGGGCCAACAGGAATAGAGAGCCAGCGAATATAAGACCTATGAGAGGAAAATAAATATAATTGAATGCATCAGTTGGCAGAATTCTTTTCTATTTTCTTAACAATTATTTTGCAAAGTTCTCGTTTTTTTTTTTTTTCGTAAATGAACAACCTCAACTTTAACTACTTGAAGCCAGATCATTTCAATCAAATAAAAATGAGGAAGTAAATGACCTCAGTTCGGTTTAGTTATCAAAGAAAATAAAAGTGGGCGCCACTTGACCCAATTTTATTTCAACGCTTCAAGGCAACAGCATCCAAAAGACCATCGACCAACCGACCAACCGACCAAAAGACCGAACGACCAACTGACCAAGTTTGACAGCAACAAGTTGAAGATAAACAAAAAACAATGAGAAATAAAACAGCGACAATTTAATGCATGAGTTGCATATTTTGGCATTGAAAGCGGCTCTGCTCTGGTCTGGTCTGCTCTGCTCTCAACTGTTTCACTTTCCCCTTACCCTTCCCCACAACACTTCACTCCATCCCTCTGTCGAATATTGCATGTCAGCTGCTGGTTCTTAAGAGTGCAACATGCCATATAAATAAGCCCAACAGAGACCGCAATGCCATGCAATGTGAAAAATACCAATGTCAGGGTAGAAATCGGGTGAAAGTGCCGAGAAGCCACCAAAATGTAAAGGCCAAAAAAAAAAAAATAACCATGCGTTGTTCTTTTGTTGTTGTTGTTGTTGCTGTTGATATCGTTATTGTTGTTGCTGTCGTTGTCGACATCGTCCAGTTCACGAAATCAGAATTTAAGAGCAGCAGCAATGATGACGACGACGACGACGACGACGACGACATGCCTGATGACTATCACAGATTACTTACAATACTATGTTGCAGTTATACAGGAGCGTCGAAAAACAAAAAAAATTCCTAAAAAAAAAAGGGGGTCTATAAAGTATTTTTAACCATTTGGATTAAAAGGTTCAGTTTAGGGGTTTTACTTGACTGGTTGATTGGCAATTAATAACTATTTATAACCTATTACTGACTTTTGATGTACCTACTAAACTAATTTATTAGTCAATTTTAGCTTTAGTTTAGAAATTCCCAGATGATTTAATAGGCGAAAAAAAAAAAATAATTTTTTACAATAACGAAAAATTGTTTCTAAGAGAAACCCAAATATGAAAATTAAAGATTTACTACTTATTCCTATATTAGTTGTGCTAAAGTCCTTTATCTTTAAGCGTAATTTTCCAATTTCCAGGAGATTCAATTGTCGAACAAAATAATAGTTATATTATATATATCTATATCTATATATAATATAGAGAAGACCTTAATATGAAATATTTTTAAGTTGTATAATTCTTTATCTATTATATATATTCTTTATCTATTATATTTAACAATTGGCAACAATTGTCAGTAATTGGCATTTAAATAAGATTTAATAAGTATAATTAAATTATTTTCCATTTATACAATATGTTAAAATAACAAAATAAAATCTCAGTAGATATCATTTAAAGAATGAAAATTTGCGAAAAAGCAAGGCTATATATTATATATAGTATGTATGGTAACTGTATATAAAAACCATTAAATTTTCTGCACTTTACATTGTTATTTAAAAGTTATATTGTTTAGCAATATATTGAATTATTTTGAATTACTTTCCTTCATAAAGACTGACTGAACTCTGTCTATTTATCTTCGATTCCTCTAATCTCTTAAAGGCCCCCATTTGTCTAAGACACTGCCTGCTGTTGGCAGTTGGCTGCTGCCTGCACATCAAATAGCCATAAAAAGTAAGCTTACAAAAAATAAATAAATAAATATATATACATATATATATATACCGACCAACAAAATCGTTGGCAACGTCATGGCTTTTGAACGAGTGAGTAGTTTCAATAACAAAGCGCACGCACTTGAAACTTTTATTTATGTGTTTGACTTGGCTTTATCCGTCTGCACTTGGACAAGAACAACAAAAACACACACGAAATTATTACAATTACAATTACAATAAACGGTTCGAGTCAGTGAGCCAAAAGATGGTAGTGGAGGTCATGAAGCGGTATGAGGCATGAGGCGCCGTCAGCCACAATAGAAAAACAAAAACAAAAAACAAAAAAAAAAAAAAAAAATAAATACATTCGAAAGATAAGTTAAAAAAAAAAAAAAAAAAAAGAAAGAGAAAAAACAATGACCAAGATAGAACAATGAGAATGCGTTCGCAGAGCAGAGGAAAACCCTTTTTGGTCACAATAGTACAAAAAAAAAAACAACACTCGATGGGAAAATAAAATAACGGAAAAGCCTAAATGCGGAAAAAGATTTTAACTACTGAAAGCGAAATAAGCCAACGAGTTCTTCAGTTACATATAAGCAATAGGAATTAAAAGAAGAAGAAGAGAAAAAAAAAGAATTTAGGTTATATAAATGACCAATTTGGTAATTGCCGAGAGTCTCTAGTGAAAGTAATGAAATTGTTCTATGGCAATTTGAAAAAAAAGGTCCACAGACATCTCCATATATCGTAGTAAGTATATATTTTCACTTGATATCCAATAACCAATGATCATACAGTTTTGACAAATTATGGTATGGTATCATATCGACGATGTTGCCGACATATGAAACTAAATTGCTGCTCTGCATGCCAAAGATTTAGACGGCAGGCATTAAAGATCACCGATCTTCACTTTTCCATGTGTGTGGTAAATGAGCTTAAGAGGGGGGAGGGGGGGTAGATGCTAGAGAAAACCGTTGCTCTAATTATGTCAAATAAGCAGTGATTTTTTGCCCTGGACTAGCTGGGTACGTAATTACAACAAAGATTTATGTTGCAGCAATAGCTCCACCTGGACCACCATTGCTGATGCTATTGCTGTTGCTGCTGTTGCTGCTGCTGGACTTATTGCTCCGCTGCCATCTAACGAGCTGTCAATTTAACGCTTCAACGCTGCGTTCGGCTGCCTCTAATGCGGCATGGCCAATGTGGCATGGCAATCGCTCTACAAAAATGACACATGGGAGTCAAAGTAGAAGCTAGCAAGCAGCTGTGCTTGGCTAAATTTCCAATGTGGCAAGTTGTTTTTGGCTGGCCACTATCTTGTTTCTTTGCCTGGCTAACTGTGCAAAGTTTTCGCGCCGCACGAAAATAAGGCGTGCATCATCCTCCTGCTGTGGCTGTGAATGTTGCTGCTGTTGCTCTTGCTGTTGCTGTTGCTGTTGCTGTTACTGTTGCTACACAGCTGCAATGAACTAGTGACCTGGTCGTGAGCCAAAGACACCAGCAGCATCATAACTTGTTTATGGTGCACTCACAGAACTTGTTCTCCGGAGGAGCCGAAAGAATTGGTAGAGTTAGATGAGAGGGAAGAATCGACTGCACCTACCAAACAGAATCTAATTTAATTCTCATGCAGAAGTTGGATGAAAAATTGATTCATTATCAAAATTAGCGAGCAAGCAACAATGACCAAGAACAAGGCAGTGGCTCACGACGCGTCGATGCAGTCAACCACCCGTTGGTGGTTCTAACAGAAGAGGGGAGAAGGCACGATGTCGACAACAACAACAACAACAACAACAACTATGCGACGTCCTGCTCCTTGTCTATGCAAATTCGTTGCTTTGATTTGTGCTTGATTGGCCATTTTCACAGAGAGAAGGAACAGAAGAGACACACACACAGAGACAGTGCGAAACATAGTTAACTTACCATAGCCATTAAGGCAAGTGAGCTTGTCCTGGGCAACGCCCGCATATGCCTTCTCATGGGGTCGGGCATCCGATTCGCTAGCATTGCCATTGCTGTCCTCCGATTGGAAACCAAACTTGTCTGTGATTTGTATAGACTGCACGAGCAGTATGTTATCATCCGCTGGGCTCACATCCCGACGATGGCGTGTGCTGACCAAGACTTCGGCTATAAATGGATATAGATGGATGAGAAATGCTTAGCAAACGTAAAGGTAGAAGAGAAGGCTATATTGTAATATATTTCTTACCCCCATCGGTGCCATTAAATACAGAACGCTTCTTTCGTCCATAGGAGACAAGGGACTTTAGCTCACCGCTGGCGCCATCTTCGCTATCACAAATGACGGGCTCGCAACGTGGTATGCAGGGCGTGACCAAGGCGCGGAATTGAACCACCTCGCTAGATGGGAACTTGAAGGCATCGAATTGTGAGAGTAGCACCTTGCGATTATGGGACAGCTTCTGTATGGTACCCATGATGTATTGATCGGTTGGGCAGCCATTAGCATCGATCAGTGTTATCTCAGCACTGTCCGAACCATCCATGGCCACCAATTCCCTAACAAAGATCTCATATGGACTGTTCTGTTCAACAATCTCAAAACGTAGGGCCAGTGGATCACCAACCTCAGCAATTCGTTTCATATCACTGCCATCACGCGATGTGATCTTCATAATGACATTCGGTGAATCAATGGTAATCTCCTCGCTCAATGATGATTCAATCTCTCCCGTAACACCCAAATCAACATCATTCAATACAGTTTTATTAGTCAAATCATATTGACAGGACACAGCCAATCCCAAATCGGAGGAGGTGACAATCATATCATGATGCTGTATAACAATATCGTTCATATAACGTCCATACGCACTCTGGCGAACATTACATTCGAGATCATTGTAGCCCATGCGAAAATCAAATTCCAGGGAATTGTTCACATTAACCGAACAGGATTTGGGTGCACCTTTAGCATAGACTTTGCCATCGAACAGTTTTGAGGTGCGTATTTTGGTAATCATTTCACCCGATCGACACTCGATGGATACATTATAACATGCTGAAAGTTCATAAGTTGCTGCCTCGGGTACATCCAAATATGGATTTATTACATCGGTTAAAGTGGCACGACTATGATGGGATAGTCGGCATACCATATCCCCAGTATCATTATAATCATACGAATGACATCTATCAAATAATATTTATTATATACTTATCATAAATTCTTCAATTTCAATTTCAATTTACCTATAGGGTGAGTTCAGGCAAAGATCGCGGCATTCATCAATGGTATTAATATCTTGGTAAACAGAATCCACAGTTTTAAGTATTTTTCCTGAAATTCGCTTAAATTCACATAATTTGCTTGGCTCCTCGGCACAATTATTCTCCAGATAGTCGGCGCCATCATAAGGCTCCACATTGCCACCAGCTGATAGAGTAATCCGATCCATATCAGACAACTCACATAGACCCGAATGACGATAATAGTTGGCCGAACTGTTGATTAGAATCGTAGCAGTCGTAGAGCAGCGGGAAAGTGAAATGGTGAAAAAGAAAGGGCCAAGTTAAGATAGAAGAGAAAGAAATTTGTTGTTGTTTTTTGTTTTTTTTTCATATAGAATTAGGAAAGAGTTGCAAGCAAGTAAAGCGCTCAAAAATGTGTGTGTGCGAGTGTGTGTTGTTGTTTTATTTTATTTTGATACAGTGAAAACAAATAATAAAGAAAAAAGAATGTATATATATATAATATCAGTTTTAATCAGTTTCACTTAAACTAGATCAACTAGTATTGCGTTACATAATCGAAACTGTCTCTCTGTCTCTCTCACTCTCTCACTCTCTCACTCTACTTACCGGCATGTAAACTCCGATTCACCCAGACACAACTCTAAGCAATCTCGACGCGACAACACAGTCTGACTAGATTTGACATGTTCGGGCAGACGATAGCCTTGGACCCGATCAATGCACCAGGCTTTGGTACAAGGACGCACACCCAAACATGATTTCTGTGCGTAAATTGTGAAAACCGGAAACTGTGAACGTGAAAGTGAACCTGCAGAACAGAATTACAACAATACAAACAACAAATCAATAAAGTACAAAATAAAATAAGCCAATTGGGAATTGGGTCAAGCGGTAACGGTACTGTGCGTATGCGCGTATGCAAGTGCGTAAGATGCGTTTTACGCACACGCCCCTTCACTGTAAAGTAACAGGCGTTAAGAAATAGCGACAACTGCATCGACATCGACATCGACAAAAACGAAAAAAAAGCAGCAGGCAGAAATTATGCGTTTGCCGCAAAACGTTGCCAATGCCAAAAGCCAGTTTGCAGAATAGGTAAAATCTAGTTTTACTTTGCCTGGGTCCAGGCCAACATGGACCCGTCGTCATCGTCATCGTCATAGTCATGGTCGTCGTCGACGTCGACGTCGCCGTTGTCGTTGTCGTCATTGGGCTGCTAGCCAAATCATGCGTAAAACTGAAAGGCGTGTTTCGCCACCGACTCTGGTTACATATATACATATGTGCATATACAACGGACAAATCAGTGATTTATGCCTCATTTTTTTCTTTTTTTTTTTAAGCTACTCAACATCTCATAGCTTCCATGAACTAGAACTCAATAATTGAATGAATGAGCCAAGTTGCGAGTAGTTGTGGCAAGTTGAATTATTGAACTTTCTTTGGCACACAAAACGGGGCTAAACCGAGGAGTAGTTATGCTTAGTTTTTTTTTTTCTTCCTCTGATTTTTTTCTGCTGATTTTTTTTTTTTTGCAGCTGCAGCGCTTCCATATTCTCACACTTTCTAACTCACCTGGCAATTTATCGGCCGTTGTCTTGAAAAGTACACACAAGCCGGTTTCATAGTTGACAGCATTGCAGGATTCATTGCTTTGGCATGCCTCCAGACAGTCAGTTAGCATTAGGGTGCCGGGTAGGGTGTCCAGCATTTTGGATGGAGCCGATAGCAAATACCTTAAAAATGAAAAGGAAAAGTTTCATATATATAAATGATATATGATATCCCAAATATCTCGATTTGAAATATTTTCAGAGTTTGTCGCTAAAAATATCAAATATATATATACATATATATGTATAAATCAAATGATTTTGACCGCCCAAGAAAACGAAAGTGCCTTCTGTCGACAGTTCCCGCATAAAATTCACTCACTTGCCGAAACAAAAGACTCAGACAACGAACTTGTTTATCAAATGCTGCTTTTTGTTGTTGTTGCTGCAGCTGCTGATGTTGATGACATCAAAACAAGTCATAAGATTGGTCACGTTTATGTCTTCGCCTCCAAAAAAAAAAAAAAAAAAAAAAAAAAAAACAAAACACTGCCACGCCTCCTATAAACTACATTTGCATATACAAGGCGATTGGCGGTGCTTTGCCGGTTCCCATTGAAAGTACCGTTACGGCGGCATCATCATCTTCATCGTTTTCTTCGACTTCGGTCTTCTTATGCTAATGTTAATTGGCCAAAATGTCAGTATCTGGTAGTACTGTTGTTGTCGCTGTTGGTTTTGTTGCTGCTGCTGCTGCTGCTGCATTTCATTAAAAATTTATGAACTTTGCTTTCCAGTCAGTCATTGTATTATTTCGGAAATTATATATCAGAAGGAAAGCAAAAGTGAAATTAACAACGGCAATAACAGTTTCTAAAAAAATCATTGCATAAGCCAAAGTCGAGGGAAATTTCTTGACCTTTGTTGTTGTTGCATTTGGTTTTATTATTTTCTAATAAAACGAAAAGGCATGGGAAATTTTCATTTCAATGGCAATTGTAGAAAATGAAAAGTGAATATTATATTTTTGGCGAATTGAAAATGTTACTTAATATATATATTAATGCAAAACGAAGAATAAATGTAAGGTGGCTGTATGCAGATGTAAATATTTCATTTAGTTAATTCCATAAGGTTTTTTGATATAAAAAAACTTTTAAAAATAAGATATTTATAATAATCTATAGATTCGCTTGATTCTCTTACCAATATTATTTAAACTAATCGTATTCGCCTAACTACTAAATATTGGTAAAATTGATAGAGTTCATTGTTAAACTGACACTTTTATAGCCAATAAAAGTATATGGCAAAGAGAGATATTAACTATTTAAAACGCTAATCCACGCCCACATCAACACAATCAGCATAGCCAACCGCCCACTTAAATGATTTTAAAATTGATTGCTATGACTTTTTCTCGATTTCGCTTTAACGATATATAATCCAAGTGATTCGAAAATTTATGCAAATTTTTTGAAAATACTTATATTATACATAGGATTAATTTCTAATTTAAACACTTACCCGGTGATTATTTCGAAACCAATCATATCGGGATCACATTCCTCCTCCAGGCCGGCAGGTGATTTATCTGTCTTGGCCTCTGGTTGTGCATCATTTGGTGTCACTAGGGGTTTGGGCAACTCATTGCTACCGGCAGTGTTGCTGATGCTACTGCTGAGTGGAGCTGATTCCATACTTTGTTCGCTTGTGGCTGTTATGGTGGTGCTGCCGCTGCTGCTCCCGCTGCTGCTGCTGCTGCTTGTGGTTACCGCTTGGGCACCTGCCGTTGGTGAGGGCGTCACATTGGTGCGTGGAATCGTTTGCTTGACCGGCTTGACAGGACGTTTTGTTTTGCGTGCGGCATTGGCGGCGTCACTCGCAATTAGACAGAGCAGCAACAGAATTGTGCAGCGGCGTAGAAACATTTTGTTGACCTGGGCAAAAGATGGAGTTGGCAAAATGTTAATTAAAGCGTAATTTATGTAATTCCTGTTGTGCAAATGCTGTTTTATTTAGTCTACAGTATGGCAGAGGGGGGGGAAGGGGAATGGGCATGGGGATCCAGTGAGAAAAACAGACATCATGGAGGGCAGCAATATGGGGGCTTTGCACTTGGACGAACAACGGAACTTGATGTACTTTCTGCCTGGACTCTAGAGTAGGGAGTGTTGGGGGATGGTGGGTAACATCTATAGCTACAGCTTCGACTTGGTCTTGGTTGAGTGTTTGAGCTTTAATTGCCTGACTTGTACAGTCTTTTGGCGTTTAATTAAAGCTACAGCTGTGCCGCTTTGTATTTGTGCAACAGTAACAACAACAACACCAACAATAGATAGAAAATTGTAAAAGGTAAGTTTAATGTGTGAAAAGTGCTAACGCCTGGGAAAATCAAAAACTTTTCTAAATACAGAGAGAGAGAGAGAGAGAGGAAGACGGCTAAAGTAGTTGCCATTGAGATAGAGGCACGAAAAGGGTCACAAATTTTATCACTAACATAAGATAACATAACATCCACTTAAATAAAAAATTGGCCAAAACAATCATTAAAATAAAAACACGAACTATAGTTGTATTTATATATATATATATAAATTTTCGTAAGTAATTGCCAGATAATACTCGTATGACAAAAGTGAAAAACAATCTTGAGCCAGTCTTATTAATACATTTTAATTAACAATTTTCGTTTAGATCAAAATAAGAAGGTTAGATCAAATGGCTTTAAAAGAACTATTACTATTATTTAAATGGCTTTTTGTTTGTTAATTCACATTCAGGTTCTAAACTTCTTGTTGATTATTTATGCTTGTAAAATTAACAAAAAATTAAGGTCATAGCCCAAATGGAATCGGTAAGTATGCCATGGTAATTGTGTAAAACAGTTTTTGTTTATAACTATATACTTTTTCTTTTTACTCTGGGCATCGATAATAAAAAATAATCATAAATTTTCAATCTACTATAATAATCGGTTTATGCAATATATAAATTTTTAGTGTTAAACAATTAACACTTTTATTGCTGCGAAATCTGATATGCAACACTTTGTTAATTATTCTTTGTTATTTTTGACTTCTTCTTTTCATTATTGCCAATGAAATTTATGTGTGTGTGCGTGTGTGTGTGTGTGTGAATGTATGTTCGCGTGTTTTTGTATGTGAAAGTAAATTTGGTAATGGCTCGCAACGTTTTTTGTTTTTTGTTTTTGTTTTTACTTCATTCATAAAACTGAAATACATTTTCTTCATGTTTGGTTTTTTTTTTACTATCCGAAACATTGAGTTTATAGCCATGCGAATGAGTGAAATTTCACTAGCTAGCCATAAAACATAAAAAAGCAGAAAAAAAAACTAACTAAGAGACAACAGACAAAACTCAACTGTGAGATAATCTAAAATGTTGCTCATTATTTGCAAAAAAAAAAATGAAGAAAAAAAAAAAATACCAGTAGCTGAACTGTTAATAAGTAATGCCGTGAGAAAAGATTTCAGTTGGCAGGAGTTAATATCAGGGTACTAGTTGGTTACATAATTAATTGTTTATATGTATGTATGTATGTATGTATGTACGTACAACATGCTCTCTATAATGTTGAGGGTTGTGGGGTGTGTCATAGCAATAGCAAGTGAAGTAAGGTATGAGATGAACTGACCCCAACTCCAACTCCGCCTCCACCCCATTCCATAAAATACTCGCACATAAATTATGAAAGCCAAACAAGAAGAAAGAAAGCACCGTTAAAGTTAATAACATGCTTGCACTAAAAAAACAATATGCGGGTTGCCGTCAATGCCGCCACGCTGCTGCTGCTGCACCATTCTTCTGCTCCATTGAACGGCAGAGAATCGTAGATAGAGAGCGAGAGAGAGAGAGAGAGAGAGAAAAGAACTCATTACGGTACGCTCACTTCCACTAGCAATTAGTTTGTATGAATGAATTTATGCTAATTATAGGCCTTGATGACCGACGCGCTTTTAATAAGCAGCCCAAAAAAAAAAAAAAAAAAACTCAGCTTCAGTTGCATTTCGGGGCAAAAAGTTTTGTAAAAGTATTTTTTTTTCTTTTCTTTCGTTATGGTTTGTTTTCTGTTATTGTTTCGTGTTGTTTTTCCTTTTTGTTCACCTTCTTTTTCGGTTCAGCTTCACCTGCTAACCCACAAATTTAATGAACCATTGACCAAAGTGGACAAGAGGCGAAAGAACTAAAAAAAAAGAAGTATATGAAATCAAAAATAAAAGGAAAAAAATAAAACTAAAGCTAAAAGAAGGGAACACGTGTGCGTGCAGCATGTGTGTGGCATGCGGTTAGTTTATACATATATATATATATATATGTACATATATATAATTTTTTTTGATGTGGTTTTGACTTGCTGGAAGCGACTGCATATGATTTTCCCATCAAAAGAAAAAACCAAAATCTGGAAACATTTTAATTAACATGTAATTTGTGGTTAGGCAAACGTTTTGCGTTGCTCGCCTCTCCCAGCAGACACATAAAAAGTTAAGGAAAACAAAAAAAAAAAAAAAAAAAAAGGAACACATAAGTCTATCAATTTCACTAATTGAACGTTAACAAGCGACTTACGTTGGCCTAGGGTTGGAGCGATTCTCTTTCCAACCATACAGTTAATCATCAATCAATAAGGAGGAAATTTTCAGTTCAAGTTTCAGTTATTGGGTGCGAGATGATGGAAGCTCTGTTCTTTATGTTCTTTGGGCGAAAATTGAAGATATTCGTGTTTCCTTGTTAATGTTTGCCTCATAAGCAAAAGTCTTCTAATCATATGGAAGTAAAATGTTAACCTGCTGCTTTTGCTCCTGCTGGTTCATTAAATTCTCTAATGGTTTTTCTTTACATCCGCATTTCAAGGTAAGCAAAACAAAAAAAAAAAAAGGAGAAAAAGCGCAAATCAAATGGCCAACGAACTCAATGAAATTTGAAATTATGTAAATTGGATTTTTGTAATAGAATTTAATTAGTAAACTTGCAACTCATTCGATATTCTTTAATTGAAAACGTGAATTTCTAATTGATTTGATACCAAAAAAAAAACAAAAAGACTTAGACAACGAACTTGAGTTCAATTTGTAATGAAAATTATTTGCGAAATGGTGTATAAAGAAACAAAGATGTTGGCATATTAAAAAAAAAACCAAACATATTGAAACAATCATTCTTCTTTGTTAAATTGTTTTCATTTAGCTCCATTTGAATTTGCATATATCGAAAGTCTAAGAAAAAGTTTCCCATAATAAATATATTGCAATTTATACATGCCTGATTTAATTCACAAGTTTTCCCTATATTTCAGGTCATTCAATTTGAATTTATGCCACCAGCAAACCAAATGCCAAATGCTAATTGACTTTTGGACTTGTCTAAATAAAAATTTCCGCAAAACAAAAAAAAAAAAAACACTTTCTCAATGGAAATGCCAACAGGCAAACAAGTCTTTAAATATTGTAATGCAAAAAAAAAAAAAAAAGATGAAAAAAGAAAAAAATTAAGAAAAAAAAGAGATACAAAAGAGAAGAATGAAGCTCGACTGAGCCTGAGCATGCATAATAAATAAGTCTTTGTGGAGCGACTGAGGCTGAGAAATGACCAGCGACCCGCAAAAAGGAGGAAGCATCGTATTAACAGTAGACCAGACCATAGTAGAAGTCGAAGTCGAAGTCGAAGTCAAAGTCGATGTTGGAGTCAGTGCAGCAACGGAATGGCGGCATTATCATAAACTAAATATAGCAGCAAATATCAATTTGATTGTACCCCGGCCCCGGGAGCATAACAGAGCACAAATTGAGTGCAAAAGCAGGAGAGGAGTGGGGAGAGGGGAATTGAGCGGTGGCTAGTCATTGTTTGCAAGTACCGTTGAAGTCCGGTGTCCAGTGTTGGTCAGTGATAAATTATCACTGCTAGCTCTGTCCATTAGTTTGCTCTCTTTTTTTTCGGAAATGTACGAGGTGAGCGAGTTAGGAGTTGCCAGTTGAAACTTATGGCCAGCAATAAGTATGAGAATGAGATTGCGCTTTAACCAGGGCCTGCCCCCAAAAGTGAGTAACCTGGGCCAAGGCGTTGGCGTTTATTATGCAAATATTTTAGCCTTAAATTGCGGCTGGCAAATTAATATGCACACAGTACAGATGTCAGAGCAAAAGAAAGATAGAGAGAGGGAAAGAAAGAGACGGTGTTTAGAAAGAGGAAAGCGCGAGTGTACAATGTCGCATTCATTTAACGGCACTTGGCTGATTGTTATTTAAAGTTCAGTTCATAACAATTGTGATGCTGTTGCACAGTTAACAACTTGATTGGTAGCGCTGGGCATGCGGCTGACATTGAAATGTGGGCCTGGTTAACTGGCACTCGATGCCACAATCGATGACCGCCAATGATTGTTGTCGTCGTCGTCGTTGTCGTCGTGCCCAACTCTACAACTTTAATTCCAACTCCAACTCCATTTCCAACACAAACCTCAACTGGTTGCATAACTAACAATGTTTAGACCGCATAAATACATGGCCAACACACCAAAGCAACTGCATTCAACCATCTAAACTAACATCTAACATTCAACTATAACGGAGTCCCGCACAAATGCTCATGACATGCAAAAGAATTTCAGTTATGTTGAGCGATTATGCAGAAAACAGTGGAAAACCAAGATGTTAGTTTAGCCAGAGGAGATTGTGGTGGGGATTTGGCCATTTAGCAATGCAAATTGCCTTGTTTAGTTTATAGATAATGTCATTCAGAAATGGTCAGGTAACAAAAAAAAAAAAAAAACTACGCAGAAACGAAACTAGTAAACTGAACTAGTTCGGTGCCAAAGTCAATTTCGATAAATGCATTTGATAAGAATGAAAAACGACACTTGACATAGAAATAAAATCAATTTACAGTTGAAACGTATTTTTGAAATCAAGTAATTAACCATATGATATAGCTCTTGACTACTTCAGTTTGAACTCAAATGTTTTAATTAAGATAAATATAAAAATGTAAAACAATCGAAAATCAAGTTCGTGCCTAAAGTCTTTTGTTTTTATCAATTGAATACTCAAAGCATAAGTTTTTTAATTAATTGAAGTTTGAATTTCACTTTGCATAGAAAAGTTATAGTTTTTCCACAGTTTCCCATGACTTGTTAACTTGTTTTTATTTACCATTATAGCTATCGGATATTAGATTGGCAAAGTTATGAGTTAATTGATCCGGCACTCGGCTTGTATTTGGTCATTTATAATCATTTATGACCATTTATAATCATAGTGACATAGAAACTGTGAAATAACCATTATGTAGGTACTTGTATGTCCATAATCTTAACACTTTGATGGCCATAAAAATATATAAAAAAAAAAAAAACGTCGTCAGCTACAACTTAATCTTCATCGTGATCGGCACCAGAGACCAGAGTCCATAGAAGAACATATATAGAAGAGGGAAAAGAGAATTGTAGCAAGTAGAAGTTAGGGACAGACGAGAGACTATATATATGTATATATGTATATGCACTTATGACTGGGCAATTAACACTTGACATTCTTTTCACTTTTTTTTTCGTTGGCCTTTGTTTGCATTTTGTTGTTGTCTTGTATGTGATATGCTTTAGGCCACAATATAAAATCCAACACTAATCGCCTCATAAAAACACATTTTATTTGATCTACGTGACAAAGAACTTTTGTAGCATTTTCGTTTTTCTTTTCTAGATGGTTTATGACGTATATATGTTTATACAGATATATAGTATGGATATATGTATGTAAGTATGTTTGTTGGAGCATGTTATAGGTAGGGTTCCAGTTCCAGTTCCACCTTTTTGGTCGTGTGTCAAGTGCCAAGCGCATTTCGCTTTTTTAGCCCAGTTTAGTGTGTGTGTGTGTGTGTGTGTGTGTGTGTTGTACTTAATAAATGAGTTGACACTTTCTTTTGCATTGTGGCTTATTGTATGGAGTCAGTCAGTCACAGTCAGTCGATGGCATAAAATTCTACTTCAGTGTTAATTTGAGTCAATAAAAAAACGTTTAAATTCTAGAAAAGTGGCTCAAGCTTAGAAATCGAAGCGATTTTGTGTTAGAAAGCAAGCAAATTAAATGAAAACTATTTTGTTGTTGCTGTTGTTGTTGTTGTTGCTTTGCAAAACTATATGTGTTTCTATGTGTGTCTGTGTGTGTCTTATACTTAATTGTTGAAAATTGTTGCGGCACGTGTCTGGTTTTCTCTCTACAAATTCTTGGCCTAAAAGTAAAAATTCATAAAGATGAAAAACCCGAAAAGCTGACAGCTAAAACATAAATCCCAAAAATAATAAAAAAAAAACCAAAAA
Organism: Drosophila sturtevanti; assembly: GCA_018150375.1. NCBI lineage: Eukaryota > Metazoa > Arthropoda > Insecta > Diptera > Drosophilidae > Drosophila > Drosophila sturtevanti. The sequence continues at coordinate 238,229 of JAECWJ010000681.1, forward strand.
AAAAGAAAAACTGAAGAAAATAAAAACACAGAAACCAAGGAAATGGTTACTAACAAATTGAAAAGCGCACGCCAAAGTCGCATCATCATCAACATCCGCAGGAGACGAAACGAAAGGAGGCGGGGGATTAGAAGTCTTGAGGAGTACAAGTGGAAAACTGGACTTTAAAAATTAGGCCATCGCCTCCCACAGTAGATACACACACACACACACATACACACATAGATTTATGCCTAACTGTTGCAACAATTTCAACTGTTCCTCCCCCACCATTACCACCTCCCCGCCACCCCCTTTTGTTGTACGTGTGTGCATTGCAAATTTACGACTCAATCAAATGCAAATGTTTTAAGAACATTTTTGATACACATTTTTCTTTTACCTGCCACCTGCTACATCGTGACCCATTTCGGGCAAACGGTTATAAATTGCGTGAAAATGCATTACGCAAGTACAAAAGGCTGTGAATGGTGGCAAGATGTCGGTATTAACAATAACAACAACAACAGCAACAACAGCAACAGCTACAACAGAAGCAGCAACAATGTGAATGCCGCTCCAGTTTTGTTGGCTAATTTATGCAACGACAAGCTCAGTGTTTGGTTGGCAGGTGGAAGCTGCTGTCGGTGCACGTAACTGTCAACATGGTGCAAACTAACTGTAAACTGTAAAAGGCAGCCTTACCAACTAAACAATCAACCACCCACCCACACCCACTCATACACACTCATACACACTCATACTCATACAGGCCACACACCACCACCAACTGCGCAGCTAATTGTTGAGCCAATTTGCGGTCACATTGTTGCTCTGGTGAGTAATAAATTTGTATGCCCGAATAGATGGCCTGACCGGAATCGGGTGGGTCTTCTCTTCTATCTATTACTTTTTTTTTCTTTTCTTTCTTTCCAGACTAGACTGAAACCCAATGGAATGTCCCATAAACCCATTTTCCATTAGCACTTGCCTCGAATAGTTAAAAGACTTACACACTGCATAAACATACAAACATGGATTGACTTTTGTCATTTTTTTTTTTTTTTATAGCCATGCATAAAGGTATACCTAAAGATTTGTTAGTTATAAACATATGTTTGCCAGGTAAAAATTCCGTTTAATTATATTCCATGCAGGCAATTCATCAACCATCAACTAATCAATTTTTGGCCACGAATGGATCATTTTATGATTTGGCTTACAGGATATATAACTAACTATAGCTTGTAGTACAATAAATTTTTAGATTATAAATAAGTTTTACTATAACTTATTTTAAAGTTACAAAAAAAGAAATAAATGCAATTTTTATTAGCTGTAGTATCTAGTTATACATTTTTGAGTATCGAGTCGTTTTGAAATAATCATAAAAAAATATTACATAAACATTTTGAGCACTAAAAGCATGAACTTGGGGATACAAATGATCATCAAGTTTTCACATTAAAAGCGTCTTGCAGAAGCCAAAACAAAACAAGACAAAAAAAAAAAAAAGAAATAACAAATATCAAACAAGAAGAAGTTGGCTTAGCCAACATTTGGCCAAAGTAAGCAAAGATAGGCTTTGGGTTATGGATTGAGATTGGTATTGTTTGTTTGTTTGTTTGTTTGTTTGATGCACTGAGTGATTGATAGACTGAGTTTCCAGCTTTCAGATTCTTCAACTGTCTGAAATGCCGCCTGCTCTATGATTTTGCTTTTGCCGACTTTGCGCTAATTTGTTGGCATTGGCCAATACAAAAGATGAGAGGAAGATAGAGAGAGATGGAGATAGAGAGCAAGAGAGAGCTTATGGGGCCTGGTTTTTGTCTGGCCTGGCAGGAAATACAGGCGCAAAAGCTGCCGACGATCATGTCTGCAGATTCTTGGCAATTTCTGTTTGATTTATTAGCCATCATTACATACATTCAATATGCTGTCTGCAATCAAAATCAATACATCTTTATATACACACACATATATATATATATGTATATATATTTATCTTAGTTGAACATTTTCTTTAGTATTTCCGGCTCAGGTGTTTGTCAACGGAAGAGGCCGAAAAATACAAACATTTTCCGCTTTAACAAAAAAAAAAAAAAAAAAAAAAACTGGAACAGGCCAACCAATGCTGGCCACATAAATAACAACCAAAAAAAGAGTCAGTAGCCCAATTGGCCATTTTGGCCCAATATAGACAAACCTCATTATATAATTTGCACTAGAAAAAAAGGCCATGCAACAGAATTCTGGCTATGGTTCTGAATCTATGTCTGGGGGTAGAGATTTATGGCCAAATAGATTTGCCCATTTGCGGATGCGTCTTTAAAACGCAATAAATATTAAAGTCATTGGCTCTGCGTGCTGTTTATTTGGCCAACTCTAGTAGTAGCTACCAACTAAGAAGAAGCTGGATAAATTGCTATATAGAATATCAAAGGAAAATGTGGAACAGTCAACGGCATGCAATGCCACAACCACAACGAAACCCCATAGTCATAGTCATAGCCAATGTCTTTCTCTTTCTATCTCTAACTTTATCTCTATCTCTATCTCTATCTCTTTCCTTTCTTGGCTGATAATATTCATTGCACAATTATGCCTTGCCTTTTTAGCTAATTTATGCAGTGTCTGCACGTCAGTCAGGTGAAAGAATATCTATTCATATAGATGGCGGCCCACGCCAAATTATTTGCTATTTAGCCAACAAACACACTGAGCCAAGTTAGCACAACTGAGCTGATCTAAAACTGGGTCGATGATATGTAACCAGCAGCAAAAGCAACAACAACAGCAACAGCAACAGCTGATTTCCTGCCAAACGAATTTCACTTTGTTTGCATTTTAATAAACATTATCGATAGCCTCCAGATGAAGTAGCCGGAGATTAGACATCTTTAGCCCCCCCCCCCCCATCTCTCTACCCATCTCTCTTTATCTGTGACTCTTTCTGTCTATATCTTTTTTGCATCGGGGTAATTGTGAACCAAAAAAAAAAAAAAACTGTTTACAATTTTTGCATTCAGACTTGTTTTTCTTATAAAGAATTTTATGGTATGTAGTGGGTTTTATTTTCAGAATTGGTTGTTCTCTTTTTAAAACAAGATTTAATATTGTTTATTTTTTTCTATATATATGTATATATATATATATATATATTTAATTTACAATTTAATTATACATTCTTTTATTTAAGGCTTAAATCTCATAAATATAAATTAAATTAATTTAATTGTTACGCCAATTAAATCCTTTTCTTTAATTGTTTATGTAATAAAGATAATAAATCGTTTTAGGCTGAGATAATTATCTAAAAATTCTACTATTATTTTATTTCATTATTTGACTCTTAAGGGGTTCATTGACTACCATTATTTTTGAGTGTGTTTATATTGAAAATTTCAAATGATTTTTCTCACATACCTGTTAACTGTTTATACACCTTCTTATGTCAATGTGTGTGTCTGTGTGTTTGTCTGTGATCTGTAAGGCAAACAAAATGCAAATTAGATAAATATTTGCCTTGTATTAAATAGTAAGAGTATATACAATGGGGGGAAGATATAATTTCAATTTGAGCCAGAAACCCACTTGAGAGAAGATCTTCAATAGAAAAACGACATAACGACAATGTAGGAAACGAAATGCTGCCACATCCACAATACCAATGATTCTTATCAGATGAGCCAATCTGCAACTGCACCATTGCAACCACTACCACCAATTGAGTTTAGTGTGACAACGTTTAACGTGAAAACAAGAACTAAATAAATAATTTTTCTGTCTCCACAAAATAAAGAAAAAAAAAAAAGAATAGAAAAAAGAGGAAAAAAAATCTCAACAGCAAACAATAAGATGCAGCGATAATATCATTATAGGAGAAAACTTACAAAAAAACTAAATAAATACAGTGGAGAGAGAGAGAGAGAGAGAGAGAGAGAGACAGAGAGATGGGTAGCAAAAAACGATGGGTAGAAGTATCCGTCTCCTGCTTTTGGAGCGCTTATCTCGACTTTGAATCGTCAGCAGGTGACATTGAAGTAATTTACTTGCTGTGGCAAGTTTCTTTTCATTGCTACCCACACAATTTATTTGCAACTATTTAAGCGAAAAAGAAAAACAAAAAGCAAAAACAAAAAAAAAACCAACCAAAACAAAAAACAAAACAACTAAAACAAAAAAAACAACCAGAAAACAACTTTTGAGTTCGTGGCGGCTGTAGAGAAGAGCTTGGGTATTATTAGCAGTCCAAGTCAGAGTCTAAGTCGAAGTCGAAGTTGGAGTTGAAGTTGCAGTCGAAGTCGAAGTCGAAGTCAGAGCAGAGCTAATGTCAGTCAGCCAGAGCACTTCTTTTTCTTGCTTTATTATTGGCTGACAGTGTCGCTGCAGTGTTGCAGTTGCAGTTGCAATGTTGCCGTTTGCAGTTTTCAGTTGCTGTTGTTGCATTTCGCATTCCATGCTAGCGAAAGTTGACCTAGTCGACGATCTTGGTTTTGGTCCCCTCGAACTGATGTTTTTGTTTTTGCTGTTGTTGCCGCCGCTGCTGCTGTTGTTGTTGTTGTTGCTATTGGTCGGGGGCATAACTCAGTCTTGGCTAAATTTGCTTATAAATAGCGAAATTAAATATGGCCAGCAGCAGCACCAGCAACAGCAGCAACAGCATTGAACAACGACAACAACAACAACAACACTAACAGCATTGCCTTAAAAAGTCTACCAATTTTAACACATTTGCAGTCTCAGATCATCAGATCTCCTTCATTTGACTTGGCTTAGTTAGTTTCACTAGCCAAAAGTTTATTCTTGTACCAAGTTTAACGAGCTAAACAACACAAAATGTATACAATTAACTATGCAATACACGCGCCGCACCGAAACTAACTTCTTTTTTTCATTTTATTTTGGTTTCTGTATTTTATTTTTCTTATTTTTAGTTTTGGCAACTTTCTTTTGCAATTTGAATGCAAATTTAAATGATGATGATAGAAGAGGTGAGAGGAGAGTACATAGTAACAATGTTGAATACCGGAAACATTCTAATCATTGTCCACTTTTACTTTTATGTGTGACGAATTCGTCTACGAAAAATGTTCTTAAACCAGATTTCACATTATACTTACTATGTATTATCGTAAACGGAAACTCTCAGACATTGAACTGTAACACTTTCTAATGGGGTCAACGAAAAATGAAAGAACACCTAGACAAGAGGGCAAGGAGTTAAAAGACGACGACAACAAAAAAAAAAGGCAGCCAACTAATAAAAATGCCATTGTATGGGCAAAGAATGTGTACAAAAAAAAAAAAAAAAAGAAGAGACGGCTCATAAAAAGCGGCCAAGTACCAAACACATGTGCACAATAGACACTAACCAAAAAAAAAAAAAAAAAAGTAGAAAAAATAAAAATAAATGCCAAGCACGTTGGCTTAGACCAGCCCAATTGGCTAAAAGGGCGAAAGAAGAATTCTCTCAGACCAAATAAAACAAAGAAAATGACTCCAAAATTACGAGCAACTAAACATCCATCTAAACTTAAATCAAGCCTATTAATGTAGAGTCTTTTCGTTTTTTTTTTTTTTTTGTTTAATGGAACGCAGCCAATGTCAAAATGTTAAGAGGCGAGAGTGGGACAACGACCATAGACAGAGAGAGGGTCGGTCTGTGGGCTAGAGTATGGCGCTTTCTTTTATGCGGTTTCAGTAGATTTTTGTCACGAACCAGGCACGTTTAATGTTTATTGGATTATTGTCATTAAATTTTGTTTTTTTTCTTCTTCTTCTTCTTTCTTTTTGTTGTTTTGTGCGGCGCTGCTGAAAGCGAAATTGAGTGTCCATTGAGTGAATTAGCCGAATAAATTGTGGAATAATCCAAAGAATATGACGACTTAAATATCATTTTTAAATCGATATATTAATAAATGATACCCATAGATGATATCTGATAAAAGGAAAGAAATGGCTGAAAACTTGTTTAGGCCGTATAACTTGAATGTGAAATAAAAAGGCATTCTTTGTCCCTCATATATATATATATATACTTTATAATTTCTTAGTTTTCTATATAACATAATAATTATATTAAAACTAAGTCAACTAAGGTAATGTCTTTTATGTGTATATTTAATATCTTAGATATATTCTTGGATTGTCTTTGCCTTAAAACCAAATAACTTAATAAGAACATGATCGAAATATGATCGAAAAGACTATCTGTCCATTAATTTATCACCAAATGAACTACACTATTTGTCTATCTATTCATTTATCTTATTAATATATATATATATTAATTTATCAAGTTCGCAATTATCAAACTAAACAATTGCCTCAACAACTATTTATTTATGATCAATTATTTTGTCTTTTAGAGAAAGATTTATTTATTGATAAATAAATTTCAACAATTTTTGTTGCAGTTTTAAATTGTTGTTTATTGAAAAGGATTTATCCTTTGGTCTTATATTTTATTTATGCTAATTCATTTTTTCAATTTGCCAGGTAATTTTTTCAGCAGATGGCTTTTACTTTTACTTAAATGCAGCTTTTCTTTTTACCCATTATCAATTGACATATAAGATATATATATATATATATTTATGTATCTATGACGCTCTGTGTACACATGCTTCCAACCAGCTGCCAAATGTCAAAGTTTAAACAAATACAAAACGCCTTGATCGTGCACATTTGAGAGTTGCACCCAAAAAGCATTTTTAGCTCCTTTATGGCCAATTTTTCCGGTTCGTTTCGTTTTGTTTGCTTTTTCATTGTTTTTTTTTTTTCTTCTCTTCTTTTTTCGCGCATTTAATCGACGGCAATCACAAATCTTTTCGGGGATTCATTTTTATTTATGGCCCGTCGTCGACAACGACGACAAACAAGCGAAAGTCAAATTCTTCAACGATTATTTCTTAGTAATTTTCGGCAGCTCTGGCGGAATCCCACAAAAGATTTTTTTTGTGTCATTTGCCTTTTGAGCGCCTTGAGGCGTCTATGGCCAACTCCTTCCATTGTCTGGTTTTCATGTGTTTGTGGGGTGGCAAAAGTTCATTGATATTTGATTTCTGCTTTTTGTGAGTGTGATTGAGTGTGTGTGTGTGTGTGTGTGTGTGTGCGAAAAGTGAAACTCACATGAACTTGGATTAGATATTGATGCTTTTCAACTGTGCAGATGCATTTTGTTTTGGGGGCACAAAACTTTTATTTTTCAATTAAATGGCAATTAAAATGTATTATCAAAGCAAAAACAAAATAAAAAAAAAAAAAATACTTTCACACAATCGCAAATTATTTCGGGCAGCCACTTCTGAATGAATTAGCCAAACTGCTTGTCAGGCAGTTTGGGCCCCGCCTCCTGGCCCCATGGTCCCATCATTCCAGACATTTGGCAATGAAAGCGAAGCGGAGAGCCAATCAAGTGGCAAAATAAACGAGTAAACGAGCAAACTGCAAAATGCAAAAAAAAAAAAAAAACTCCTGCAGCAGTGCAATACATTTTGAATGACAGTTGAAATGAGACTTGAGTTTCCCACAAAACGGGTGGATGAGAAGTAGGCGGCTATAATGAACTCTATTGACCTCCCCCCAAAAAAAAAAAAAAAAAACGATGGCCAACTGCCACGGGGCGTATGCATAATCGAGTCAAATTGAAACAATAGAAAGTTTTATTCAACCAATTTTGGTTTATAGCCAAAAAAAAAGAATCTTTTAGATTTTAGTCACATTAACCCACTTGTCTTAATTACACTGATCTGAAATCTGAAAAAAAAAACTGAAACAGTTATATGGTTTCTTCCCATTGTGGGACAATATTTTGCTAATTGCCAAAAAACCAAATGACCCAAAAGTTGACAATCTCAAAAATAAACGAAAATGGAAATTTGGCACAAAACGAACTGTAAATAACAAAAGTATTTTATACAAAAGGGGGGGTGTGAGGAAAGCTGGTGGGGAGGGTGATTCAATGAATTCCATTTTGATAAAACTGAAACGGAAGCGGTTTTTCCTTCTTAGCTATTAGAATTATTCAGTGGCCAATAACGATTTCTTTCTGATGACAACTTGCTAAGTAATCACAACAATAATAATCACCATAATGATGATGATGATGATGATAATGATGATACTTTGATTGTCATTGAAAGCCGCAAAATTACATTAAGAAGAAGAGGAAGAAGACAAAAAAAAAAAAATAAAGTCTATCAATGACTTGCGCCAAGTGCCTATTCAAATCAAATCTTTCAATTTCACAGCAGAATGAACATCCGAAAATATATGTTTAACCATTTTGGTCGAGAGAGGAGAGAGAGAGAGAGAGATAGAGAGACACAGGGGAAGGAGACTTGAGGATCTTTTATTCATCTAACTTGTTTTTAAGACATTTGAAATTACTTTGCTGACACGAGCAGCCCAAACATGGGCGTGTCAAAGACCAGCTGCATTTGAAGATGTTTGTAGCCCAGCCCACATTGCCTGTTTCTATGGGCTAATCAACGCTAAGTGCAACAAACAAGCTGGACAAACAAACGCAAATTGTTTTCCCGCAGATGCTCCAAAGCGAATATTAAATGCACATGACAAATTGCAAAAGCCGAAGGCATCTTTAGCTACCGCATAGAATCCACTGCCATGAGGAGAGATCAAGCGTGCTGAGTAGAGTTTTTTTTTTTTGCCCATTTGGCGGCAATTAAAGCGCACGCTTCGTCTAATCAAAGGCGACTGGCAGGTTGCGTAAATTAATAGCTGCCAGGCAGGCAAGGTAAGTTTTAAGTTAAGTTAAGGTAAGGGTAAGCTATGGCAAGGCAACCAGATAAGATTATGTACAGAGTCCGACTGTGTTGTAACTGTCATGTCATCATGACGATGATGCCAACTCCCAGGCAACTCAAAGCATCCAGCAGATGCCAAGCCTAAAGTCCATTGCCAGGGCAATTATGTGAGCAAATTTAAATACCAATGCCAAAGAAAGAAGAAAGAGGAAGATGATGATGATGAAGAAGAAGAAGAAGAAGAAAAAGAACCCTAGACCAAGACAAGTAGCTGTTTGCCGCTGACATTCAATGCATCATTTCAGTTGGTGGTCTTCGGTCAACGTTTAGTCTTCAGTTTCTCATCTTCTTAGTTCCCACTCCTCACTCCCTATTCCCATGTTGTCTGTAATTTACAGATTCTACATTCGTTACCCAGTCATCAGTCCTGCTTTTGGGATCGCATTTTGACACGTTACCTTTGTGGATTTCACACCACATCAGAATTAACTTGGACTAGGGCTTGATTATTTTAATTGCTAGGCTTTGTGCACGTTTTAATTATAGTATATAAAAAAAAAAAAAAAAAAAAGCAATTGGCAGTTGACGCAAAAACACTTTTATATATTTCGACTCAAATGAGGATCCCTTTAGGAAATTCATTTCAAATGGAATCTGCAACTGAAAAGTGCAACCAATGGAATTATATGTAGATAGTAAGATTCTAATATATATTTAAGTGGTTTTGGCTTCGTTTCCCTTTAGAAAATTTAATAGAACTTGCAATATTAAAGGTTTTTATGTTTTTTTTTTTTTTTTCTTAAAGAATGTAATTTTATTTTAGTACCATGGATTTAATTATTTCTTTCCTAAGAGCCTTTTAGATTAGAGATTCTTTGTATTTGAAAAACTATGCAAAGGGTGTTAGCCAATTTGTATGTTTGGAGGACTATTTTTCTTTCCTAGTTAACCGAGACTTTCTTTCACTTTGGTCTATCAATTTCATACTGAAGTTCTAATGGCCATGATCAGATAAAAACTAGTAATTGCAATTCTTGCTGATCACTGTTTTGGGCTTTAACACTTGTCATTCTGTTTCGTTTTTTTTGTTTGTTTGTTGTTATTGTAAAAGTTAATAATATTTCAACACTCACTTGATGTGGTAAGAATTTCTTTTTATTTTTTGCTGCAACTTGTCAATGTCACGGGAATGGCCGAAAATATCCTTTCCTTTTTTCTTCTCCTGGCAGTGATTTTAGCAGTTGTTGTTGTTGTTCTTATTACTCTTAGAATCGTTTAATGCTGAGTCATTCCCCACTTGAATAAATGATAAGTTATTTATTTATGTGAATTGTTGTTTGCACTGTTTGTTGATTCACACATTGCACATTAGGTTATAGGATTTGATTGGATTTTGTTGTTGTTGCTGTTGTTAATTCCTTTTTAACACTTCCTTGCAGAAATATGCATTGGTTCGATTTTTTTTCTCTATTATTGTATATTGTATTTTTTATAGTTTTCAGTTTTTTTTTTTTTTAACGATCCAGTCGAGTTATTCTGCGAACTTGACCGTCGAGAGTTGACCGAATAACTAAACTAAATGTCGGGCTAATCAGACGTTATATAAGTTTTTCTTAGAGGAAATTTCTTCACTTGCTGCTGCAGCTTAAATGTGGCTCCAGCTCCGGCTTAGCGTGCGTTCGCCTTGACAATGGGAATCGTTGTGAGCTGCCAGTTAAGAGTCAACAGCAAAAGAAAGCCACAAAGCAAGACAAACAAAGAAAGCCAAAGAAATGAGTGCAAACACAGTAAAAAAAACTTAGCTCAAAAGTGCCAGATTCGAGTTGAGCCATTGTGAATGAGTGAGTTGCCACAATGAGTGAATACGGGGAAAACGAGGAAAGAAGCAATGTCTTTGTCTTTGCAAAGAAAAACAAAAAAAAAAAAAAAAAAAAAACCATAAAAAAAATAAACTAAAAAGAAAAGACAGACTGAGAGTGAGAAGATGAAGCTGAAGCCAGGCTTACTCTTTCTTGATTTTCTCTCTTTTGCTGCTGTGTGAGAGAGAAACTCTCTTTTATATCGATGCATATACATACACATAGTCCACAGATATATTCATTCATAACTTTGATTACAAAATCCACTTGCAATGAGTTCAACGGAGACGACGACGATGACTTTGGATGACTGCGGATGACGTTCAATATCATTAATTAAATTGAAATCAGCGCAACAAAAAGGCAAAGATGTGCAAAAGAAGAAAAAATCAATTTTGCCCATGAGATTGCACTTATCTGAATTATTGGTACATGAAAATTATGATTTGAGAATATATTGTTTTTTCCCCCTCGACTTTTTCTTTGGCTACTTTCTTGTTGATGTTCTTGTGGTCAGTCAGTCAGTCATTGTGTCGTGCGTTTTATGCTCCACAAATTGGTAAAATTCTGTGTCCAAGCCAAACTAAAGAAAAGAAAAGGAAAATTCAGAACAGTTTAAATGAATTAGGCAGCCAAAACGAAGTCAACTTTTTCATTGCTTTGGATAGAGAAAGGCAAAATAGAACTTAATAAATTCGGTTAATAAATCATCTTTTACAAAACTTGAAAATGAAAGCCAAGGGCCCTCACTTACACTATTTCGATCACTTAATTCAAATTTTCCAAGATCAAATATCAAAACAATTTCAATTAAGACATTTGCATGTTTAACCCATAAATTTTCCCCTTTACTACAATCAGAAACTGAGAGAGAAAAAAAAAAAACGGCAGTAAAATCAAATGAATTCGAATTCAAATTTGATGCGATTTGTTGCTGTTGTTGTGGAATTTGAGACCTTTCCTTTCGCTTTCAATCAACGCAAAGAAGAGTTAGAGAGCCACGACTCATCGTTTGTTTGTGCATACTGATAAGCTACATAGATCAGTTAAATTGACGATCATCACATCACGATCGGGAGAAAGCCAAAAACATTTGACCAAGTCAAATTACAACAAAAGCAACAACAACAGTGTGACAAGGCGACAACAATTGCTAAATGAAATGTCGCGCAAGGAAGTGCAAATTGTTGTATCTGCTGGTGAACACAAAAAAAAAAAAAAAAAAACAGAAGAAGAAAAAAAGCAACCGAAATAACCGGAAATATTCAAAGCGAGAAATATGGCCGAAAATGTTTAGCGATTTACTACGCTAAGCTCTGTTCGGTTTTCGTTGTTGTTGTTGTTTTTTTTTTTTTTTTTTTTTTTTTGAAAGGCAATTTGCATTTCACCAACAAATCTGAATCTCTTTCTTTTTTTGGTTTTTTGTCTTCTTTTTTTTTTTTTCATTTTTTTGACAATGGGGCAGCTGCTTAAAGCCGATGATTCAGGTTGATTTGCTGTGATGCTGAGATTTCAATGAATGATTTTGGCCAAGCAACAACAGCAACAACAACAAACAACAACAAATGTGACAACTGCGACAAGATCGGGGTGAACAGGTGCATCATTATTATTATTTGTGGGAATTGCTGTTCGTTATTTTTAATTTTTATTTTTTTTTTTTTTTACTCTTCTGTTTACTTTCATTTTGAAAATTGCCCAATTTCAAAAGCAGCTGCGGAAAAATGTCAAGTTTGTTGCCTAAGTCATTTGTTTCAATTTATTAAAACCCGCAAAAAAACAAACACTTTTAATTACGGTTTTTTTTCTATTCGTTTTGTGTGCATGTCTGTGTGTGTGTGTGTGTGTATATTTTTGTTGCTTTCTTTACTTGCATTCAACGGAAATCTAAGTAGCCAATAATTCTTTTCCAGTCGCCAGACATGTGAACCGCCAACTCAGTCAGCTAAGTTAGATCGTGTGCTTGTGTTTGGGTTCTTTGTGCAAATTTTAACAGCATCCGCTAAGGTTTAGGTTTACCCATTTGCTGATTAAGTTGCTAGCTGGCTGCTACATCCCAGAACAAAAAAAAAAAAAAACGAAAAACAACGACAAAAATGTGCCAAAAAAAGAAAGAAAACGCAACACAACCAGAAAGGAGAATGAACTGGAAGTTAAGGTCGCTCTTTGGTTACACTCGGCATTATACACACTGTACTACAAAGCTATAACCAATCTTATAGCTGACCTAACCCTATGACAAAGTGTACAGCAATACAAGGCAATAACAAGAGCTAACGTTATTCCATTGTAACTGCTCGCTCAACTGTTCGTTGTTAACAAGGGACCACAACCCAAAAAACAAAAAAAAAAAAAAAAAAAAAAAAAAGGAAACTCCAAAAAGAGATCCAAACTAAAGTAGATCCCAGAACCAAAAGATCCAGCTCAGCCAAATTGGGTTTAATATTATGCCAAACTGGTTAAAATATGAGCTGAGAAAATTTGATCTTCGTTTTGCCTTTCATGACCTTACATTGATTATAATATATGGGACAAGCCTGTCGGGCAAAATTAAAGTATTTAAAAAAACTTTTATTAAATGCAGCAAAAAAAATCATTTATTTGTATCGTAAAATTGAGAAAATATCCAACACATCCGTTAGGAATAATAAAACATGATGGTAAAACACAAAAGCCAAAGTGATAAATATTAAATTTTTTAATATTCTGCGCACATTATATCAGCTTCTCCTCCTCTTTATACTGTGGATGTAGGCGATTAGTGGGCGTGTTTGGCTTTTTAACCACCCAAACAATTCAATTTGTGTTGGGCGCTGAAGGTGGATCCAAAGCAAATCATATCCTTAGGCAATGTACGGTAATACAAGATAGGCCAGAAATTTTTTCCTACATCCAATGAGAATGACTTAAGGTAAAAAAAGATTCGTTAACGCCAGTTCAAAAACTATCAAAACTTTATAATTAATGTTGATATTTTTATTACTCAACGGCAATTTAAAAAAATATATATACATGTTAAAAAAAAGAAGAAATCGAATTGCAGAATGATTACTATAAAATAAAAGAGATCTAAAATTAAAGTGAAAAACTGTGACTTTAAAATAAATTGAAGATAATCGTTTGTTATTTTATATAAAAGATAATTTAATGGCTTTCTAATCCATTTTCCTAATCGGTTTATAAAAGAATATTAAGGAATATTGAATAAATCGAAGCTTTTGGGAATATGTATTCATTTTTGACTTGTGTTTTATTTGAGGATATATCAATTTTTTTTAGCCATAGCATCTAGTTCGCTGACCTTTGTGGCGTTCTTTACCTCTTTCATGGTAAAAGAGATAGGTCGAAAAACAGTTAGATGAAGTACAAAAAAAGTTTTCACATTGTTCATACTGTTAAAAACCATTTATAATTGAAAACTTGACTGACAATCGTTGGCCAAAATATAAGTTTTGCAACTCTTGATATCTTCTTTATATTTATTATTTGTAAGTGCACAAAAGATGTATCTAAATTGTTTGTTTCCTGCAATTTGATAAACAATCAAACAATAACAAGAAATAAAAGAACAAAATATTTATATCTTTTTTTGTGTGACAAGAAGAAGAAGAGACAAGTATTTTTTTTTTAAAGAAAATTGGTACAATGGCAAAAACCAAAAGAAAAAACCATCAGAAAAATAATATACGAAAAAGATAATGAAAAAGAATTCTTTTGGCGGCTTGTATCAAAGCCTCATCATTTCAATGTTGGACACACAATGCTCGACTTACGATTTCTTGATTAACAATTGTTACTTGAGAAATATTTAAAGCATGAAATTGTTTTGCCATACACACAAAAATTATTTGCTTTACTCTAAATATTTCTCAGAAACACATACATACATACGCACATACAGATCGATTGTTGCTCTGATTAGCCATGAATGTGTAAGAGTTTAGCACATACAGAAAAAAGAAAAAAAAAAAAAACAATAATAATAATAATAAAGGGCCCAGAAAAACAAAAAAAACTTTTGGCTCACTATCGAATTTATGATTGAAGATCAAAATCTTTGGGGGGACCAGTCATAAATTGGCTTCACTGTGAGATTTGATCATTTGAATGGCAACGCCTTTTGCCAAATAAGTTCAACGCCCTTCCACTTAAGTGACCGGCCAGAAAGTATGTAACTAACTAACTAAAGCTGAAAAACCAAAAAAGCCGAATACCAAAACTGGAACCCTTTAGGCTCTGGGTTTTGGGAGTTAAAAACGTGGCGTTAATTAAAGCTGATTACCGTAATTTGTTTGACTCCTCGGGGGTTGGATTTTTGGGTCCGGCCCTTTAAGTAATGCTGCATCAACTGCTCATGGGTAGCGCTGCAAATAAATTTCCCTCTTTCATATAAATATATGTCAAAAACTGAAATTGAATATGCAGCATATCTGGCCAGAAATCTTATGTTATTGTTGATGATGATGAAGAAGTGTGCGGCTTAAAAGTATTTTTTTTTTTTTGGCTAAAATGGGCCCATGTGACCCAAAAACTTTCGAATCCAAATTCCATACAGATAAATGATGCAATTCTTTCAGTTTGTTAATTGACTAATTTAAGCGTGTAATTAATAAAGTGTTTATCCTAATTTTTGTCCCGAAGCATCATCATGTTAATAGCCCTTGGGTATAGATATTCAATGATTCGAATCAAATGTCTTTAATATTTTAGGCCCCGTTTTTAGAATTCAGCAAAGAAAAAAAATTAACATCGCACACGGTTAAATTCTATGGTCGGTGAAAGTAGTTTTTATTCAATGGGCCAGAACTTTTGTATTACAATTTATTACCTGTCCATTTTCTATCATTCTAGTCTTGTACATTGCCAACAGCTTAACATAGAAATGGCATATAATGGCAATTATACAATAAATAAAAGAATGAAAACAAAATAATGACCATGAAGACAATTTTGACCGATATTTAATGACAAATTTAAAATGTAAAACCCCTAAGCTTTGTTTCTATATTTATGTATATATAGTCTCGAAATCTCATTTTCCAAGATTTGGTAACATATTGAAATGTTTTTTTTTTTTAATATTTTATCAAAGCAGGATTTAAGGTGAGACTGATCACGTATCTATAATCGTATACTTAGTTAAAGAACTTTGATTTGGCTATTGAATTGTATTGAAAAATATCTAAACCAAATTTATTTTATATTCTTAAAAAAAAAAGGATTGAAAGCACTGTTCTTATTGTTAATTTTTATGAATGTTTTACGATTGATATCAATCAATTATGTGATGTTCGTTTAGTCATATTTATTAATATATATTTTCAACAATTGCTTTCTATACCTATACAATTGCTTATATATACTTTTCCTACAAAGTATATTTATACATATAGATATTATTTAATTAAGTTTTTAAGCATTTAACGAAGTCATCTGTCCTTAATACGAACCAGACAGAAGAAGTTATTATCATTAAAAAATGGCTGAGAAAGATTGGCAAAAGTATTTTGAACCATTTCAACCAATTTAAATTCTGACTGTATTTCTATATTTAGCTGGCAAAAAAAAAAAAAAATGTTTTTCAATTTTATTTTGGAGTTAATTAGTCACTTTTACCTTTTCTAAATATATATGTTTTCTCCTGAGTTTCTTAATATAATATTTAAATATAACCATATTCCATTTGTTAATATTTCAGCCAAAATTTTTCTTTGTAAGAAAAGATTCTGTGGAAAGAAGATTCTATGTATTTTCATTATGTGCTTCCATTTCGCTTAACAAACTTAACCAGATAATTGGAAGATAATCTGATTGTTAATGGTTGTCACAGTTGTGTCAAAGTTCATTAAAAATATCTATGTTTTTCTTGTCTTGTGTTGTTTAATTTGAATCCCATTCAATTGGTTGACATTTCTCTTGTTTAAGCTTTGATGCAATTAAAATTTCAGTTTGTAGCATTTTGTCACGTTTGTTTTTTTTTTTGGTATTTCGAATGCCATCGAAAAGTTCTATTTAAATTTCAGTGGTGCTCTTTACTGGTAGTAACTATTTGGTTTGTTTTTTTTTTATTTATTTTTGGAAATTAGCCCAAAAGGCTTTCAATGCTCATTTTGTGACTTTGTGTCTGTCACGTTTTTTTGTCGGCAATGGAAGATGAGGAGAGATTGGGCCTGGATTAGACCAAAGACTTTGGTCTAACTGGCTTTGTTGCTGACGTTTTTTATTTTGTGTTTTTTTTTGTTTTTTTGTTTTTTGCTGCCTTTTTGATTCATTTACGCTAATTAGGTGACACAATTCTCACCTAATGTGCTCTGATAAGCCAAGTGGAATGTTGTTAAGAGGAACAAGAAGACAGTAAGTAAAGCCAAGTACGAATACTTGAGAGCTAGCAAATTTGTTAGTTTGTTTGCCAGCCAAGTTAGTTATTCGTATGCCCATTTTTTTCTTCTTCCTTTTTTTTGCATTTTTTTTTCCATATGCTTCTTCTTTTGTATTTGGAGGAAGAAAAAAAAAAAACTGTGCGGCTCATTTAAATTTTACACAGGCCGAGTTGGCAGTTTGACTTGGCCATTTTTGGTGAGTCTCAGCTCAGGTCCTATGGCTTTGGTATAGAAAACAATGGGCACTCGTATATCATGATAATCATAAAAGCTAAAGCAGCTCATGTTGTTGGCCATATACGTGGAATATGTGGCCAAGACTTGCATGTAAAGTGCCGCACACTGCGACTTCTCCATTCTGACCATAATTTGTTATCATATTAAAGAGCACACACAGTACATGGACACACAGTCATAGTCCCAGGTCTTGCGATACCGATACCGATACCCAAACTTGACCACAATGGCGGAAGTGTATAGTTATGAGGTTCTTATGGCAGAAGTCGGAGGATCAGCAACAGCAGCAGCAGCAACATCAGGAGATGCCGGAGCCGGAATAGAATCACACTGGCTCGTTAGTGGTCCGATTCGACACCTTGTAGGGATATTGCGCCCTTTCGCCAATTATTGTGCAATCAATATTGCATAATCGGCCACCGACTGGGACTACAACTTGAGTTCCAGTTCTTAAGCAATAACAACAACAACATCTTTGATTCTGGACATGGATACGGTCTCTGTGCAACGCCCCGGCTAACGGCAGTCACACTTGTGGCACATAAATCAAATCCCATGCGGTAGATCTTTACAATTTTGTTCCATGTTCTACGTTTTTATATTTTTCTTGTTTTTCTTCTTTTTTTTTTTTTTTTTTTGATTTTCCTTTTTTATGCTGCGTGTTATGCAAATGTCAGAATTTGGCATGTCGTGTGTGGCTTGTGGGCATGGTTAAGCTCTCTTTCGTTCTAGCATCCCGCCCCCAATGGTGCCTCTGGTTATAGTCAAGGTCAGTTTATGCCTCGCATGCATCAAATCAAATGCTGGCAATCAACTATAAATGCAACAACAACAACACCCAAACAGAAAACTGCAACTGCAACTGCAACTGCAAGGTGCCTCGCCCCAGACGTGTTAGCAACTCGTTGCCGGCCATCAACATGTAACATGCAATACAACATTTGAGTTCACATTGAATACTTCTCACCTTCAAGTGGAGCACCTACCTAACAATTCCCCTTCATCTTCTTCTCTCTATAGTTTTTCAAATTGCTAGCACGTCTTCTTTGGCATTGCTTTTGGAAAAATTGATCGCTTGTGATTAGCAGCGATTAAGATTAGAACAACAGGAATAGCAATAGCAATAGCAATAGCAACATCAGCAAGGAATAGACACCTCGACTAGACTAGACCAGACCAGACCCGCGGTGTTTTGTCAGTTATGTGCAAAGTGGTCAAGAGCCGCTAACATTTTTCAATTAAAAAGTCATGCATTTTAAGATATTCGATCAACGAACTCGATATACCCAAGAAAATTTGTGCAATTGTATAGAATATTTTAAAGCTAACGATCTTTAAAAAAGTCCACATCAATAGGAGATAGGAAAATGAAACTAAGAATTGTTGTATGAAATATATGTTTTAAATATCACTTAATATACGTATACACCTTATACTACCTTTTCGCTATAAGAGTTAATGGGTAAACGAAATGGTTAACAAGTTGGCAGTGGAAGTTGCAGCTGCATCTGGATTAGATGGTGGTACGGCCTTGGCCAGCTATCAAACTGAATAATCATAATCTAACTAGAAATCGTGTATATAAATGGAAATGTATACATATACTGGTGTGCCTTCTCAACAGGATCTTATCTCTATATACATATATTTTGATTTGCTTTTAACCAGCTTTTAAACATTTGCATCACAATTCATTACTGGAGAATGCTTTTGAACTTATTAAAACTAACTTGCCACGCCCTTAAATTAAATAATGCCTCAAATGAAATGGAGTTCCTTCCTAACACCAGTTTTAAAGTTACATAAAAATAAATCTATATATTTTATTTTCTTTGTGTATAAGTCCCCCTTTTAATCAAATTTATTTCAGATGGAACTATTTTAATATCTATAGAATCTATCAAGGGGGGAGGTTCTTTTGTGAAAAGCTAGTTTTCAACTAAAAAGCCAATGTGCGTATATTTGAAATGTTGTTGATTGGATTCTTTTTAGGCCTATATAATAAAAACTTTCACACAGAAATCTATATGTTTCATCTGCATTAAATCAAGACAAAATCAAAATTGTGAAAGATGCTTTACCAGGCTAAATTGCCAGTCGATGTTGATGATGATGATGATGATGATGATGATGATTGTATAAGAAAATTTCACGCTATATTGCAGCAGGCAAAAGACTTGGCATGGCTTGGCCGAAACGTGCTTTTTGCCTTTACACTACGCAGAGAGACTATGTGAAATTATTAAAAAGCCATAACAAATACAAAAGAAAGTAAACTAAATAAAATGTATTTATGAAGCGTCGGCGCGTCATGGCACGCGGCGGCATCATTTCAATGCTAAATGCTCCTAGGTAAATACTTCAGATTATATGTATACATATATACGTACATATATATACTTCGTATAGTAGCATATATATTTGGTTGACATTATTTGCCTTAATTCGTGCACTTTCTTCGTTCAGTTGTGGCAAAAAAAAAAAAGAAAAAAACTGAAACCGAAACGACCATTTCCGACTTGCCCTCCCCTTGGCCAAGTCTGTCTACTACTGCTACCATAAAAGATTAAAGACCAACCGTTGAATTTGGCTTAAATGAAACTTGATTTGAGTTCAACATGTGTTCAAAGTGGAAATTATTGCTGGGCATTACTTTTAATACTTATTATTTGGGTGTGTGTGTGTGTGTGTGTGTGTGATTATTACATAAGGTAAAGCTCTAAACTCTCTTTGTTGTGCAACTTTTTTGTTTTTTAATATTTTAATCACTTTAATTGTAACATTTGTTGTTGCTGGTTTTTTTTTTTTTTTGCTTCTCTATTATTTTGGTTCATAAACATTTAATTTGCAGTCAAATGATTGTTGATTTAATTTTCTTTAATATCTTCAGATAGAGATCCCTAGGAAATGGCCTGAGAACCGCCAAATTATGTGCGGGCATAAAAAATATGGTTTTGTTTTCATTAAGATAGATCAAAATAGATGCATATACATGTATATAATTATATATATTACATATATATAAGTATTCTTCTTTAAATGTTAAGGTAATGCGGTAACCTTAAGGCAAAAGCTTAAAATTTAAAAAAATGCTGGCGAAAATGAATGTGTCTTAAATTTAACCAACTAATTGATGAACTCTTCTTTTTTACCCTTACGAATGAGGTATTATAAATAAGGCGTAGTCGTTGACTGCTAGAGAATATATATGTTATATATATATACTATTTCTTATGCATTCATGACTCCATTTGGATAACTCACATGATAGGAAAATGAAAATGTAATTCCTAATAATTCCTATTTATATTAATTAAATATTGTTCATGTTTTTCAAATATTAATTTTTTTAGCTCAATGTCAATCAATATCTTATCTTTAAAATATATAAAAAATAAAAATGTAGGTATATGTATTAAGAGAAGTGATTTTACTCATATGAACAAGCTACTCATAATTCTTATAAATTTAATAAAATAATATTTAATTTGTTGCCATAAAAAAGTCATGGAAAGATTTCTATATTTAACAAACTCTTTGATTGATTTTGCATATATTTAAGAGTGACAATAAATATTAGAAAATTTTTGGCATTAATTATGGCATTTAGTGTACTCTCTATAATTCTAGGGAAAATTTTAAGTTTAAGACATTTTTCTTTCTCGAAAAGGTCTCACGCGGTAGAGAACGCAAGTGTACATGTATATATATATATATATTACTTTTTTTTTTGTTGTATGTAAATTACATTACAATTTAAGAAACATGACAGCTGTCATAGGTACACACACTCACACACACATATTCATATGTAAACTATATGCGGGCAACTGCATCATTCCGAAGCATCATTATCCAATATTTCATTTCAAACCGTTTTCATTTTTTTGAAGATATGCCTCAAGCAGTTAAGAACACCTTCAAACTGACAAAGAGGGTAGGAGAAAAGTGAAAATATTTAACACATACTTAACAACGGCAAACAACACCGGAAATTCATTTTGAATAGAATGTTGAGAATACAATTGAGTTGTACAGAAGGAAAAGAAGCCCAAATGTGTCAGCTGAGTAAATGAAAATGTTTTTTTTCTTATCTTATATGTATATAGAAAATTTTCTTTTGGGTGGGTCGTAAGGCATTCGTCATGGCAGGGTTTGAGGGATCAGCATGACCGCAACGAATTTGGCAGTATAATCAAAAACAAAAAAAAAACAGAATTAGTAGTCGGTGGCCCCCGTTTCTATGCTAATAACTTGGCCAATTGTCACTTGGGCAAAACCCCGTTAAACCTCTTTAGCGTTTCAAACAATGTATTGTTTTTTTATTGTTTGCTAATTCGAAATACCCATAACAGAAGGTGTGAATGAAAGTGAATGAAACGAATGAAAGTTATCGGATTGTGTCCATCAACGAAACAAAAGCAAAAAAATAAAACCTTTTAGAATCTCGCTTGCCTGCAATTAAATTGGCTTTTTTTGTTCAAATTAATGGACCTTTTACTTTCGGATCGATGTTTTGATTATATGTCTGCGACATGCAAATGATTTGTTTAACACAAAAACCAAACAAAATTCATTGAGCTTAGTTCGCTACTGAAATCGAATCCGATGAGATTCATATCGAATGAGTCAGCGATTTCAATAATACATATATATATATACATATGTATGTAGATGTATATAAGCTTAAAGGTACATATGTATATGAAGATGTGTAAAACATATAAACACTCGATACACAGACAATTATTTTCACATTTTCTTTATACGATGCAAAAATTAAAGTAGCGTAGAACTAAAGCAAAGCCCAACCCATGAAATTGTGTTTAATTTTCGGTTTGGCTTTCTATTCTTCATATTCTATGAAGGTTTGTTTTTTATTTGTGAATTCTCACCGAGCCAGTTTCGAGTTTCTCTTTCTCCAGTGCAAAAAAAAAAAAAAAAAACACTTTTAACAATTTAATGTTTCAATTCAAGGTTAGATTTTCAACTGATAATGGGACACTTTCCATGGGTGACATTATTTGTATTCAAAATCAATTTGCAAGTGCCAGAGCCACCTACTGAGGTGTTCAACAGGTTGGTGACATTTAACAGCATAATTAACACATGTTGTTACACACAGTCGATTGAACACGCATTACATATGGTGTATATATACATATAGTACGCAGATGGAAAGAGAGATACATATACATACATATATAGTGCGAAATGCTCCTCCCAACTATCAAGTCCCAACTGGTTCAGTGGCCAAGTTGAATGGCTTTTTCTGGCTTCTTCATTAGCACGCTGTCCAACAGCATTTCCAAACGTGTCCGATAAGTCAATGTCAATAAAGAGCAAGTTGTTGTTGGTATTGACAGTTGATCCACCTTCTGGCTAATTATAACATCGTTAAATCATTATATATATATATATATATATATATATATGATAGTAATTATAAATAGGTTTGACATGGCAACTCTTGGAAAATGTCTGCAAATTCTGGGCCAAGCAATTCAAAGAACTGCCATCCATATATGTACATTGGACATCAAGAAAGTCAGCCGCTTCTTAGATGCCAAAAATGGTCTAATGAGTAAATTAATTACCAGACAGTGATCTTTAACAGCTTCCATTTGGACTCAACTAATTCGCAATAAAAACTCAATTAACAGAACCAGCTGCTGCACCCACTTATTGTCGACTTAAATGGGGGCTAAAACAAAACAAAAAGAAAAATATAAAAACAAAAAAACAAAAACTACAATCGGCTAGTAATTAGATATCGATCCAAATATCTCTGTGGGCCTCATTAGGTTAACTCAAAAGATTTTTTCAGATGCAATGAAAGTGCATTTCATTTCACTTTCATTAATGTTAAACTGGTCCGAACCTAAATCTAATGATGGCACCGCAGGCATTCAGGCTGTTAATCGATTTAACTCATTCACCGAATCCATCAAAATAAATAGAAAATAGTTGTAAAGCCAATGAATGGGTTACAAAATGATTTGTGCGGGTTGCACTATCAATTCAAAAACTCTCACTTTCCTTCGTTAAATACAACTATATTCGAAGACCCATTAAATTGTCAATAGATGCAAAAGACTGCATTCAAATTAAGACACTAAAGAACCGGCAAGATTCAAATCAATAATAATGAAATGGCCATGCAAAATTCTAGGCACAACAAATGGTTAAAAGCTGCCCAGGGGAATGCCTCCGTTGTTGTTGGAGCAACGGTAAATCTGACCATAACAAGGGATTAGACGAGAGAGGGAGAGACTGAACGGAGTGGAGCTCATGACTGCTGATACTCGACTCGAGATTAGAATGAATCATTTTCAAGCATCCTAATTGAGTTGGCTAAGATGCTGGCAGGCCAAAATATTAGCAGCCAAGGTGTGAGACTATTTAGCCAACTTACTATGACTAAGGCCAACTCTTGACGATTAGTCGCAGTCCCAGTCCCAGTCTCAGTCAGACGAGGAAGTGTTCCAGAGAATACTGATGAAGGGCCATTTATCAACTCGTGGGCTCAAAGGCGAACGCGAACGCGAACTCGTGTCTCGTCAAGAGACCGTTCCTTGACTGAGTGACTGACTAACGGCAGACAGACTGCAACTGATTCCACTCCCACACCCGTTCTCAATCCCTGTACCTGGACTAACTTTAATTGCTCATTTATTGCTGCCGAAAGTGTTATTAAAAGTCGTCTCACAGTCTCTGACAAATGTAGTTCTCTGGGTCAATGCGACCACCTGAACTAATCAAAGCGGCTGAGAGTGAGGCACACGGCGCACTCACATTGTCAATAATTTCCCCCTCTTTTCTCCCTTCATTTCACCACTCTTCTCTTCTCTGCTCTTCTCTCATTTCTGTCAGCTTTCACAAAAAAAAGAGTCACAGCAAATAATTCACAAATGTTGCACGCATTGTGTGGGTTTAGTGAGGGGAGGAGGGAGGGGAAGAGAGTTAAGAACATTTTGCGGTTAAAATGAAAGCCAAAGAATTGCTGGGAAGATATTGTAGATATAGATAGATAGATAGATATTTATATACTGCGAACTACGCCAAATGAATTCGATCAGCAAGTGACAACAAACTGAGGAATACCATAAAATAGATACATTTATTTGAGTCTGCCCTGTGGTGAGAGAGAGAGAGAGAGAGAGAGATGATGTTCTTTAGTTGAACCTCACGTTCACGTTCCAATGTACATTTCGAAGAGTTTGCTGTTTGGGTCCATAAAACACAATGGAGCATCAGAAGTCCTGGTTCTATTGTTCTTCCGTCCCATGGTTTTGGAAATTTTCGGCAGCTTTAATGTTTATTCATGAATTCCAACATGAAAATGCAACAAGGAAGACATTGGCTATAAATCAAATTCATGGTCCATATGCAGTCATGGCCAACTGATTGAGCTGTCGCGTATTTGGGTGAGATGGCTCTGTAACCGCCCAATCCCTGCCCAGTTCCTACCCAGCTCCTGCCCAGTCTACCCAGTTGTATTCACAATCTGCGCCATCCCATTTGGTTTTGGCATTTGAAATTCGTGTCGACTTTTGCCTTCTTGGAAACATCTTCTTCTTTTGGACTTTCAATTGAGGAGAAAACAGAAATTTCCATATTATTTCCATTGCACTTATATGGTGCAAGATTTCAACCATTTTCACAAACTTTTGTCATATCAAAATGTAGCGTCTTTGGCCCGCCCACAGATTGGCTCTTCAATTGGGTCAATGTATACGTTGAGACATGAAAGGTGTATCCAGAGATTTTGCAAACAGTAGCCGACTTTAAGCCTCAATTTAACTCACATTAGTGGACTTGATTTTGGCCACATCTGTATCTAAATCTCAGATAATTCTGCCATATAGGGAAACAACTGAACTGGATCTGGTTTCACTGTAAATCACCTTATTTTTTTTCTTTAATTTTATGTCTAATCTTTTAGCCAACTGACGCTGCAATAATTTTGAAATTTAGTTCGATTGGTGATCAATATTTGATCGAACAATATTAATTTTAATTGTTCAATTTCCCGAATTGTGGGGAAAATGCATTGGAAAGCGATTTTTCTGCATTTCACAGACTATTCGATTTGCTTTAATGGGTCACAGCTGCGTTTGCAGTTGGAGTTGGCCATCATGAAATATTTTGAAGATTCTCAGCATTCAACTTTGGCAAAGTATTTTAGTTTTTTTTTTTTTTTTTTTTTTGTTTTGTTTTTGTTTTTGTGAACAATTATGTGGCTGGCCATTTAATGAAACGCACAAGCAAATCCCAGCGTGATATAAAAAAAAGAGGAAAAAAATGGAAAAACTTCACCACATGCAGCGGGGAGGGAATTCATGTTTGGTAATGATGCAGAATCGTGTGTCTAATTACATGGGTTAATATCCATTATCCGTATACAACAAAAAATTGGGTTTCTAGTGCACAAATTCAATGGTCCATGGCTATTTATAGCCAAGAATAAAACGCAAACAAAAGACTTAAGCAACTCGCGCTAGCTGCGATTTCTTTCATTTTTGGTGTGTGAATTTATGCATAAAGATTATAATATTTTTACAGACTCTCCAAACTTGGCGCACAGTTAGCTCTAACCGCGGGCCTCGATACGTTCAATAATTCAAATACAACAAAAAGTAGCTAACAAATTTTGTAGTCCACCAACGCCCACCGATACTGGCTGCGGGCATCATGAAAAAATTCAAACAGAAAAATGCTTAAAACTGGGTTGTCCGCCTGACCAGGTCCCAAGTCATCCAAATTGCTAAACGATATGACAAACATTTTCAATACCCTGCACTCTAAAAGAAATCTGTTAGTAAAAAGGATAAAGAAATAAAATATATATATACATATAAAATATAATGTATATAAGTATATGAACAGTTGAATCGATGCCCAATGGTGTTCAAGTTAGTACTCTTATTTTCATTATAATATTATATTAATTTAATAATAAATGATTAAAAACTTTTTATTACTCCCTCGCTGTTTAGAGGGTATCTCACTATCCCAATAACCAGAGTGCCTTATGCAATTTCCTTATTTTTTTCCTCTCCGGTTTGGTATTTTCTTTATCCCAATTTGCCTTGCAATTAGTCAAAATTATTGTGCAATGTTTATGCAGCAAGCAACAAGCGACACTTCTTTCAATAAACAATTCATTTGCATAACTTTTTAGCCCACGATTCGTTAGCCATGCACCAACACATATACAAATATTCGTACATACATACATACATACATATATACACGGTAGCCAGGTAGGATGGTCCCATCCACGAATGCCTCTCCAAGTGCAACTCATCTTCACACTTTGGCGTGGATGCACAACATCATGATTTTGCATATTATTTGTGTATGCTTTGTGTGTTGTTGTGTTATGCCATTTTCTGGTAATTGTGGGTATAATCACTTTCGCATAAGTCATACAAAATTAACTTTTAAGACGACATTGAAAATTACAAAAGAATATTTTCAGAAAAATTCAATTTAAATTCAAAAATAAGACATTATTACAGAATTACAAATTCAAAACTATTTTGAACGATTATCGAAACACAAAATGAAAATGTAATGATAAGGATGTCTCTGAATTTTAATTATTCTGCATTTGTCATTAATGAATAAAAGATTAATATTATTGCAAAATTTATATGAATGTTAGGTTTTATCTTAGTTTCAAATTTATTACTACCTAAAGGGTAAAAAATGGGGCTTAATTCTTGCTAGTTTTATAAAAAGAAGTTGTTCTTGATATGCTATTTGAATACTGAGGATTATTTGTTTGTAGTCGTATATATATATTAAAAAATGCAATAAACAAATATTAAATAATAATTCTGTACCACAAATCTGTAGATTATTCATAAATTTATCTCAAATTTTAATAGGTTTAAAGGGTATATACAATTCTTTTGCCAACACTTGTCATTTGATTGCTAACACCAACTCCTTTTTCCATCCTCAATAGACAACAGCAAATACAAAGAAAGTCAACAATTTTCATTATTTTTTTTTCAATTTTGAGTGGTGCAATTGACAGCTGCCGTTGCCTTGAATATGGTCGTCTAATTAACCCATTGATAACTTTGGCTTTAGTTTGAAAAGTTTACCAATTTGTTTTGCCATAATTGATGACTCATAAATCTTGACAATGTTTGAGTACAATATTGACATGCTTTTACATCATTTATGAGGGACTTCATTTATGGTTACAGTGGTTTTCTATTCAGTAAGAAAAATGTGTACAATTCGTTGCCGTTACAAGATTGTTGCTCTCGTAAGTTTATGCAGCTTTAAT
>JAECWJ010000682.1:0-66972 GCA_018150375.1 Drosophila sturtevanti
CCTATCTTATTGCGTACATAAACGCATGGCTCACTAATGCATGGTCTGAAATCTAGCTTTCTAAGCACTTATCTAGTCTGTTATTCCATTCTCTACCACTCTGCTTCAAACCATAAAGCGATTTCTTCAATTTTCAAACTCTTTCTGGATAGGCTTCGTTAACAAATCGACTAGGCTGCTTCATATAAACTTCCTCTGACAAGTCACTATTTAGATATGCCGACGATACGTCTAATTGATGGAGATAAAGTTTATACTCTACTGCTAGAGCTAATATCAATCTTATTGATGAGTATCTTACTACTGGCGAAAACGTTTCAAAGTAATCAATACCAAACTGTTGCGCACAACCCTTAGCGACTAACCTGGACTTAAATTTTCGACAAACCCATTTTTTTGTCTGCTTTAATTGCAAAACCACTTACAGCCAATAGCTTTCTTACCCTCGGGTAATTCTACCAGTTCCCAAGTATTGTTTGCCTTCAGTGCATCTATCTCCTTCTGCATTGATGCTATCCATTCACTACCCATTTCACCATTATTGGCATCATTAACTCCTAATGGAACTTTTACCTTTTCTGCCTTTAGCATATTTACCATATTATACTGCTTTGAGGTCTACCTGGTTTACCTTGTTCTTATAACTTTTGGACGCCCTGGACCTCGACCCCTCCAATTTCAGCCTGAGTCCCTCTTCAGACTCCTCGTTGATTTCGTCTTCGCCTCCTTGGGGCTGTTGACTGATTTCTTCATCAACTTAGCTGATCGCTATCCGCACTCTCATAGTTGTCGCTCGCATCGTTATCTCTCTTGCTCATCATCTGGATTCGGTTCATTTATATTGTTAACCGCTTCGTCACACTCTTCAGAACCGATCGCAACAAATAGTATTCAAACAGCTCTTTGTCTCCCTCTTCACTGCTCGATCCAGTCATATCATTCTCCAAGAAGATTACATCTCTGCTCTCAATCAGCTTTTTCTTCTCCGGACTATATAAACGATAAGCTTTCGCTGTCAAGGGATACCCAATCATTAAATATTCTCCCCTTTGGCAGCGAACTTCTTATTGTGAGTCTTCTTCAGAGCGATAGCCTTAGCTCCAAATATTCTGAGATGGGAAACTTTTGGTCTTCTTCCAAACCAAGCTTCATATGGCGTCATGTTTACCAAGGAATGCGTCTCGGACCTGTTGCGTAAATACGCCGCTGTTTTTACCGCTTCAGCCCACAGTATCCTATTGACTCCAGAATGTACCAACATGCTTCTGGCCATTTCAACCAATGTTCGGTTCATGCGCTCAGCTACCCCGTTCTGCTGTGGGGTATATGACACTGTTAATTGTCTTTTAATGCCATTTTCCTTTAAGAAATATTCGAAGTTACGACTTAAATATTCGCGCCCGTTATCACTACGAATTTCTTTTAACTTTTGGCCCGTTTGCCTTTCCCGCGAATCTAACAAAGTCTTTAAAGCAATCTAGCAATTGGTCACGAGTCTTCAGACAATATACAAAAACAAATCGTGAACAATCATCAATAAATGTCACAAAATATCGCGCACCACCGGCCGATATCGTTTCCATAGGACCGCATATATCCGTATGCACTAAGCCTAACAACACATTCGATCTATTTTCCGATACTTTGGGAAATTTCTTTACAGATATTTTACTTTTCGACACGTAGTACAGGCTTCATTATTTCCTGTTAGATTACTTTCTTTGATCTTTAGGCCATGCACCATTTCATTTTTCGACATTTTTTGCATACTTGCAAAGTTCAAATGGCCAAATCGGCTGTGCCATTTCAAAACATCACTATTATGCACACCGAAGTACAGACTTTCTTTCACTTTGGGTTCAATAATAAACAAGCCATCGCACTCTTTAGCTCTTAATATCTCAATCTTTTGTTTATCTTTTATTATTGCCCAACCACTTTTAAATGTCACTTCAAAGCCTTTCTCAGTTGCTTTTGACACAGAGATGAAATTTGTCTGCAATTCTTTCACGTACAAAACGTTCAATAGGTCAATGCTGAATCTTCCTATGTTGATACACACAGTACCAATACCTTCTGAATGAAACGAGTTCTCTCCCGCGAGTAGAACTTTTTCTCTGTGCTCTTTAAAATCTGTAAACAAATTTCTATCACTGCACATGTGAACAGTCGCGCCACTGTCCACACACCAAGTTGATTCTTTAAACTTTTGTTTGCACTGTACATTGGACAAAATCGCAAACTTTCGTTTTCCTTAGTCCTTTTCTTTGCAATCAGCAATAAAGTGGCCTAACTGTCCACACTTAAAACATTTTTTGTTTCTCTTTGCATCTTTCTTCACGTATGCCTTCTTTTGCTCTTTTCTATTCGTTTTCGACACATACACATGGTTTGCACCGTTTTTGCTTTCATCGAAATTCATTCGCTGTCTCTCTCCTTCACCAAGAAGTTTGATTTTCAAATCAGAGAGAGAGATGGCAATACTTCTCGCGTTTCGATCGCGACGACGAAGTTTTCGTACGAACTATTCAACCCCGACAGCAACACAATTGTAAGTATATCTTCAGGAATTTGCATGTCTATCTCGATTAACTTCTCCGTTAAGTCTGAGAATTCTTTTATGTACTCTTGTATATCGACACATTCTGATGCCCGTAACCGAAGTAACTGTTTAAACAAGCTAATTTTTCTTGTCGGCCCACGTGGCTGATATATACTAGCTAGCTTGTTCCAAGCTTCTCTACCAGAAACACAATTCTTGATAAAACTAATTTGCGACGGTTTCACACCAAGTAAAATGCTCGCTAATGCTTTTTCATCTAGCGCATCAAAATTTCTCTTTTGTTCTTCAGTGTCACTTTCACTTTTCACGATTCTTCCACACACAATTGGCCACAATTCGCTTTGCACCAATATGCTTTTCATTTGTACCGACCATATTCCATAATTTTCACTGTCCAACTTTTCGATGGCAGAATAACCTTGAACACTCATTGTCACTTTAATTTGTTGCCCGATCACACACAGTAATCAAAATTAAATCCAAATATTTATATTACTCTTTACAATGTTCTGGGCCCATAACCTATTAGAATTATAAAGAACTGAGAGATGACCCACTCCAATAATTCTAGAACAAAGTTTCGCAGTAGAGTATATATATATATTTATTAAGACAATTATATAGCGAACCGAATGGTACAAAGAAAGATGAACTACTTCAAGAACTGAAAAAACTAGTGTGGCCAGACTACAAGTACATATTGTTGCCAAATTAATAGATACGATAATATTCCCAAATTATCAACACTCCTTCTCAACAAATTACTTGTATGCTTAAGTACTAATGACAATTCATTTCAGTGATACATTTCATATGTTTACATTTTTGTAAATTTTTAGTCAATACATCAGAGATCATGTCGTTGCTACAAATATACTGAACATCTATTTCTTTTTTCTTAAAAAGCTCTCTGATATGATGATACTTTATATCAATGTGTTTGCTTCTATTATGCAGAGTTGGGTTTTTAGTTAAACATTGGGCACTTTGATTATCGCAATATAATAAAACAGTTTGAATATCGTTAAAACCCATCTCGTTCAAAAAAGTCTTCAAGTACACCGCTTCTCTTGCCGCCGTGGATAACGCAATGTACTCCGCTTCAGTACTACTTAAAGCCACCAGACTTTGCTTTTTGGACTCCCATGATATTGCGCTGCCAGCATACATAAAAACATATCCAGTATATGATTTTCGGTCTATGGAGTCGTTTGCCCAATCAGCATCCACGTACCCGTTGATTTGGATCCCAGTCACCTCGTAGTGAAGCTTCATGCCAGCTGTGCCCTTTAGGTAGCGCAGCACTCTTTTTGCCGCCACTTCGTGTTCTTTATGGGGTCTCATATTCATCTGCGCTAATTTTACAACGGAATGTAAAATATCTGGCCTGGTTGTTACTGCTAAATACATCAATGACCCCACAAGCGACTGATATTTCTTCTCATCAGTAGGAATGCAGGATGCATCTTCACATTTGACTTGATATCCGGCTTCCACAGGGGTAGATATCGCCTTGCAATCAGACATTCCCCATGTGCGTAACATTTCTTCAATGTATTGTTGATGTCCAATTGCAATTTTACCAGTCTCCGTCTCTCGCTCGACTTCTATGCCTAAGAAGTGATTCAATTGACCGCCATCTACTATGTCGAACTTATTCCCGATCGATCGTTTGATGTCCATTAAGTCATCTTTACTGGAACTGGCCACCAGCAGGTCATCAACGTATACTGCAATGATATTAAGCCTACCTATCTTATTGCGTACATAAACGCATGGCTCACTAATGCATGGTCTGAAATCTAGCTTTCTAAGCACTTCATCTAGTCTGTTATTCCATTCTCTACCACTCTGCTTCAAACCATAAAGCGATTTCTTCAATTTCAAAACTCTTTCTGGATAGGCTTCGTTAACAAATCGACTAGGCTGCTTCATATAAACTTCCTCTGACAAGTCACTATTTAGATATGCCGACGATACGTCTAATTGATGGAGATAAAGTTTATACTCTACTGCTAGAGCTAATATCAATCTTATTGATGAGTATCTTACTACTGGCGAAAACGTTTCAAAGTAATCAATACCAAACTGTTGCGCACAACCCTTAGCGACTAACCTGGACTTAAATTTTTCGACAAACCCATTTTTGTCTGCTTTAATTGCAAAAACCCACTTACAGCCAATAGCTTTCTTACCCTCGGGTAATTCTACCAGTTCCCAAGTATTGTTTGCCTTCAGTGCATCTATCTCCTTCTGCATTGATGCTATCCATTCACTACCCATTTCACCATTAATGGCATCATTAACTCCTAATGGAACTTTTACCTTTTCTGCCTTTAGCATATTTACCATATTATACTGCTTTCGAGGTCTACCTGGTTTACCCGTTCTTACAACTTTTGGACGCCCTGGACCTCGACTTCCTCCAATTTCAGCTTCTGAGTCCTCTTCAGACTCCTCGTTGATTTCGTCTTCGCCTCCTTGGGGCTGTTGACTGATTTCTTCATCAACTTCAAGCTGATCGCTATCCGCACTCTCATAGTTGTCGCTCGCATCGTTATCTCTCTCTTGCTCATCTGGATTCGGTTCATTTATATTGTTAACCGCTTCGTCACACTCTTCAGAACCGATCGGCAAATAGTATTCAAACAGCTCTTTGTCTCCCTCTTCACTGCTCGATCCAGTCATATCATTCTCCAAGAAGATTACATCTCTGCTCTCAATCAGCTTTTTCTTCTCCGGACTATATAAACGATAAGCTTTCGCTGTCAAGGGATACCCAATCATTAAATATTCCTCCCTTTGGCAGCGAACTTCTTATTGTGAGTCTTCTTCAGAGCGATAGCCTTAGCTCCAAATATTCTGAGATGGGAAACTTTTGGTCTTCTTCCAAACCAAGCTTCATATGGCGTCATGTTTACCAAGGAATGCGTCTCGGACCTGTTGCGTAAATACGCCGCTGTTTTTACCGCTTCAGCCCACAGTATCCTATTGACTCCAGAATGTACCAACATGCTTCTGGCCATTTCAACCAATGTTCGGTTCATGCGCTCAGCTACCCCGTTCTGCTGTGGGGTATATGACACTGTTAATTGTCTTTTAATGCCATTTTCCTTTAAGAAATATTCGAAGTTACGACTTAAATATTCGCGCCCGTTATCACTACGAATTTCTTTTAACTTTTGGCCCGTTTGCCTTTCCGCGAATCTAACAAAGTCTTTAAAGCAATCTAGCAATTGGTCACGAGTCTTCAGACAATATACAAAAACAAATCGTGAACAATCATCAATAAATGTCACAAAATATCGCGCACCACCGGCCGATATCGTTTCCATAGGACCGCATATATCCGTATGCACTAAGCCTAACAACACATTCGATCTATTTTCCGATACTTTGGGAAATTTCTTTACAGATATTTTACTTTTCGCACACGTAGTACAGGCTTCATTATTTCCTGTTAGATTACTTTCTTTGATCTTTAGGCCATGCACCATTTCATTTTTCGACATTTTTTGCATACTTGCAAAGTTCAAATGGCCAAATCGGCTGTGCCATTTCAAAACATCACTATTATGCACACCGAAGTACAGACTTTCTTTCACTTTGGGTTCAATAATAAACAAGCCATCGCACTCTTTAGCTCTTAATATCTCAATCTTTTGTTTATCTTTTATTATTGCCCAACCACTTTTAAATGTCACTTCAAAGCCTTTCTCAGTTGCTTTTGACACAGAGATGAAATTTGTCTGCAATTCTTTCACGTACAAAACGTTCAATAGGTCAATGCTGAATCTTCCTATGTTGATACACACAGTACCAATACCTTCTGAATGCAACGAGTTCTCTCCCGCGAGTAGAACTTTTTCTCTGTGCTCTTTAAAGTCTGTAAACAAATTTCTATCACTACACATGTGAACAGTCGCGCCACTGTCCACACACCAAGTTGAGTCTTTAAACTTTTGTTTGCACTGTACATTGGACAAAATCGCAAAATTTCGTTTTCCTTTGTCTTTTTCTTCGCAATCAGCAATAAAGTGACCTAACTGTCCACACTTATAACATTTTTTGTTTCTCTTTGCATCTTTCTTCACGTATGCCTTCTTTTGCTCTTTTCTATTCGTTTTCGACACATACACATGGTTTGCACCGTTTTCGCTTTCATCGAAATTCATTCGCTGTCTCTCTCCTTCACCAAGAAGTTTGATTTTCAAATCGAGAGAGATGGCAATACTTCTCGCGTTTCGATCGCGACGACGAAGTTTTCGTACGAACTATTCAACCCCGATAGCAACACAATTGTAAGTATATCTTCAGGAATTTGCATGTCTATCTCGATTAACTTCTCCGTTAATTCTGAGAATTCTTTTATGTACTCTTGTATATCGACACATTCTGATGCCCGTAACCGAAGTAACTGTTTAAACAAGCTAATTTTTCTTGTCGGCCCACGTGGCTGATATATACTAGCTAGCTTGTTCCAAGCTTCTCTACCAGAAACACAATTCTTGATAAAACTAATTTGCGACGGTTTCACACCAAGTAAAATGCTCGCTAATGCTTTTTCATCTAGCGCATCAAAATTTCTCTTTTGTTCTTCAGTGTCACTTTCACTTTTCACGATTCTTCCACACACAATTGGCCACAATTCGCTTTGCACCAATATGCTTTTCATTTGTACCGACCATATTCCATAATTTTCACTGTCCAACTTTTCGATGGCAGAATAACCTTGAACACTCATTGTCACTTTAATTTGTTGCCCGATCACACACAGTAATCAAAATTAAATCCAAATATTTATATTACTCTTTACAATGTTCTGGGCCCATAACCTATTAGAATTATAAAGAACTGAGAGATGACCCACTCCAATAATTCTAGAACAAAGTTTCGCAGTAGAGTATATATATATATTTATTAAGACAATTATATAGCGAACCGAATGGTACAAAGAAAGATGAACTACTTCAAGAACTGAAAAAACTAGTGTGGCCAGACTACAAGTACATATTGTTGCCAAATTAATAGATACGATAATATTCCCAAATTATCAACACTCCTTCTCAACAAATTACTTGTATGCTTAAGTACTAATGACAATTCATTTCAGTGATACATTTCATATGTTTACATTTTTGTAAATTTTTAGTCAATACATCAGAGATCATGTCGTTGCTACAAATATACTGAACATCTATTTCTTTTTTCTTAAAAAGCTCTCTGATATGATGATACTTTATATCAATGTGTTTGCTTCTATTATGCAGAGTTGGGTTTTTAGTTAAACATTGGGCACTTTGATTATCGCAATATAATAAAACAGTTTGAATATCGTTAAAACCCATCTCGTTCAAAAAAGTCTTCAAGTACACCGCTTCTCTTGCCGCCGTGGATAACGCAATGTACTCCGCTTCAGTACTACTTAAAGCCACCAGACTTTGCTTTTTGGACTCCCATGATATTGCGCTGCCAGCATACATAAAAACATATCCAGTATATGATTTTCGGTCTATGGAGTCGTTTGCCCAATCAGCATCCACGTACCCGTTGATTTGGATCCCAGTCACCTCGTAGTGAAGCTTCATGCCAGCTGTGCCCTTTAGGTAGCGCAGCACTCTTTTTGCCGCCACTTCGTGTTCTTTATGGGGTCTCATATTCATCTGCGCTAATTTTACAACGGAATGTAAAATATCTGGCCTGGTTGTTACTGCTAAATATATCAATGACCCCACAAGCGACTGATATTTCTTCTCATCAGTAGGAATGCAGGATGCATCTTCACATTTGACTTGATATCCGGCTTCCACAGGGGTAGATATCGCCTTGCAATCAGACATTCCCCATGTGCGTAACATTTCTTCAATGTATTGTTGATGTCCAATTGCAATTTTACCAGTCTCCGTCTCTCGCTCGACTTCTATGCCTAAGAAGTGATTCAATTGACCGCCATCTACTATGTCGAACTTATTCCCGATCGATCGTTTGATGTCCATTAAGTCATCTTTACTGGAACTGGCCACCAGCAGGTCATCAACGTATACTGCAATGATATTAAGCCTACCTATCTTATTGCGTACATAAACGCATGGCTCACTAATGCATGGTCTGAAATCTAGCTTTCTAAGCACTTCATCTAGTCTGTTATTCCATTCTCTACCACTCTGCTTCAAACCATAAAGCGATTTCTTCAATTTCAAAACTCTTTCTGGATAGGCTTCGTTAACAAATCGACTAGGCTGCTTCATATAAACTTCCTCTGACAAGTCACTATTTAGATATGCCGACGATACGTCTAATTGATGGAGATAAAGTTTATACTCTACTGCTAGAGCTAATATCAATCTTATTGATGAGTATCTTACTACTGGCGAAAACGTTTCAAAGTAATCAATACCAAACTGTTGCGCACAACCCTTAGCGACTAACCTGGACTTAAATTTTTCGACAAACCCATTTTTGTCTGCTTTAATTGCAAAAACCCACTTACAGCCAATAGCTTTCTTACCCTCGGGTAATTCTACCAGTTCCCAAGTATTGTTTGCCTTCAGTGCATCTATCTCCTTCTGCATTGATGCTATCCATTCACTACCCATTTCACCATTAATGGCATCATTAACTCCTAATGGAACTTTTACCTTTTCTGCCTTTAGCATATTTACCATATTATACTGCTTTCGAGGTCTACCTGGTTTACCCGTTCTTACAACTTTTGGACGCCCTGGACCTCGACTTCCTCCAATTTCAGCTTCTGAGTCCTCTTCAGACTCCTCGTTGATTTCGTCTTCGCCTCCTTGGGGCTGTTGACTGATTTCTTCATCAACTTCAAGCTGATCGCTATCCGCACTCTCATAGTTGTCGCTCGCATCGTTATCTCTCTCTTGCTCATCTGGATTCGGTTCATTTATATTGTTAACCGCTTCGTCACACTCTTCAGAACCGATCGGCAAATAGTATTCAAACAGCTCTTTGTCTCCCTCTTCACTGCTCGATCCAGTCATATCATTCTCCAAGAAGATTACATCTCTGCTCTCAATCAGCTTTTTCTTCTCCGGACTATATAAACGATAAGCTTTCGCTGTCAAGGGATACCCAATCATTAAATATTCCTCCCCTTTGGCAGCGAACTTCTTATTGTGAGTCTTCTTCAGAGCGATAGCCTTAGCTCCAAATATTCTGAGATGGGAAACTTTTGGTCTTCTTCCAAACCAAGCTTCATATGGCGTCATGTTTACCAAGGAATGCGTCTCGGACCTGTTGCGTAAATACGCCGCTGTTTTTACCGCTTCAGCCCACAGTATCCTATTGACTCCAGAATGTACCAACATGCTTCTGGCCATTTCAACCAATGTTCGGTTCATGCGCTCAGCTACCCCGTTCTGCTGTGGGGTATATGACACTGTTAATTGTCTTTTAATGCCATTTTCCTTTAAGAAATATTCGAAGTTACGACTTAAATATTCGCGCCCGTTATCACTACGAATTTCTTTTAACTTTTGGCCCGTTTGCCTTTCCGCGAATCTAACAAAGTCTTTAAAGCAATCTAGCAATTGGTCACGAGTCTTCAGACAATATACAAAAACAAATCGTGAACAATCATCAATAAATGTCACAAAATATCGCGCACCACCGGCCGATATCGTTTCCATAGGACCGCATATATCCGTATGCACTAAGCCTAACAACACATTCGATCTATTTTCCGATACTTTGGGAAATTTCTTTACAGATATTTTACTTTTCGCACACGTAGTACAGGCTTCATTATTTCCTGTTAGATTACTTTCTTTGATCTTTAGGCCATGCACCATTTCATTTTTCGACATTTTTTGCATACTTGCAAAGTTCAAATGGCCAAATCGGCTGTGCCATTTCAAAACATCACTATTATGCACACCGAAGTACAGACTTTCTTTCACTTTGGGTTCAATAATAAACAAGCCATCGCACTCTTTAGCTCTTAATATCTCAATCTTTTGTTTATCTTTTATTATTGCCCAACCACTTTTAAATGTCACTTCAAAGCCTTTCTCAGTTGCTTTTGACACAGAGATGAAATTTGTCTGCAATTCTTTCACGTACAAAACGTTCAATAGGTCAATGCTGAATCTTCCTATGTTGATACACACAGTACCAATACCTTCTGAATGCAACGAGTTCTCTCCCGCGAGTAGAACTTTTCTCTGTGCTCTTTAAAGTCTGTAAACAAATTTCTATCACTACACATGTGAACAGTCGCGCCACTGTCCACACACCAAGTTGAGTCTTTAAACTTTTGTTTGCACTGTACATTGGACAAAATCGCAAAATTTCGTTTTCCTTTGTCTTTTTCTTCGCAATCAGCAATAAAGTGACCTAACTGTCCACACTTATAACATTTTTTGTTTCTCTTTGCATCTTTCTTCACGTATGCCTTCTTTTGCTCTTTTCTATTCGTTTTCGACACATACACATGGTTTGCACCGTTTTCGCTTTCATCGAAATTCATTCGCTGTCTCTCTCCTTCACCAAGAAGTTTGATTTTCAAATCAGAGAGAGATGGCAATACTTCTCGCGTTTCGATCGCGACGACGAAGTTTTCGTACGAACTATTCAACCCCGATAGCAACACAATTGTAAGTATATCTTCAGGAATTTGCATGTCTATCTCGATTAACTTCTCCGTTAATTCTGAGAATTCTTTTATGTACTCTTGTATATCGACACATTCTGATGCCCGTAACCGAAGTAACTGTTTAAACAAGCTAATTTTTCTTGTCGGCCCACGTGGCTGATATATACTAGCTAGCTTGTTCCAAGCTTCTCTACCAGAAACACAATTCTTGATAAAACTAATTTGCGACGGTTTCACACCAAGTAAAATGCTCGCTAATGCTTTTTCATCTAGCGCATCAAAATTTCTCTTTTGTTCTTCAGTGTCACTTTCACTTTTCACGATTCTTCCACACACAATTGGCCACAATTCGCTTTGCACCAATATGCTTTTCATTTGTACCGACCATATTCCATAATTTTCACTGTCCAACTTTTCGATGGCAGAATAACCTTGAACACTCATTGTCACTTTAATTTGTTGCCCGATCACACACAGTAATCAAAATTAAATCCAAATATTTATATTACTCTTTACAATGTTCTGGGCCCATAACCTATTAGAATTATAAAGAACTGAGAGATGACCCACTCCAATAATTCTAGAACAAAGTTTCGCAGTAGAGTATATATATATATTTATTAAGACAATTATATAGCGAACCGAATGGTACAAAGAAAGATGAACTACTTCAAGAACTGAAAAAACTAGTGTGGCCAGACTACAAGTACATATTGTTGCCAAATTAATAGATACGATAATATTCCCAAATTATCAACACTCCTTCTCAACAAATTACTTGTATGCTTAAGTACTAATGACAATTCATTTCAGTGATACATTTCATATGTTTACATTTTTGTAAATTTTTAGTCAATACATCAGAGATCATGTCGTTGCTACAAATATACTGAACATCTATTTCTTTTTTCTTAAAAAGCTCTCTGATATGATGATACTTTATATCAATGTGTTTGCTTCTATTATGCAGAGTTGGGTTTTTAGTTAAACATTGGGCACTTTGATTATCGCAATATAATAAAACAGTTTGAATATCGTTAAAACCCATCTCGTTCAAAAAAAGTCTTCAAGTACACCGCTTCTCTTGCCGCCGTGGATAACGCAATGTACTCCGCTTCAGTACTACTTAAAGCCACCAGACTTTGCTTTTTGGACTCCCATGATATTGCGCTGCCAGCATACATAAAAACATATCCAGTATATGATTTTCGGTCTATGGAGTCGTTTGCCCAATCAGCATCCACGTACCCGTTGATTTGGATCCCAGTCACCTCGTAGTGAAGCTTCATGCCAGCTGTGCCCTTTAGGTAGCGCAGCACTCTTTTTGCCGCCACTTCGTGTTCTTTATGGGGTCTCATATTCATCTGCGCTAATTTTACAACGGAATGTAAAATATCTGGCCTGGTTGTTACTGCTAAATACATCAATGACCCCACAAGCGACTGATATTTCTTCTCATCAGTAGGAATGCAGGATGCATCTTCACATTTGACTTGATATCCGGCTTCCAGAGGGGTAGATATCGCCTTGCAATCAGACATTCCCCATGTGCGTAACATTTCTTCAATGTATTGTTGATGTCCAATTGCAATTTTACCAGTCTCCGTCTCTCGCTCGACTTCTATGCCTAAGAAGTGATTCAATTGACCGCCATCTACTATGTCGAACTTATTCCCGATCG
Organism: Drosophila sturtevanti; assembly: GCA_018150375.1. Classification (NCBI taxonomy): domain Eukaryota; kingdom Metazoa; phylum Arthropoda; class Insecta; order Diptera; family Drosophilidae; genus Drosophila; species Drosophila sturtevanti. The sequence goes on from JAECWJ010000682.1 coordinate 12,859, forward strand.
ATCGTTTGATGTCCATTAAGTCATCTTTACTGGAACTGGCCACCAGCAGGTCATCAACGTATACTGCAATGATATTAAGCCTACCTATCTTATTGCGTACATAAACGCATGGCTCACTAATGCATGGTCTGAAATCTAGCTTTCTAAGCACTTCATCTAGTCTGTTATTCCATTCTCTACCACTCTGCTTCAAACCATAAAGCGATTTCTTCAATTTCAAAACTCTTTCTGGATAGGCTTCGTTAACAAATCGACTAGGCTGCTTCATATAAACTTCCTCTGACAAGTCACTATTTAGATATGCCGACGATACGTCTAATTGATGGAGATAAAGTTTATACTCTACTGCTAGAGCTAATATCAATCTTATTGATGAGTATCTTACTACTGGCGAAAACGTTTCAAAGTAATCAATACCAAACTGTTGCGCACAACCCTTAGCGACTAACCTGGACTTAAATTTTTCGACAAACCCATTTTTGTCTGCTTTAATTGCAAAAACCCACTTACAGCCAATAGCTTTCTTACCCTCGGGTAATTCTACCAGTTCCCAAGTATTGTTTGCCTTCAGTGCATCTATCTCCTTCTGCATTGATGCTATCCATTCACTACCCATTTCACCATTAATGGCATCATTAACTCCTAATGGAACTTTTACCTTTTCTGCCTTTAGCATATTTACCATATTATACTGCTTTCGAGGTCTACCTGGTTTACCCGTTCTTACAACTTTTGGACGCCCTGGACCTCGACTTCCTCCAATTTCAGCTTCTGAGTCCTCTTCAGACTCCTCGTTGATTTCGTCTTCGCCTCCTTGGGGCTGTTGACTGATTTCTTCATCAACTTCAAGCTGATCGCTATCCGCACTCTCATAGTTGTCGCTCGCATCGTTATCTCTCTCTTGCTCATCTGGATTCGGTTCATTTATATTGTTAACCGCTTCGTCACACTCTTCAGAACCGATCGGCAAATAGTATTCAAACAGCTCTTTGTCTCCCTCTTCACTGCTCGATCCAGTCATATCATTCTCCAAGAAGATTACATCTCTGCTCTCAATCAGCTTTTTCTTCTCCGGACTATATAAACGATAAGCTTTCGCTGTCAAGGAATACCCAATCATTAAATATTCCTCCCCTTTGGCAGCGAACTTCTTATTGTGAGTCTTCTTCAGAGCGATAGCCTTAGCTCCAAATATTCTGAGATGGGAAACTTTTGGTCTTCTTCCAAACCAAGCTTCATATGGCGTCATGTTTACCAAGGAATGCGTCTCGGACCTGTTGCGTAAATACGCCGCTGTTTTTACCGCTTCAGCCCACAGTATCCTATTGACTCCAGAATGTACCAACATGCTTCTGGCCATTTCAACCAATGTTCGGTTCATGCGCTCAGCTACCCCGTTCTGCTGTGGGGTATATGACACTGTTAATTGTCTTTTAATGCCATTTTCCTTTAAGAAATATTCGAAGTTACGACTTAAATATTCGCGCCCGTTATCACTACGAATTTCTTTTAACTTTTGGCCCGTTTGCCTTTCCGCGAATCTAACAAAGTCTTTAAAGCAATCTAGCAATTGGTCACGAGTCTTCAGACAATATACAAAAACAAATCGTGAACAATCATCAATAAATGTCACAAAATATCGCGCACCACCGGCCGATATCGTTTCCATAGGACCGCATATATCCGTATGCACTAAGCCTAACAACACATTCGATCTATTTTCCGATACTTTGGGAAATTTCTTTACAGATATTTTACTTTTCGCACACGTAGTACAGGCTTCATTATTTCCTGTTAGATTACTTTCTTTGATCTTTAGGCCATGCACCATTTCATTTTTCGACATTTTTTGCATACTTGCAAAGTTCAAATGGCCAAATCGGCTGTGCCATTTCAAAACATCACTATTATGCACACCGAAGTACAGACTTTCTTTCACTTTGGGTTCAATAATAAACAAGCCATCGCACTCTTTAGCTCTTAATATCTCAATCTTTTGTTTATCTTTTATTATTGCCCAACCACTTTTAAATGTCACTTCAAAGCCTTTCTCAGTTGCTTTTGACACAGAGATGAAATTTGTCTGCAATTCTTTCACGTACAAAACGTTCAATAGGTCAATGCTGAATCTTCCTATGTTGATACACACAGTACCAATACCTTCTGAATGCAACGAGTTCTCTCCCGCGAGTAGAACTTTTTCTCTGTGCTCTTTAAAGTCTGTAAACAAATTTCTATCACTACACATGTGAACAGTCGCGCCACTGTCCACACACCAAGTTGAGTCTTTAAACTTTTGTTTGCACTGTACATTGGACAAAATCGCAAAATTTCGTTTTCCTTTGTCTTTTTCTTCGCAATCAGCAATAAAGTGACCTAACTGTCCACACTTATAACATTTTTTGTTTCTCTTTGCATCTTTCTTCACGTATGCCTTCTTTTGCTCTTTTCTATTCGTTTTCGACACATACACATGGTTTGCACCGTTTTCGCTTTCATCGAAATTCATTCGCTGTCTCTCTCCTTCACCAAGAAGTTTGATTTTCAAATCAGAGAGAGATGGCAATACTTCTCGCGTTTCGATCGCGACGACGAAGTTTTCGTACGAACTATTCAACCCCGATAGCAACACAATTGTAAGTATATCTTCAGGAATTTGCATGTCTATCTCGATTAACTTCTCCGTTAATTCTGAGAATTCTTTTATGTACTCTTGTATATCGACACATTCTGATGCCCGTAACCGAAGTAACTGTTTAAACAAGCTAATTTTTCTTGTCGGCCCACGTGGCTGATATATACTAGCTAGCTTGTTCCAAGCTTCTCTACCAGAAACACAATTCTTGATAAAACTAATTTGCGACGGTTTCACACCAAGTAAAATGCTCGCTAATGCTTTTTCATCTAGCGCATCAAAATTTCTCTTTTGTTCTTCAGTGTCACTTTCACTTTTCACGATTCTTCCACACACAATTGGCCACAATTCGCTTTGCACCAATATGCTTTTCATTTGTACCGACCATATTCCATAATTTTCACTGTCCAACTTTTCGATGGCAGAATAACCTTGAACACTCATTGTCACTTTAATTTGTTGCCCGATCACACACAGTAATCAAAATTAAATCCAAATATTTATATTACTCTTTACAATGTTCTGGGCCCATAACCTATTAGAATTATAAAGAACTGAGAGATGACCCACTCCAATAATTCTAGAACAAAGTTTCGCAGTAGAGTATATATATATATTTATTAAGACAATTATATAGCGAACCGAATGGTACAAAGAAAGATGAACTACTTCAAGAACTGAAAAAACTAGTGTGGCCAGACTACAAGTACATATTGTTGCCAAATTAATAGATACGATAATATTCCCAAATTATCAACACTCCTTCTCAACAAATTACTTGTATGCTTAAGTACTAATGACAATTCATTTCAGTGATACATTTCATATGTTTACATTTTTGTAAATTTTTAGTCAATACATCAGAGATCATGTCGTTGCTACAAATATACTGAACATCTATTTCTTTTTTCTTAAAAAGCTCTCTGATATGATGATACTTTATATCAATGTGTTTGCTTCTATTATGCAGAGTTGGGTTTTTAGTTAAACATTGGGCACTTTGATTATCGCAATATAATAAAACAGTTTGAATATCGTTAAAACCCATCTCGTTCAAAAAAGTCTTCAAGTACACCGCTTCTCTTGCCGCCGTGGATAACGCAATGTACTCCGCTTCAGTACTACTTAAAGCCACCAGACTTTGCTTTTTGGACTCCCATGATATTGCGCTGCCAGCATACATAAAAACATATCCAGTATATGATTTTCGGTCTATGGAGTCGTTTGCCCAATCAGCATCCACGTACCCGTTGATTTGGATCCCAGTCACCTCGTAGTGAAGCTTCATGCCAGCTGTGCCCTTTAGGTAGCGCAGCACTCTTTTGCCGCCACTTCGTGTTCTTTATGGGGTCTCATATTCATCTGCGCTAATTTTACAACGGAATGTAAAATATCTGGCCTGGTTGTTACTGCTAAATACATCAATGACCCCACAAGCGACTGATATTTCTTCTCATCAGTAGGAATGCAGGATGCATCTTCACATTTGACTTGATATCCGGCTTCCAGAAGGGTAGATATCGCCTTGCAATCAGACATTCCCCATGTGCGTAACATTTCTTCAATGTATTGTTGATGTCCAATTGCAATTTTACCAGTCTCCGTCTCTCGCTCGACTTCTATGCCTAAGAAGTGATTCAATTGACCGCCATCTACTATGTCGAACTTATTCCCGATCGATCGTTTGATGTCCATTAAGTCATCTTTACTGGAACTGGCCACCAGCAGGTCATCAACGTATACTGCAATGATATTAAGCCTACCTATCTTATTGCGTACATAAACGCATGGCTCACTAATGCATGGTCTGAAATCTAGCTTTCTAAGCACTTCATCTAGTCTGTTATTCCATTCTCTACCACTCTGCTTCAAACCATAAAGCGATTTCTTCAATTTCAAAACTCTTTCTGGATAGGCTTCGTTAACAAATCGACTAGGCTGCTTCATATAAACTTCCTCTGACAAGTCACTATTTAGATATGCCGACGATACGTCTAATTGATGGAGATAAAGTTTATACTCTACTGCTAGAGCTAATATCAATCTTATTGATGAGTATCTTACTACTGGCGAAAACGTTTCAAAGTAATCAATACCAAACTGTTGCGCACAACCCTTAGCGACTAACCTGGACTTAAATTTTTCGACAAACCCATTTTTGTCTGCTTTAATTGCAAAAACCCACTTACAGCCAATAGCTTTCTTACCCTCGGGTAATTCTACCAGTTCCCAAGTATTGTTTGCCTTCAGTGCATCTATCTCCTTCTGCATTGATGCTATCCATTCACTACCCATTTCACCATTAATGGCATCATTAACTCCTAATGGAACTTTTACCTTTTCTGCCTTTAGCATATTTACCATATTATACTGCTTTCGAGGTCTACCTGGTTTACCCGTTCTTACAACTTTTGGACGCCCTGGACCTCGACTTCCTCCAATTTCAGCTTCTGAGTCCTCTTCAGACTCCTCGTTGATTTCGTCTTCGCCTCCTTGGGGCTGTTGACTGATTTCTTCATCAACTTCAAGCTGATCGCTATCCGCACTCTCATAGTTGTCGCTCGCATCGTTATCTCTCTCTTGCTCATCTGGATTCGGTTCATTTATATTGTTAACCGCTTCGTCACACTCTTCAGAACCGATCGGCAAATAGTATTCAAACAGCTCTTTGTCTCCCTCTTCACTGCTCGATCCAGTCATATCATTCTCCAAGAAGATTACATCTCTGCTCTCAATCAGCTTTTTCTTCTCCGGACTATATAAACGATAAGCTTTCGCTGTCAAGGAATACCCAATCATTAAATATTCCTCCTTTGGCAGCGAACTTCTTATTGTGAGTCTTCTTCAGAGCGATAGCCTTAGCTCCAAATATTCTGAGATGGGAAACTTTTGGTCTTCTTCCAAACCAAGCTTCATATGGCGTCATGTTTACCAAGGAATGCGTCTCGGACCTGTTGCGTAAATACGCCGCTGTTTTTACCGCTTCAGCCCACAGTATCCTATTTACTCCAGAATGTACCAACATGCTTCTGGCCATTTCAACCAATGTTCGGTTCATGCGCTCAGCTACCCCGTTCTGCTGTGGGGTATATGACACTGTTAATTGTCTTTTAATGCCATTTTCCTTTAAGAAATATTCGAAGTTACGACTTAAATATTCGCGCCCGTTATCACTACGAATTTCTTTTAACTTTTGGCCCGTTTGCCTTTCCGCGAATCTAACAAAGTCTTTAAAGCAATCTAGCAATTGGTCACGAGTCTTCAGACAATATACAAAAACAAATCGTGAACAATCATCAATAAATGTCACAAAATATCGCGCACCACCGGCCGATATCGTTTCCATAGGACCGCATATATCCGTATGCACTAAGCCTAACAACACATTCGATCTATTTTCCGATACTTTGGGAAATTTCTTTTACAGATATTTTACTTTTCGCACACGTAGTACAGGCTTCATTATTTCCTGTTAGATTACTTTCTTTGATCTTTAGGCCATGCACCATTTCATTTTTCGACATTTTTTGCATACTTGCAAAGTTCAAATGGCCAAATCGGCTGTGCCATTTCAAAACATCACTATTATGCACACCCGAAGTACAGACTTTCTTTCACTTTGGGTTCAATAATAAACAAGCCATCGCACTCTTTAGCTCTTAATATCTCAATCTTTTGTTTATCTTTTATTATTGCCCAACCACTTTTAAATGTCACTTCAAAGCCTTTCTCAGTTGCTTTTGACACAGAGATGAAATTTGTCTGCAATTCTTTCACGTACAAAACGTTCAATAGGTCAATGCTGAATCTTCCTATGTTGATACACACAGTACCAATACCTTCTGAATGCAACGAGTTCTCTCCCGCGAGTAGAACTTTTTCTCTGTGCTCTTTAAAGTCTGTAAACAAATTTCTATCACTACACATGTGAACAGTCGCGCCACTGTCCACACACCAAGTTCAGTCTTTAAACTTTTGTTTGCACTGTACATTGGACAAAATCGCAAAATTTCGTTTTCCTTTGTCTTTTTCTTCGCAATCAGCAATAAAGTGACCTAACTGTCCACACTTATAACATTTTTTGTTTCTCTTTGCATCTTTCTTCACGTATGCCTTCTTTTGCTCTTTTCTATTCGTTTTCGACACATACACATGGTTTGCACCGTTTTCGCTTTCATCGAAATTCATTCGCTGTCTCTCTCCTTCACCAAGAAGTTTGATTTTCAAATCAGAGAGAGATGGCAATACTTCTCGCGTTTCGATCGCGACGACGAAGTTTTCGTACGAACTATTCAACCCCGATAGCAACACAATTGTAAGTATATCTTCAGGAATTTGCATGTCTATCTCGATTAACTTCTCCGTTAATTCTGAGAATTCTTTTATGTACTCTTGTATATCGACACATTCTGATGCCCGTAACCGAAGTAACTGTTTAAACAAGCTAATTTTTCTTGTCGGCCCACGTGGCTGATATATACTAGCTAGCTTGTTCCAAGCTTCTCTACCAGAAACACAATTCTTGATAAAACTAATTTGCGACGGTTTCACACCAAGTAAAATGCTCGCTAATGCTTTTTCATCTAGCGCATCAAAATTTCTCTTTTGTTCTTCAGTGTCACTTTCACTTTTCACGATTCTTCCACACACAATTGGCCACAATTCGCTTTGCACCAATATGCTTTTCATTTGTACCGACCATATTCCATAATTTTCACTGTCCAACTTTTCGATGGCAGAATAACCTTGAACACTCATTGTCACTTTAATTTGTTGCCCGATCACACACAGTAATCCAAATTAAATCCAAATATTTATATTACTCTTTACAATGTTCTGGGCCCATAACCTATTAGAATTATAAAGAACTGAGAGATGACCCACTCCAATAATTCTAGAACAAAGTTTCGCAGTAGAGTATATATATATATTTATTAAGACAATTATATAGCGAACCGAATGGTACAAAGAAAGATGAACTACTTCAAGAACTGAAAAAACTAGTGTGGCCAGACTACAAGTACATATTGTTGCCAAATTAATAGATACGATAATATTCCCAAATTATCAACAATAATTATAATAATTATAATAATTATAATAATTATAATAATTATAATAATTATAATAATTATAATAATTATAATAATTATAATAATTATAATAATTATAATAATTATAATAATTATAATAATTATAATAATTATAATAATTATAATAATTATAATTAATTAAAAATATATGATATAAAGTTATAATAATTGTAATAATTCCACTTGTTAGTGACAGTTTATTATTTACTCAACTTCATAAGTCGAAAGACTATAACTCCCGATTGAATAGTATTTTTCAATATACTTTACGGAGTTTTATTTAAAAGAGCAATAAAGGTTTTGGAAAATGAAAAGAATTTTTAAGTGCTTCCCAAAATCAAAATGATTTTGTAATAGTAATGCTTGAAGTGATGGGCGTTTTACTTGAAAACACGAGTAAGGAGCTCAAAACAAAAATTAAATACACTCACGGACAGACAGACGGACGGACAGACAGACGGACAGACAGACGGACAGACAGACGGACATGGCTATATCGACTCGGCTGTTGATGCTGATCAAGAATATATATACTTTATGGGATCGGAAAATTTTCCTTCTGCCTGTTACATACATTTTAGCGACTTTAATATACCCTTGAACCCTATGGGTACAGGGTATAAAAACTCCACAGCTTATTTCAACCACAAACTTCGCAGCTGTGAAGAATCCATTATTTATCAATGCAACGGTAAATTATTTTTCTACGCTTTAGTCATTGTTTTCGCAGCATGATGAAATGAGTTTGTATTATATATGAGCACGTGGTTGACAAAAATCAAAGCAGAATGTAAAAGAAACAAAACATTTGGATTGTGTCGTTTCTTACTTAGAACAATATTTAAGATAGCGAGAAGCTGAGCGCTTGTAATATACGAGGGCTGCTGTTTACACATGCATATGTCCAGAATTGGCAATACTAATCTTAATACGTAATATGCGTAAAATCTAGGAACGCCATAATAGACTAATTTTTTAGCCCAAATGTACAAATAATATTTTTATCTACAATTAGTTTTCGTTTTCTTTATAATAAGTTTAAAAAACAAAACAATTTGGCAAATCAATGGAAATTTCTCGAGAGAGTTTTCGTTGGATTATTTTTCTCAACTTTCGATGTGGATTATTCCAACGGGAATGTGTCGATAAACTTAGCACATTATGTGACGAGAAAGCACCATCAAAACCGACACTTAATCGCAGGTTTGCAGAGTTTAATCGAGGTGGTAGTTCAGTAGCTGACGTATTCTGTAAAGGTCGACCAAAATCCCAATAATCTATATCATGAGATAGTGGCATCCTTGCACATTAGTCCGACTTCAATATGTTCCATTTTGCATGGACACTTAGTTGTATAGAAGAATATAATTTATCAATCGTTTAAAAAAGCTTCCCGTTGATTGGAGTAGTGAAATGCTTAAAAAGTTTGACCGTCGTGCTCAAAAAACGTTTATAAAATCGTGACAGGTCATGAATCATAGATATACGCCTATGAGCCGGTAATTAAGCAGCAATCGACTTTATGTTTGTTCCAAGATGAGCCAAATCCAACAAAAACACTTCAAAGCAAATGGTCGCCTGTTTCTTCCTGAGAATGGGATAGGACTGTGTAACTCTGAGTGGTAGATTAATTGTTTGCCGGAGGTCTTCGTAGAAATTCGTAAAATTACTGTACTATCAAACCAATTCTTAAAATTGATCAGCGTTATTGATCGAGGATCAGAACCATATTCACATAGCTGAAAATTTCTTAAGCGAACGAAGACACAGACACAGGATGTACCCATAACGACTCGGCTTTTGATGCTGATCAAGGATATATATACTCTATGGTGACGACACTTATTCATCTGACCAATTTTATTGAACATGATAGAACTGTCTGGCAAAGGTTTTTTTTTTGCGTGGACCCCAAAGTAGGTGTCCGCCAACACAACAATACAAATAACTTAATTTTCCATACATTCCAATTTTTATACCACCCATAGGGTAGACGTGTATATTATAGCCACTAAAATGTATGTAACAGGAAGAAGGAAAATTTTCCGACCCTATAAAGTATATATTTTCTTGATCAGCATCAACAGCCGAGTCGATATGACCATGTCCGTCTGTCCGTCCGTCCGTATGAACATCGAGATCTCAAAGACTATAAAAGCTAGAGCAACCAAACTTGGTGTCAACATCCGTCTAGTGTCTACGCAGATCAAGTTTGTTTCAAATTTTTGCCACGCCTCTTTCGCCTCAGCAAAATAGAAAAGGCTATAACTAGAGTTGTATTAAAGCTACAGTATTTATTTTTGACTCAATTATATAGCCAATATGTACCATCTGACCGAAGTTGAACGAAATCAATAGATATCGAAGATATATGTTTATATGTATACGTATATATGTTTTGTACTGAAAGGCCATGGGCAGCAGCAGCTGAAATGTGTGAGCGAGATAGCATGCGCATATTGTTTTGTACCGGATGACGCATTAGTTTCGTTCACTGAACTTTATGAAATATTTTTATTGGTACAGGGTATACTCCAAGTCGGCAGTGATGACTTGCTTACATCATTTAACGTTGAAAACCCGAATCAAAGTAATTCAATGTAAAATCAATTTCTTTCTTTTGATAATTCCAGATGCAAGCCAAGTAACGAGAAGATCAACGTTGTTAGAGAATTCAAGTATCACTAAGGCGGATATTACAAATGTAACAAAAGAATCAACCACAACTGCAGAAAGAATTAAAACACTATATATTGAACAAAAACAGCTAAAAGTACATTCACTGCCAAATCGAGTGTTAAAAAGAAATGGTTTGCTAGATGAAAGTAGTATGGATTGCCAGCAACAACACAAAAACTCGCTGAATGAGGGCTTGACACTAAACCTATCAGCAACAGTACAAGTGATGGATATTGTCCAATCAGATGATTTTATAAATGGCATTAGTATAGTATCAACACCCAAAAGTCTACTATAACGTAAAACGAGTCATAGGGAGGTATCGAAACTAGATGAAACAAAGCCACTGATTAAAATTGTGCAACATATATTAAACTATCATACTAATACATAATACCAGCGAAAATACCAATTCGAACGAAAATATAAACCAAATTACGAAAATCTTTAAAACCCTCCTATGCTCCCTTATTTCTTTATAAATTAATGACATAATAATATTCACCTACACAACTATATGATATATAGATATTGTAAATTTAAGACAACTTGTCTGGTACTTATGTATGTCTTACATACGAGATCAAGCATATCTGCTGTATGCTTAAGAGTACTGTTTCCAAATTCCGTGTACAATAGTTTGTGTAAATTCTATAGAAATGTTTAGAATTAATTTTCTTTTTGGCATTTTTGACTGGAAAAAAAGTTATATTATCTTTATGTACCGTAAAAACAATGTTAATTAACAACTTGAGTCGAAGTTTCTCAATTTCAACTCGTTTCCTGGTAGGAATAAACATGATAAAATCATTTAAATTATTGCTATTAATTTTTAAAATTTTATAATAATGTATTGCTGTTAATTGCCGTCAAATAAAAAAAGTATAACCATTCTCATAAGTGTAATGGATTTCAAGTCAAAACTGAGGAGTATTGCAGGGCAAAAACGACAACCATAAAACTAAGGCAACCTTATAGTAAAAGTTGCACTTCCAATCAATTCGAGTTATAGTACACACATTTTGTGTATTCATATATTTACATATATTTTGGTTAATAACTTATTTTCTTATTTTAAAATATTCTGCATTCCAAAATATTCTGTATATAATTAAAAAGTAAGCAAAATATATATGAATGTAAACTACATTGGTTTTCGTGTTTTCTTCCAATTTTTTTTTATTCTACAAAAAAAAAAAATTGCTTTGCCTCACTCATTCTAACGAGTTCGGCTTCAAACTTCAACTCATTCGACTCGTTTTGAGTATTGTCCATTCGAATGGGTTTTTTTTGATATTGATGCAGCTCTCTATTCTCTAAAACAAGTTTTTTACACTGGTATACATATGTACATAAATACAAATATAAGTACATGCATATGTATATTAAAGTGAAACTAATGTGTAAGGATGCCTCAATCACATGATAAGTCACATGTCGATCTTGCACTGTCAGTTCACCCATGCCATCAATGTTGTGTATTCCAGCATTTTTTCTTATTTTTCAAAAAGCAAAAAAATGATGATAAAATTTTTTTAAATTCGACACTTAATGTATTGCTGTTAATTGCCGTCAAATAAAAAAAATATAACCATTCTCATAAGTCTAATGGATTTCAAGTCAAAATTGAGGAGTATTGCAGGGCAAAAACGACAACCATAAAACTAAGGCAACCTTATAGTAAAAGTTGCACTTCCAATTACCTGTTTGAAAAAAGTCAGATGAGACAGGTAAGTTTTACATATTTGCAGTTTGAATCCAATATATATGTTTATTCAGTAATTTACCCAAATAATACAAAAAAGGTTATACCATTTTTTGATTTTACCTAGTTAATTAAAAATATATGATATAAAGTGTAAAAATTCCACTTGTTAGTGACAGTTTATTCTTAACTTCATAAGTCGAAAGACTATAACTCCCGATTGAATAGTATTTTTCAATATACTTTACGGAGTTTTATTTAAAAGAGCATATCGACTCGGCTGTTGATGCTGATCAAGGATATATATACTCTATGGTGACGACACTTATTCATCTGACCAATTTTATTGAACATGATAGAACTGTCTGGCAAAGGTTTTTTTTTTGCGTGGACCCCAAAGTTGGTGTCCGCCAACACAACAATACAAATAACTTCATTTTCCATACATTCCAATTTTTATACCCTAAACTGTACCACCCATAGGGTAGACGTGTATATTATAGCCACTAAAATGTATGTAACAGGTAGAAGGAAAATTTTCCGACCCTATAAAGTATATATTTTCTTGATCAGCATCAACAGCCGAGTCGATATGACCATGTCCGTCTGTCCGTCCGTCCGTATGAACATCGAGATCTCAAAGACTATAAAAGCTAGAGCAACCAAACTTGGTGTCAACATCCGTCTAGTGTCTACGCAGATCAAGTTTGTTTCAAATTTTTGCCACGCCTCTTTCGCCTCAGCAAAATAGAAAAGGCTATAACTAGAGTTGTATTAAAGCTACAGTATTTATTTTTGACTCAATTATATAGCCAATATGTACCATCTGACCGAAGTTGAACGAAATCAATAGATATCGAAGATATATGTTTATATGTATACGTATATATGTTTTGTACTGAAAGGCCATGGGCAGCAGCAGCTGAAATGTGTGAGCGAGATAGCATGTTTTGTACCGGATGACGCATTAGTTTCGTTCACTGAACTTTATGAAATATTTTTATTGGTACAGGGTATACTCCAAGTCGGCAGTGATGACTTGCTTACATCATTTAACGTTGAAAACCCGAATCAAAGTAATTCAATGTAAAATCAATTTCTTTCTTTTGATAATTCCAGATGCAAGCCAAGTAACGAGAAGATCAACGTTGTTAGAGAATTCAAGTATCACTAAGGCGGATATTACAAATGTAACAAAAGAATCAACCACAACTGCAGAAAGAATTAAAACACTATATATTGAACAAAAACAGCTAAAAGTACATTCACTGCCAAATCGAGTGTTAAAAAGAAATGGTTTGCTAGATGAAAGTAGTATGGATTGCCAGCAACAACACAAAAACTCGCTGAATGAGGGCTTGACACTAAACCTATCAGCAACAGTACAAGTGATGGATATTGTCCAATCAGATGATTTTATAAATGGCATTAGTATAGTATCAACACCCAAAAGTCTACTATAACGTAAAACGAGTCATAGGGAGGTATCGAAACTAGATGAAACGAAGCCACTGATTAAAATTGTGCAACATACATTAAACTATCATATTAATACATAATACCAGCGAAAATACCAATTCGAACGAAAATATAAACCAAATTACGAAAATCTTTAAAACCCTCCTATGCTCCCTGTTTGTAGGAGGGTGGAGCGTCTAGACAAGGAGATGGCCAATTTTCTTCGAACTTCTAGATGTATGGGGCCAGTCCCAAATTATTGCCAGGTAGGAAAAAGACAAAAAAAAGGCGTCGTTTTTGTCTTGATATATCCACTTTTATTCCCACACAACTGTGATATATATGTATGGTGTAACTTAATCGCGAAAAAAATGGAATTTTAGGGAGAATTGCAGATGGCAATGTAAAATAGAAAATATAAGCAAGCGAAATGTATAAGTATCAAAAAAACGAACTGTTCGTTATGGCGGCTTCCATAGAACTTGCCCGTCACGCCAGTGTGCCCGTCCGACACCTGGGCAAAAATCTTCCCCGCCGCTACTCCTGGTCACCGTCGGCGTGAACATACCGCCCCCCTTGCAACAAGTTGCAATAGCCCGGTGGGCAAGTGGGAGGATGGGGAGCGGCGTCGTCCGGGAGCGCCTAGATGCCGCAGGAGCCGGAGATGATCCAGCCCAACACTGTGCTCTGGGCGGCAGGGACGCCACTCTGGCCGGGCACACATCCGGGCTGGATGACTTCTGAGTAGACGTCTGCCCCGAGCACCAAAGCCACTGCCGCCGGATGGTAATAGCCGGGATCCGCTAACACCAGCGTGGCGAATTTTCCCTGGACAGCGGCGGGGATCTCCCGGCTGGGAGTGCGGATGTCGAGCTCCTTCTCGACCTTCAGCACGACCACCTTCTGGAAGCCGGAATCGGTCCTGGAGCGGATGATGGCATGGCACGCCTGGTCCTTGCCCACTGGAGCCACCGCCAACCCCAGATCCTTGGCGAAGGCCGCGCTGATGCGACTGTCAGGCGCGCAGGCGTCCAACAGAACGCGGGCCTCGACCTCCTTCTCGCCATTGTCGACCTTGACCACCGCCGTCGGCATGACGTGAAGCGTCCTCAGGTGCAACAGCGACGCGAGGGTGGGCGCTCGGGATGAGCTGCCCGCTGTTTCGCCCTCTGTTGCGCCCCGAGCCGGCGTCCGATATGGTCGGGTTGACGCTCGGGAGGCCCTCCTGTCGCCTGAGTCCACTGTGTGCAAAAGCGTGTGGTGCGCTCCTCCACAGCGGCGACATCCCGCCGAACTCCGACACGACCTGGCTGAGTGCTCGTGGGCCAAACAGTTGGCACAGTACTTGTTGACAAGCACTGCCCGCAGCCGCTTCTCCGCACGAAGGTTGAGGAACCTTCGGCACTGCCGGAGCCCGTGGACTCCTCGACAAACACGGCAGCGGTAGGCGTTTCCTCCCTGGGGGTGGCGACGGGCGGCTGGGCGAGAAGGCGGTGCCATCCTTATGTTGTGAAAACGAAAACTGCAATGAGAAGAGATGGTTAAAACCTATGTGCCTGGGAACACCGGACATGGAACAACGGAGACGTGGACAAACAGGACGGAAACGGAACGGATAGACGCGATAGTGTCACATTGGAGGAGGAGTTGCTTCATGGTCGCTGGATAGGAGAATCAGCTTCGCGACCGGCCTTTTAATAATGCCACGGGAAGTCCGTACGTCGGCGACACGTACTAAGCCGTCAGCCCCGGTGTGGACAAGCTCCACTCGCCCCAACCGCCAGTCGGTTGGAGGAAGATTGTCCTCACATATGACCACCAGGTCGTCGGCTTGCAGGCTACGGGACGGGAACTTCCACTTGTTCCTCTTATGCAACTCCTTTAAATATTCATCCTTCCAGCGTCGGCAGAAGTGGTGATGAAGCGCTTTCAGGCGCTGCCAGCGATTCACCAACGACATGGGTTCCGCATGGATCTCGGGCTCGGCTATGGCCACCAAGGGGCCTCCCACTAGGAAGTGTCCAGGACTCAAGGACACCAGATCTGCCGGATCTTCGCTCATAGGCGAAATGGGACGTGAATTCAAACACGCCTCGATCCTACATAGAAGGGTGGAGAGTTCCTCGAAGGTGTATCGGGTGTTGGCAGTGGATCGATAGAACAGCTTCTTGAAGCTTTTCACCCCAGCTTCCCACAAACCTCCCATGTGAGGCGCGCTCGGCGGAATGAAATGCCAGGATAGGATTCGTTGGCCAAAACGGTTGGTAATGCAACGCTTCGTTGCCTCCAAAAAGTCCCTTCCTAGGGACTTGGATGCCCCGACGAAGGTTTTGCCGTTGTCGGAATAGATCCGTTGCGGACATGACCTCCGCGACACAAATCGGGAAAACGCCGCCAGGAACTTCTCTGTGGTCAGGTCTGATGTCGCTTCGAGGTGGATGGCCTTCGTGCTGAAACATACAAATACGCAGACGTAGCCTTTGGTGATGAGACAGGCTCGTCCGGTATAATTTTTGACCTCGAAGGGCCCAGCGAAATCAATGCCAGTGTGCGTGAAAGGCCGGGCAAAGGTGACCCGTACTCGGGGAAGCTCGCCCATGAGCTGCGTCTGCTGCCGACGCATCCAGAGAATGCACACCTTGCATCCACGGACATGGGCCTTCACGGCATTCTTCACCTTCGGAATCCAGAATTTTGCTCGCAGCACTCGCACCATTAATTGATTACCGCCGTGCAGGGTGATGCGGTGTACGAAATCGATGAGGAGGCGGGTCAAACGAGCGTTGTACGGTAGGAGGATGGGATGACGTTCATCATAGTTGAGCGATTCGGAGGCCCGCAGGCGCCCGCAAGACCTAAGGATACCAAGCTGGTCTAGAAATGGATTCAAATTCGCCAGTGAACTTGATGATGGAATCGGACGACCTTCGGAGAGGCAGCGGATTTCTGCAGCAAACTCTCTACGCTGCGCCTGTTGGATCAGGACTCTTTCAGCTGCGTGCAGTTCTTCATTGGAGAGCTCGGGGGTTGTTGGCCGAGACGATTGCCGACAACAGAATCGGCGGACATAGGCTGTCACCCGTAGGGCCCTGCCGAAGTCCGAGAACCGGTCGGTTAGGTCGGCCTCCGCCTGGGTGGCGATGTGACATCGTGCCCGTCGTTCAATCTCCGTTTCCAATACAATACCCGTAGATGTCGGCCAGCACTCGGAAGGGAGACGAAGCCAGTTTGGTCCATGCCACCACAGCTGGTTAGCAGCTAAGTCGGCTGCCGATACTCCCCGGCTCGCTAGATCGGCTGGATTATCCTCAGACCGCACATGAGCCCAGTCGCGGACTGCGGTGTTGTTGGAGATGGAGGACACTCGGTTGGCGACGAAAGTGGACCAACTGCATGGGGGCTTGTTGAGCCAAGCGAGAACGATGGTAGAATCGGTCCAGAAGAAAGCTTTGGCGTTACGGATTGGAAGTTCGGGAATCACTGCCGCATAGAGGTCCGCAAGAAGTACCGCCCCACTTAACTCCAGACGAGGCAAAGACACCGTCTTCACCGGGGCCACTCGGGTCTTAGCTGTTAGCAGATGCACACTTACGTGATCTCCATGCTGGACGTGCACATATAGCGCGGCACCGTAAGCCTTCTGGGACGCATCGCAAAAACCGTGAAGTTGCCACGTGACGTCGGGACGAACTTCCACCCATCTGGGAATACGGATTCGGGTGAGACCTGGATAATCCCGCAAGAACTCCTCCCATTCCTGTCGGAGTGACGTGGGAAGCGGATCATCCCATCCCAGCTCAGTCAGCCAGATCTGCTGCATAAAGATTTTCGCTCGAACCACGAAAGGGGCTAGCCACCCGGCTGGATCGAACAACTTTGCTATGTGCGACAATACTTCTCTCTTGGAAACCGACTCCTTGACAAAAGGGTCGGTGGAGACGAAGAAGAATTGATCCTGCTTTGCCTGCCATCGGATGCCGAGTGTTTTGGCGGTGCTTGCGTCCTCCAGCTCTAGAAATTCGGCATTTAGGAGATGCCCGTGCGGAAGATCGCGTAACACGTCTTTCTGATTGGAGGTCCACTTACGGAGAGGAAAACCAGCGGAGGCGAGGACTTGCTGAAGCTCCCGGATCGTCGCGCGAGCTTCTTCCGTTGAATGGGATCTAGCCAGAACATCATCTACGTACATATAGCGACGCAAAATCTCGCTCGCCCGGGGATGTTGTTGCTCCACGTCCGCAGCTAGTTGGAGGAGTACGCGGATCGCCAGGAACGGGGCGCAGTTCACCCCAAAGGTGACTGTTTGGAGTTCGTAGTCCTGCAGGATACCATCTTTGTCTCGACATAAGATACGCTGAAAGGGGGTATGATCGGAGGATACGTGAATCTGGCGATACATTTGCGTGATGTCAGCATTGAACACAACTCGGAAGAAACGCCATTTGAGGATCTGGAGTGTGAGGTCCGCTTGAAGGGTAGGGCCAGGGTGCAGGATATCATTCAAGCTAACACCTCTGGTGGACGGACTTGAGGCGTTGAAGACGACACGGAGCTTGGTCGTGGTGCTTTCGGGCTTAAACACCGCATGATGGGGCAAATAGAAATTTTTGGAATCAGTAGGGGGTGGAACGCGAATCATATGCCCTAATTCCTCATATTCACGTAGGACTGCCTCATATTGCTCTTTCAAAATTGGGGTCCTTCCTAATCGAGGCTGATTCCTGAGAAATTGGGCCATGGCGACGGATCTGGAATACCCTAAGTCGATGTTTTCCGGGTCTTTGAAAGGTAAGGACACTACAAAACGTCCGTCCTCCCTTCGTTTGGTGGTCTCCCGGAAATGAGTTTCGCACTTTCTATCCTCTTCCTTTTCCGGTTTTACTGGAAGATCTTCCACCTCCCAAAATTTGGTGAGCAACTTATCCAAGCTCATGTTGCTTGGGACCACAGTGACCCTTGCGGCCAGAACGGATGATGAAGGAATGGTAGACTTGGCCATAGGACCACATAGAACCCACCCAAATATAGTTTCAAGGCCGACGAGAGAACCGCATATGTCCTTTTTGATCCTTTCCCCTAGGATTTGGGGGAAAAGGTCGACGCCGATTAGCAAATCAATGCTGGAACTCTGATTAAAGTGGGGGTCGGCTAAGGCTATACCCGTGATGTTTCCTTCTAAGTTCGCGGAAATCGGACAGGACGGAAGGGAGCCGGCCAGATTCGGCAGGACGAAAGCGGACGTTTCCACCTCTTTTTCTGGTTCCCGCGAAGACGCAAGTCGCAATTGACACAGCTTTTGAGCGCGAGCCGCCACGCATTCGGAAATGCCACTGATTTGCGCGTCGATCACACGAAACGGTGGTTTCACCAGGTTAAACATTCTTTCGGACACGAAGGTGCCCTCCGAACCAGTGTCGATTAAGGCTCGAGCATGGAATTCGGTCCCCAGATGACGGATGGTCACCATAGCGGTCCCAAGTAAACCCTTGCGTGGGGCGGAAACCAGGAAATTATGAATGGGGTGACTCGAGGAAGAGCTCTCACCGGAATCAGTGCGCGTTGGAGGCGCGGTGGGCTGCGTTCGGAACGGATTCGCTGCTGGAGGAACGGCAGACTGTGCCCGATGCAGCAGCGTATGATGCCGCTCATTGCAAGTATGACAACTGTGGGCGCTGGGACAGTCACGTAACTGATGACCGCGGGCGAAGCAATTTAAACATAGCTTTTGCTGCTTGATGGCTGTAATTCGATTCGGAACGGACATATTTAAGAATTTTGGACAGATTCGAATCGGATGATTCTCTCTCCCACACAGTTTACAGGACACTGGCGCCACAGTCACCTGAGTGCTCAGTGCTTGAAACCTGGCGGGTGGAGCGGATCTTCGGACAGCGAATGGAAGAGGTTGGGATGTAGAGCTCGATTTTCGGTCTTCGAGGGTTTCTAAGACGCGGTACCGGTCGACAAAAAATTGTTTAAGTCGGACCACGTGGACAAGTCGGTCTTGTTAGGAATGGATTGTTCCCATAAACCGACGGTGGAGTGGGGCAGCTTTGATGTGCAGAGGGCCACCAACAGTACATCCCAATTTTCCGTACTAACTCCGGACCGTTCCAGAGTCGTCAAACACCCTTGAATGGTTGTTTGGAGATCCTTGAGAGCAGTACACGTCTCATGCGTGACTGGAGACAAGTTGAATAGAATTTTTGTCTGAGTAGCTACTAACTGTCGCTTATTTTCAAACCGAGCCTTCAGATTCTCCCATGCCGCGTGAAAACCGTCGTTGGTAAGAGGTGAGCTAGACACGATTGTCTTAGCCTCGCCTCTGGTCTTGGATACGAGGTGAAACAATTTCTCCACCGGCGCTAACCTCGGATTGTCGACGTACATCGCTGTAAACAAGTCGCGGAAGGTAGGCCATTGATTATAATCCCCGGAAAATACGTCGACCTCACACGGAGGGAGTCGATAGCCTTGAGTAACTTGGCTCGTAGAGTGCGGCGTTGGCGGGGGGAGGAGCAGGGGGTGTTTGGAGTCGCTCAATGCGTTCTCCGAGAGTGGTGCCGCAGCGGACATATACCATGTAGGCATACTCATATTTGAGCTTGACTGTGGAGATATCAGAGTGATATTCTTCACACGTATCCACGGAAAGCGCTCGCGTACACGTCAGATACTCCGCCTCTACTCTGCCCCAAAGGACTTTATTCTGGTCGAGGTGCATCCGAAGAGCAAACATGGAAACTTCCTCCTCGATCGAGGCCATTGTGTTCACTTCAAACACGGTCAGACTATCGCAGGCTGCGATGAAATGACTTAACGCCATCTTGGATGCGAATAAACGCTTTTGGGACTCGGATCTAGTCAGGACTTGGGCAGTTGGAACCGAGATGGTGATTCGCGGAACCTCGGCGGATTTCTCGGAGCCCGGTAGGGTGGACGATGGCACTCGGCTAGGCAAGGATGCTCGTTTGCGCGGAGTTTGAGAGAGGTAAGGCGATGTCGGAGCGCTACTAGAACCGGACGGACAGCGTTTGATTGTATCAGTGATACGAGGGACTTTACGGAACTTGGAGTGGACTGTATTATATGTAGGTACGAATAACAAAAAAAAAGGAACGGAGCTAAAAAACACCGCGGAGGACAGTGTTATAGAATGTGGACTGTAAATGTGGAACGTATCAGTGCTAGGATGTGTAAGATTATAAATAATTATGTATGGAGATATAAATATTTATGTAATAGTATGTAGTATGTGTAAAAATGTATATAAATTATATAAAATAAAATGATATATAATGATATTTGGATTTAGTGCAGGAAATGGATGGAGTGTCGGAACGAAAAGTAACGTTTGGAAAAAACGGACACAACAAATGTTGGACGAGCGGAAGTGGTACCCACAGATTTGGATCTTGAGCGGTATTCGGTTAATTGGTTTTCTCTTTTTTTTTTTTTCACCGGAATACTACCAAGACCTACCGTCGGGCCGAAAGGATCCTCGCTCGGAATTGCGCGGAATTTTTTATAGGAGAAAAAACTCGGAATTTCGGGCGCAGGATTGGGGTCGATTGTTCTCGGGACCCGACAACGTAACCACTTCGCTTCGGACCAAAAATTAACTTTTTTTCGGAAAAACAATTTTTTATCCAATTTATTAACTTTAATGTTGACTCCAATTTTAATTTAAATTAAATTAATTTAAATTAAATTAAACTAAATCAAAATTCGAATAAAAAATCAAAATTAATAAAATCGATGATTGTATGGGAATCGGACTCGGACACGGAAATTTTCAATTTATTAATTTTAATTTTAATTCGAATAAAAAAAAATTAATTTTAATTTTTAATTTTAATTTTAATTTTAATTTTAATTTGAATTAAAATTAATTTTAATTTTAATTTAAATCAAATTAAAATCCAAATCAAAAAAAAATTAAATTAATAAATTCGCGAGTCGGAACCAGTGACTCATCTGAGCATCACTGATTTATGGTCAGCTGGGAAAAAGCTCACTGCCCGTTTTTTGTCTTTGTTGTTGTGGAAAAAGAACAAAAAATAAATTAATCAATTTGCGATTTGATTAATTCACTTTACGGACACTTTTATTTGTTTGTGGAGAAACCACCACCGGAAAATGCGCGACCGGCTTATATACACAATTAATAAACGCAATATAATTATGCGTATGTATGTATGGAGGTATGTATGTGGCTGTATATAAGCCGCGCCAGCGCACTATGGACACTTTGGAAAGTAAAAGAAACAAAACCGCGCGATTTTCTTTTTTTTAATCAAGATGTCGGACTTGGACTTGGAACGAATCGCGGGACTTTATACACTTGGAAGGTTTTTTATATATATAATTTCCAGCGGGAACCGCACTCGCGTATATGTAAACGGTATGTATGTATATGTATATGTATTTATGTATGGATATGTAGATATGTACATATGTAAATATATGTACTGGGAAATATATATATATATTTTGGAAGGAAAAAATGGATAGGACAATCACTCAGGACTGCACTATGGGGAATTTGACCAGTTTTTGTGCACTTAATTCAAAAATTGATTTCTAGGCATTGCTTCCAATATATTTTTTTTACTTCAGTAATGATTATATTTTTTTATAGTTTTCGACCAAAATGGGCGTGACACTAAGCGCCCACGGCCATAAAACAGAATTTTCTCCAAAAAAGTATACTACATAATCTGTAACAAAGAAAATTGGTTATATTTTAGAATAATACACATTGAATTCGTGGAAACCTTGCGCTATTCACTATTTTCCTCGGTTTCAAGTTCAAAAGTCATTGGAAAATCGGGTAAATCTTCAGCGTTTTCGTCCATGTTTCCATCACCGTCATTATTAGCAACGGCACCAGAAAGCAAGGAAATCACATCCGAAGGCAGAGGAATTTGTTTTAACTTTCTTATTCGATTTGCCAGACTGATTGAGGATAATATTGGATCTAATGTATTCATCGCGACTATTATTAAGAGCTTCTCCGATTGAACAGCCGCCAAAATGTCTTCAAAACATGCTTCAATTCACTTCTGATTTAATTTATTACAAAATAGTTGACACTTTTCTCTTAGTGGAATATCAGACTGAATTCTTTCATCGCCACCGACTTGTTCATGCAACCAGGTCAAAATTATATCGACAGTTGCTGATTTTCCTTTCTCTTTGCGCCATATGGAAAAAAAATTTATATGGGAAAAAGTGAGGTTAATTGCTAGTAACCGAAATTGCAAAATTTGTGGCCATTTGTGGCTATTGGGACTTACTGAATTTGATTAACAATTACACACACAACAGAATCCTACAAGTTTCAGACTGGACACTGCTAAACATTTTTTTTAAACTCTTCCCAAAGTGAAAATTTGTTTTTAGAATTTGCCTTTGAGAGAAGTCTAAACTTAATCAAATATTACCACACTCACATTCAATTTCTACAACAAAGATCTACTAACACATAGTACAAACCCGACTTATTTAATTCCATTTAGGAGAGTTTCAATATCTTTTTTTATTTTAAAAATATCACCACTTAAAGTTGAGCTACAAATTTTTACTTCATAAAGCGAATACGTTTTCTAAAAAACATGCGTATTCATCAGCTGTTTTCTCAAAAGTCTGGCAAAATGATGAAAATCCTAGTATGCAACCTTGAGCTTTGATCTTTTATCTATCATTTGGCATCAAAATTTTTCGATTACATAAACTTTTAAAAAATGAATTAAATGCACAAAAAACGGTAAAATTCCCCATAGTGGACTGGAAAAACATGTACATATGTATGTCCATACAATTCGGAGTGAAAAGTTGCTATGGAAAAAGCGGGAACTTTTCACTGCCGGTCTGTATGTATGAATTGGAACAAATGGAAATAAGAAATTTTTCTACTTATCAGAATCTCCACCGGTGCGAATGCTGGGGCGAGCGGAACGATGTATCCGGCTCGAAGGACCAATGTTTGTAGGAGGGTGGAGCGTCTAGACAAGTAGATGGCCAATTTTCTTCGAACTTCTAGATGTATGGGGCCAGTCCCAAATTATTGCCAGGTAGGAAAAAGACAAAAAAAAGGCGTCGTTTTTGTCTTGATATATCCACTTTTATTCCCACACAACTGTGATATATATGTATGGTGTAACTTAATCGCGAAAAAAATGGAATTTTAGGGAGAATTGCAGATGGCAATGTAAAATAGAAAATATAAGCAAGCGAAATGTATAAGTATCAAAAAAACGAACTGTTCGTTATGGCGGCTTCCATAGAACTTGCCCGTCACGCCAGTGTGCCCGTCCGACACCTGGGCAAAAATCTTCCCCGCCGCTACTCCTGGTCACCGTCGGCGTGAACATACCGCCCCCCTTGCAACAAGTTGCAATAGCCCGGTGGGCAAGTGGGAGGATGGGGAGCGGCGTCGTCCGGGAGCGCCTAGATGCCGCAGGAGCCGGAGATGATCCAGCCCAACACAGTGCTCTGGGCGGCAGGGACGCCACTCTGGCCGGGCACACATCCGGGCTGGATGACTTCTGAGTAGACGTCTGCCCCGAGCACCAAAGCCACTGCCGCCGGATGGTAATAGCCGGGATCCGCTAACACCAGCGTGGCGAATTTTCCCTGGACAGCGGCGGGGATCTCCCGGCTGGGAGTGCGGATGTCGAGCTCCTTCTCGACCTTCAGCACGACCTCCCTCTGGAAGCCGGAATCTGTCCTGGAGCGGATGATGGCATGGCACTCCTGGTCCTTGCCCACTGGAGCTGGTCCTTCGAGCCGGATGAAAAAAAGGCGTCGTTTTTGTCTTGATATATCCACTTTTATTCCCACACAACTGTGATATATATGTATGGTGTAACTTAATCGCGAAAAAAATGGAATTTTAGGGAGAATTGCAGATGGCAATGTAAAATAGAAAATCATTTAAATTATTGCTATTAATTTTTAAAATTTTATAATAATGTATTGCTGTTAATTGCCGTCAAATAAAAAAAGTATAACCATTCTCATAAGTGTAATGGATTTCAAGTCAAAACTGAGGAGTATTGCAGGGCAAAAACGACAACCATAAAACTAAGGCAACCTTATAGTAAAAGTTGCACTTCCAATCAATTCGAGTTATAGTACACACATTTTGTGTATTCATATATTTACATATATTTTGGTTAATAACTTATTTTCTTATTTTAAAATATTCTGCATTCCAAAATATTCTGTATATAATTAAAAAGTAAGCAAAATATATATGAATGTAAACTACATTGGTTTTCGTGTTTTCTTCCAATTTTTTTTTATTCTACAAAAAAAAAATTGCTTTGCCTCACTCATTCTAACGAGTTCGGCTTCAAACTTCAACTCATTCGACTCGTTTTGAGTATTGTCCATTCGAATGGGTTTTTTTTGATATTGATGCAGCTCTCTATTCTCTAAAACAAGTTTTTTGCACTGGTATACATATGTACATAAATACAAATATAAGTACATGCATATGTATATTAAAGTGAAACTAATGTGTAAGGATGCCTCAATCTCATGATAAGTCACATGTCGATCTTGCACTGTCAGTTCACCCATGCCATCAATGTTGTGTATTCCAGCATTTTCTCTTATTTTTCAAAAAGCAAAAAAATGATGATACAATTTTTTTAAATTCGACACATAATGTATTGCTGTTAATTGCCGTCAAATAAAAAAAATATAACCATTCTCATAAGTCTAATGGATTTCAAGTCAAAATTGAGGAGTATTGCAGGGCAAAAACGACAACCATAAAACTAAGGCAACCTTATAGTAAAAGGTGCACTTCCAATTACCTGTTTGAAAAAAGTCAGATGAGACAGGTAAGTTTTACATATTTGCAGTTTGAATCCAATATATATGTTTATTCAGTAATTTACCCAAATAATACAAAAAAGGTTATACCATTTTTTGATTTTACCTAGTTAATTAAAAATATATGATATAAAGTGCAAAAATTCCACTTGTTAGTGACAGTTTATTCTTAACTTCATAAGTCGAAAGACTATAACTCCCGATTGAATAGTATTTTTCAATATACTTTACGGAGTTTTATTTAAAGGAGCAATAAAGGTTTTGGAAAATGCAAAGAATTTTTAAGTGCTTCCCAAAATCAAAATGATATTGTAATAGTAATGATGGGCTATTACTAATTACTATTTACTATTACTAATAATAGTAAGAGATGGGCGTTTTACTTGAAAACACGAGTAAGGAGCTCAAAACAAAAATTTAATACACTCACGGACAGACAGACGGACCGACAGACAGACGGACAGACAGACGGACATGGCTATATCGACTCGGCTGTTGATGCTGATCAAGAATATATATACTTTATGGGATCGGAAAATTTTCCTTCTGCCTGTTACATACATTTTAGCGACTTTAATATACCCTTGAACCCTATGGGTACAGGGTATAAAAACTCCACAGCTTATTTCAACCACAAACTTTGCAGCTGTGCAAGAATCCATTATTTATCAATGCAACGGTAAATTATTTTTCGACGCTTTAGTCATTGTTTTCGCAGCATGATGAAATGAGTTTGTATATATGAGCACGTGGTTGACAAAAATCAAAGCAGAATGTAAAAGAAACAAAACATTTGTATTGTGTCGTTTCTTACTTAGAACAATATTTAAGATAGCGAGAAGCTGAGCGCTTGTAATATACGAGGGCTGCTGTTTACACATGCATATGTTCAGAATTGGCAATACTAATCTTAATACGTAATATGCGTAAAATCTAGGAACGCCATAATAGACTAATTTTTTAGCCCAATTGTACAAATAATATTTTTATCTACAATTAGTTTTCGTTTTCTTTATAATAAGTTTAAAAAACAAAACAATTTGGCAAATCAATGGAAATTTCTCGAGAGAGTTTTCGTTGGATTATTTTTCTCAACTTTCGATGTGGATTATTCCAACGGGAATGTGTCGATAAACTTAGCACATTATGTGACGAGAAAGCACCATCAAAACCGACACTTAATCGCAGGTTTGCAGAGTTTAATCGAGGTTGTAGTTTAGTAGCTGACGTATTCTGTAAAGGTCGACCAACATCCCAATAATCTATATCATGAGATAGTGGCATCCTTGCACATTAGTCCGACTTCAATATGTTCCATTTTGCATGGACACTTAGTTGTATAGAAGGATATAATTTATCAATCGTTTAAAGAAGCCTCCCGTTGATTGGAGTAGTGAAATGCTTAAAAAGTTTGACCGTCGTGCTCAAAAAACGTTTATAAAATCGTGACAGGTTATGAATCATAGATATACGCCTATGAGCCGGTAATTAAGCAGCAATCGACTTTATGTTTGTTCCAAGATGAGCCAAATCCAACAAAAACACTTCAAAACAAATGGTCGCCTGTTTCTTCCTGAGAATGGGATAGGACTGTGTAACTCTGAGTGGTAGATCAATTGTTTGCCGGAGGTCTTCGTAGAAATTCGTAAAATTACTGTACTATCAAACCAATTCTTAAAATTGATCAGCGTTATTGATCGAGGATCAGAACCATATTCACATAGCTGAAAAGGTCTTAAGCGAACGAAGACACAGACACAGGATGTACCCATAACGACTCGGCTTTTGATGCTGATCAAGGATATATATACTCTACGGTGACGACACTTATTCATCTGACCAATTTTATTGAACATGATAGAACTGTCTGGCAAAGGTTTTTTTTTGCGTGGACCCCAAAGTTGGTGTCCGCCAACACAACAATACAAATAACTTCATTTTCCATACATTCCAATTTTTATATCCTACCCTGTACCACCCATAGGGTAGACGTGTATATTATAGCCACTAAAATGTATGTAACAGGTAGAAGGAAAATTTTCCGACCCTATAAAGTATATATTTTCTTGATCAGCATCAACAGCCGAGTCGATATAACTATGTCCGTCTGTCCGTCCGTCCGTATGAACATCGAGATCTCAAAGACTATAAAAGCTAGAGCAACCAAACTTGGTGTCAACATCCGTCTAGTGTCTACGCAGATCAAGTTTGTTTCAAATTTTTGCCACGCCTCTTTCGCCCCCGCAAAATAGAAAAGGCTATAACTAGAGTTGTATTAACTAGAGTTGTATTAAATTTTTGACTCAATTATATAGCCAATATGTACCATCTGACCGAAGTTGACCGAAATCAATATATATCGAAGATATATGTTTATATGTATACGTATATAAGTTAAAAAACAAGTTGTTAGTTGGTTTTATTATATCGCAGTGATGCGACTTATTTATTTAATTATTAAATTGAAACTGAAAATTATTACAAATTTGAAAGTTTAAATAAGCAAACGGCGGCGGCAGCGGCAGCAGTGTCAGCAGCGTCGGCGGATGCGCGTGTTGTTTCGGAACTTTCTTGAGAATTGTTTTGAGCTTGAGCGGATGCATTGCAGACCTTAGGTCAGCACTTTCGGCCTGGCACGTTGCAGCGGGTCATTGATTTATATGTTATTAACTCTTCCACCCTTAGATGGACAATTTTCCACAATTGCTAGGCGAAAGGCATATTGATAAACTGTAAGTTCGGGCTATGTTCAGAGATGGTCAAAATTCCTTTGCTGTTTTGTTCGATTGCCGGAATTTCGGGGGTGATTTGTAGAATTACTTCTTTTTTATCATATCATCTTTTTGAGACAAACACAATTAGCATTATAAGGCCCATGGACAGACCTAGTAGGACTATGCTGTTTGTTGATGAATGTGTTTGTAGTAGGTTCAAATGTTTGGTATTATTAATTTGTAACTTATCTAGTGTCTTTAAACTAAGGACACGTAAGCGTTTATCTTCCGATGCCGATATCTGTATTATCGGTGTGCCGGGATTCAAATCTGTTTCTTCCATGTTGGAAAATATTTGGTTGTTGATCATAACCGAACAATTGTGGTATTTTATCAATAATGTGCCACATACAATTTTATCAATATTTTCGAATTTTATTCTGCCTTGGAAGTTATTTAGTAGAATGGTGTCATCTTGGATCTCTTGGACGCTCTCGATGTGGTCTGCGTTGCTGTAGTCGCATACCGAATTTTTGCCTAATAAAAGTCTGGGAATACAGTCATTGAATCTTAAGTCTACTAAATCTTTTTGTTTACAAATTTTTACATTTTTATACTTCTTACAATCTGTTCTTAATCCTAACATGGTATTTTTATACTTGAATATTTCTTTAAATTGTAGATTTACAATTGTGTTCTCTCTAATTATGGGTCTAATGAATATTGGGTGGTATTGGGTCTAATCAATATTGGGTATTTTAATGATGTAAAGAATTATGGTGTCATTATGTAAAATGGATATGTCTGCAAATTCTAACGTTTCATCTACTGAAAAATTTATTTCTGCTTTATTTATTTGATTTTGTATTACTTTAGAATCGTTTTCATTTACTAGCATGGTATTTATAATATTCAATTTTGCCCATTGTATGGCGTATTTTATATTCATTATTTCTTCTTTAACGAGACGTGTTTATGTTTGAATATTGCTGTCTATATTGTTAGTAGGGAAGGAATATTTTTGAATGGCGTTGGTTAGTACGTTGTTAATTTGTGTTAGATTATTTATGCGTTCTTGGAATTGTGTATTGATAATTGTTTGTTGATTATTATTTTGGATAAGATTATTTAGGTTATTTTCTATAGCTACTAGGTCATCATGGTCAGGAGAGCCTGCCACGAATTTCCAGGCTGTGCCTAGAACATTTATTGATCTTGTCTGTCTAGTTTTATTTTGATACAATAAAGAATGAAATATAGATTTAGACTGTTCTATTTCAAAATGTAAAGTGTGATATAGATCCGAGGATCTTAATTCTGTATCTATGTGTTTTTCAAGATTGTGTAACGCATTTTTAATTTGTATTAAGTCTATGAGATGGATTATTCTAGTTGAAGAGGTGGAGATTTTTCCGAATCCGTTATTGAGTGTGAGTATATGGCTGTTCGTATAGTTAGTCATTTCCACTCGCGCCTGTATTGGGATTAATCCCAGTATCCTGTTGAGAAAAATCGTTTTTAATATTACTTTTATGTACTATTCTTCCTGATTCTGTTTTTATGGTTGTGTTGTTGTCTTCTTTAACTATTTCTTTTTTATATCTAGGAGAAAGCTTTGATCCTAAACGTGTATTGATTTTTACAAAAATTGTCTGTCCAGGTTTGTATATTTTTATTGGTGTTCGGGATTGATTGTGGTATTTGAGGTCTTTGTTTTGTTGTTCTTTTAATCAATCTTGTGATATTATTTTTGCGAGCTTGTTCATATTGTGCGGGGTCTGTCGTAATTTTTCTGCCAAAGAATATATCTAGCGGGCGTAGCTTGGTAACTGAGTGAATGGAACTGTTGTATTCATAGATAGCCCTGTATAGAAGATCTGCAAAGTTTCCGTCTATGCCTTCTCTTTTAAGGCATCTCATTATTTCGGATAGGGTAGAGTGTAGTCGTTCTATTTGCCCATTTACTGAACTTTTATAGGGTGGTACTTTAAAAATTTCTATGTGGAGTTGGTCTTTCATCATAAAGGAAATAGAAGCTGAATTGAGTGATTTTTCATTGTCTATTACTACGAATTTTGGTACTCCATAATAGAATAGAATGTCATGTAGTGGTTGCCTAATATCTTCTATTGCTTTGGATTTTATAATTCTGCCCTGAGCAAGTTTAGAAAATTTGTCTATTGCGGTCAGCACGAGATGTTTTTCGGTAGAGTAGATAACTATGTGGATGATGTGCCCTGGATATTCGGGAATCGGTGTTTCTTTTAAACTCGGGTTTGTTGGTCGTCTGTCATATTTCTCTTCTTTACAGATTCTACATTGTTTTATTATATTTTGGATTTTTTCTTTCATTTTAGGAAAATAATATTTTTCTGCAATCTGTTTTTGGTTTTCTAGTGCATTTCTATGTGGGTTTTTAAAATTTCTTCTTCTTGATCTGAATCTTTTTCTAAATCCGTTATTTTCTTTTGAGAGAATCTTATTTTGAAAGTATTGAGCTGGGTCGGGAAAATATTTTGTGTTTTTCCCATGATATCTTCTGTCGTATAAATTCCGTTTATAACCGATGGATTTAAATATTTTCTTAATAAGTTGAGAAGGTCAGTTTCTGTAAATTGTTCTTTAGTAATGTAGTGTCTGTGGAAGGTGGGGAAGGGTATGCTGAAATCATATTGTTCTTTTTCATCTTTTGCTATTATGATTTGATTTTTATAAACGTTTATAGGGACTTCTATACTGGGAATGAGCAGATGGCTTGAGCTATCTGCACTGTGGACTGTTGCTGTCATTGAATTGATTTGGGCTCTGGACAATGCGTCCGCCACTATGTTTTCTTTTCCTGGTTTGTAAACTAGCTGATAATCGTATTCTTCTAATAATGCCTTCCACCGTTTAATTTTGGCGTTCCCATGCCAACTACTAAGGGAGTGTGTGGGAGGTTGGTGGTCTGTAAATATTTTGACTTTTGAGTTACAGTAGAGGTAATTTCTGAGGGACCTGAGAGCCCAAATAATGGCAAGCATTTCCTTCTCATTTGTTGCATAATTTTCTTCTGCTTTTGACAATGTTCTAGATAAGAATGAGATGGGATGTCCGTCTTGGCACAGAACTGCACCGATTGCGTAATTTGAAGCATCGGTAGTCAAATGGAATTCTTTTTTGAAGTCGGGATATTTGAGAATGATATCGTCTGATATCAATGAACTTTTTAATTTATTAAATGCCTCGAGTGCAACTGAGTCAAATTTGATTGATTTCTTACTTGAAGCTTGCTTCGAAATTCTGCCGTCTTCACCGCGTAGCAATGAGGTGAGAGGTTTGGCTAGTTTGGCATAGTCTTTGATAAATCGGCGATAATAGCCGGATAGGCCAAGAAATGACCGAAGTTCTTTAAGTGTGGTGGGAGGTGGGTAGTTGACTATGGCTTCTACTTTTTTTTTGTTAGTTTCTATTCCTTTGTCTGATATGACAAAACCTAAGAATTCTACTTTAGTTTTAAAAAACTCACACTTATCTATCTGGCATTTTATATTCGCTTTGTGAAGCGTGTGAAATATTGTCTCAAGATGAGCCAGATGGGCACTTTCATCTTTGCTGAAGACAACTATATCGTCTATATAGACGTAATAAATTTTCCCTATATGTTCTCTAAGTATGTCATCTAGCGCTCTTTGGAATATTGAAGGAGCATTTTTTAAACCGAAGGGGAGTCGTTTAAACTCGTATTTTCCATTTTTTATGGAGAAAGCGGTTTTTTCTATGTCTTTTTCGTTTAACAGGATTTGGTGAAAGCCACTTTTTAAATCAAGAACAGAAAAAATTTTATTGTCTCCTAACTGGGCTAGAACTTCATTGATTTCAGGAATCGGGTAACGATCTGCGATGGTTACGAAATTTAATTTTCTGTAGTCAATGACTAATCTGTATTTTTTTTCTCCAGACGCATCCAATTTCTTTGGGACTACAATAACTGGAGAGTTATAAGGAGAGTGAGAAGGTCTAATTATGTCGTCGTCTAGTAATTTTTGGATCTGTGTTTCTACTTCTTGTTGTAGAGACATGGGGTATGGATAATGTGTGGAATATACTGGAGCGTCTGTGGTGGTTCTGATTTCTGCTATTACAGAGGTAGTGAAAGAAAGTTTGTCATTTGGTTTTGCAAATAGATTTGCGAATTTTTTTGCCAGCTTTGTAATACTAATTTTTTGTTCTTTGATCATGTGTTCGGTTCTGATTGTTAGATTATTAACTGCTTGTATTAATTTTTCTTTAATTGGGATGTTGAGTCTGTTTTTAAGAGTCATGAATTTTTCTTTAGAGAAGATTACTGCATTCAATTGCTTAAGGCTGTCGTTGCCTAGAATGGCGTCAAATGATTTTAAGGTGGGTAATATGAAAAATTTTATTTTTATGTCTTTTATGTCAAATAGATTTGCTTCTATGTGTTCTGTTATTTTGACGTTACCACCTACGGAGTTTGCTTCAAATGGTTCTATGTTTTTTTTTGGTTTTGACACTAGTTCAGGTTTAATGTAATTATTGTTTGAGCCTGTATCGATTAAAATTTTTAAAATCTTTCCTCCTCCAAGCTTGCATTCAATATATGGAAGTGAGGAGGACTTTATTCTAAAAAAATGTATGTCAGAGTGTTCAGTTGGTTCGTCATTACCCCAATGTTCATCCTCAGTTGGAGAATTGTCTGCAAAATTTTCTACTTCTGTATAATAATCAGTGTCATGTTGCTGGTTATCTGTCGAGTATGTTTCCTCTGGTTGTGCTAGATCTTTAGTTTCCTGGGCTGTTTCAATGTTAAAGTTTCGTGGTCTTTTTAATTCTTGTGTGGAATTATAAGGTGGACGTTTGCCGAAGTCGAAATTCGGTCGGTTAGCATAGTTAATTTGCCTCGATTGTATTGATTTATCTACGTCCATTGGTTCAGGACGAGGGAGAGGTTTTGGTCCGAGTGGACGAGGGGGTGCTTTGGGAAAATTATAGTTGGGTTGTTGGACGAATTGTTGTCCATTATAAGACATTCTATTTTGCGGGAAGCTAGGATATTGATTATATCTTATGGGTAGTGCCGGTTGTGGCTGTGGTCTATGAGATTGTATTGGAAGACGAGGGTTATTGTTCTGAATTATTGGTGGGGATCGGAACAATCGTGGCTGACCTTTGTGGTCAACTTGAGAAGCGACATATTTTTGATTCTCTAATTTGAGGCATAAATGAAGAGCTTGAGGTAGGTCGGTGGGCTCTTTGATTGCTAGAAGTCTAGAAAGATCACCATTAAGTCCTCTGATAAAAGTGTTGAGTGCTTTGTCACGATATACCTCGGTCAACAGTCGTTCGGATTCTTTAGCTATGTCTATACAACCTACTTTATTGAGGATAAGCGACAGGTGTTTATAAATTGCTGAATGATATTCTTCGACTGATTGATTACCTTGGGTCAGTCCATTCATCTGATATTCTAGGGTTGTTATGTCCCTTTTATCAGCATAGTGTAAAGTCAAGCATTTAGAAATTGCATTCCATTCAAGTGGAACATTATAGGATTCTAAAGCGGTGTCTGCTTGTCCGACTATTTTATTTCGTATGGTGTGTAGGATACCGAAATACCTAGGGCTGCCTTCTTGACCTGCATAGGTTACCATTACTCTGTCTACGCTTTTCTTCCAATAACTAAATTCACCTGAATTTCCATTAAATTCTCTTAATCCTTTTACTATATCTGGGACTTTATCTAATTCGGAAATTCTATTGCTATATTCGGGACTAATAGTTACATCTGGGACATCAAAAGCGCATGAAGTAGATTTGCATGTTTCAGTAATGTTATTATGTTTTAAAGTGTCGACTACGATTTTAGAAATTAGTTGTGTTACTTGATCTATGTTCATTTGGGTGTTAGTAGGAGGAGGTGGGCGTGAAGTCGATGCTTCATCGGACAACAATGAGGGTCTTATCAAATTATTTGTATTTGCCATGATTTAAATTTTTATCTTATATTTTTTAAAGAAAAATTTTTTATCTTATATTTTTGTAAAAATTGCTTAAATTATATTTTGAAATTTTAAATTGCGAATTTTTAATTTTATATATATTTTTTCTTCTTGTCACTAGGATGATTAAAAAAATTTTTTCAAGCTTATTTTTTTTTTATTTGAATAATTTTTTCTTTACTTTAGACTTAATATTTTTTCCAAGATTTAACTTTCTTTACTTTAGACTTAATATTTTTCCAAGATTTAACTAGCATTAATAATTTTTTTTCGCTTATTTAGATAATATTTGTTGAGTTTTTTTTCTCTTTTTCCTTTTTATTTAAATGATTTTTTCTTTAGTTCTTTAATTTTAATTTCTAATTTTAGCTTACAGTAAAAATACAGCCGTTGACATCCTCCGCGGAAGTTCAGAATTTATCCTTTTTAGTTTCCTTACTTGGGTTCCGAAATCGCGGAGTTTCACTATTAAAAAATATCGGCCAGCGGGGGTAGTAACTTATAAACTATTTGTAGCTATGTCGTTACTCCTTTTTGCACTTAGAATTTGTTATTCTCTCGCGCGCGCTGGTCCCTGCTCGGGCGCCAGTTAAAAAACAAGTTGTTAGTTGGTTTTATTATATCGCAGTGATGCGACTTATTTATTTAATTATTAAATTGAAACTGAAAATTATTACAAATTTGAAAGTTTAAATAAGCAAACGGCGGCGGCAGCGGCAGCAGTGTCAGCAGCGTCGGCGGATGCGCGTGTTGTTTCGGAACTTTCTTGAGAATTGTTTTGAGCTTGAGCGGATGCATTGCAGACCTTAGGTCAGCACTTTGGGCCTGGCACGTTGCAGCGGGTCATTGATTTATATGTTATTAACTTATATGTTTTGTACTGAAAGGCCATGGGCAGCAGCAGCTGAAATGTGTGAGCGAGAGAGCATGCGCATATTGTTTTGTACCGGATGACGCATTAGTTTCGTTCACTGAACTTTATGAAATATTTTTATTGGTACAGGGTATACTCCAAGTCGGCAGTGATGACTTGCTTACATCATTTAACGTTGAAAACCCGAATCAAAGTAATTCAATGTAAAATCAAATTCTTTCTTGATAATTCCAGATGCAAGCCAAGTAACGAGAAGATCAACGTTGTTACAGAATTCAAGTATCACTAAGGCGGATATTACAAATGTAACAAAAGAATCAACCACAACTGCAGAAAGAATTAAAACACTGTATATTGAACAAAAACAGCTAAAAGTACATTCACTGCCAAATCGAGTGTTAAAAAGAAATGGTTTGCTAGATGAAAGTAGTATGGATTGCCAGCAACAACACAAAAACTCGCTGAATGAGGGCTTGACACTAAACCTATCAGCAACAGTACAAGTGATGGATATTGTCCAATCAGATGATTTTATAAATAGCATTAGTATAGTATCAACACCCAAAAGTCTACTACAACGTAAAACGAGTCATAGGGAGGTATCGAAACTAGATAAAACGAAGCCACTGATTAAAATTGTGCAACATACATTAAACTATCATACTAATACATAATACCAGCGAAAATACCAATTCGAACGAAAATATAAACCAAATTACGAAAATCTTTAAAACCCTCCTATGCTCCCTTATTTCTTTATAAATTAATGACATAATAATATTCACAATAGATATAATATATATAATAAACACAACTATATGATATACAGATATTGTAAATTTAAGACAACTTGTCTGGTACTTATGTCTTACATACGAGATCAAGCATATCTGCTGTATGCTTAAGAGTACTGTTTCCAAATTCCGTGTACAATAGTTTGTGTAAACTCTATATAAATGTTTAGAATTAATTTTCTTTTTGGCATTTTTGACTGGAAAAAAAGTTATATTATCTTTATGTACCGTAAAAACAATGTTAATTAACAACTTGAGTCGAAGTTTCTCAATTTCAACTCGTTTCCTGGTAAGAATAAACATGATAAAATCATTTAAATTATTGCTATTAATTTTTAAAATTTTATAATAATGTATTGCTGTTAATTGCCGTCAAATAAAAAAAGTATAACCATTCTCATAAGTGTAATGGATTTCAAGTCAAAACTGAGGAGTATTGCAGGGCAAAAACGACAACTATAAAACTAAGGCAACCTTATAGTAAAAGTTGCACTTCCAATTACCTGTTTGAAAAAAGTCAGATGAGACAGGTAAGTTTTACATATTTGCAGTTTGAATCCAATATATATGTTTATTTAGTAATTTACCCAAATAATACAAAAAAGGTTATACCATTTTTTGATTTTACCTAGTTAATTAAAAATATATGATATAAAGTGCAAAAATTCCACTTGTTAGTGACAGTTTATTCTTAACTTCATAAGTCGAAAGACTATAACTCTCGATTGAATAGTATTTTTCAATATACTTTACGGAGTTTTATTTAAAAGAGCAATAAAGGTTTTGGAAAATGCAAAGAATTTTTAAGTGCTTCCCAAAATCAAAATGATTTTGTAATAGTAATGCTTGAAGAGATGGGCGTTTTACTTGAAAACACGAGTAAGGAGCTCAAAACAAAAATTAAATACACTCACGCTAACATGAAGCTTAAATGGGATATGAGCCGTAGAAATGTGTCACTGTTTATAAAAAAGAATGAAAGTTAACTTGAGGAATAGACAACATTCAAAGATTTGGAGAAGGAGAAATAAGTTTACCCCTTTACTAGCCGAGGAGAAGGACCATATAAAACTATAGAAGACTCTTCAGCTTTTACAAGGGATCGCAAGCTTTCGGAACATTTTTCAGAAGCTCCCCAAAATCAGAATGATTTTATAATAGTAATGCTTGAAGAGATGGGCGTTTTACTCGAAACGCGAGAAAGGAGCCTAAAACAAAAATTAAATACACTCACGCTAACATGAAGCTAAAATGGGATATGAGCAGTAGAAATGTGTCACTGTTTATAAAAAAGAATGAAAGTTAACTTGAGGAATAGACAACATTCAAAGATTTGGAGAAGGAGAAATAAGTTTACCCCTTTAATAGCCGAGAAGAAAGACCATATAAAACTATAGAAGACTCTTCAGCTTTTACAAGGGATCGCAAGCTTTCGGAACATTTTTCAGAAGCTCTGTCTTCAAAGTGTGCAAGAGAGGACAATTACAAAGGTTGTGCAGGTCGCTATCCTATACGACTGAATAGGATTACAGAAAGTATTCCAACGGCAAACAATTTAGTCGCCATTAACTACACTAATGACTCTACTCAATGAGTGGGGATGTGATGGATCCTCTGGAGAAAGACATATAAGCAAAATCTAAACACCTGACGAAACTATTTCTGATGAAAATATGTTCATGGCGTCTGTAGTTCCTTTACGCCTAAGAAGTGAAACTTCTGAACATTGGAGAAATCTTCGACCGACATTGTTTCACTATTGCTGACATATTTTTTTTTTTCAAATATGCAAAGGAGTCCACTTGTTTAATCATTGAGACACGTAAGATCACGAAAGGGTTGGAAAATAGCGACGAAATTTTAAGTTTCTTAGATATAAATGTTAATGTTGATGATTTTTTTATTGAAAACCATAAATATTCAAAATTAACCTAAAAAAAAATCAAAAAATATTTTTCATTCTATATATTTATGATAGAAAATCTGATTGGAAATCACATTAGAACATACAGTCATTGAAATTATACAAATTTTTCTTTTATCATAAAAAAACTGTTTTTATTTTAATTTTGCAGGCCTCGGTAGATGAGTTGTCTAAGCGGCCCAGTCATTTAGGCAACTGAACAACGAGAATCCGGGTTTGAATCCCATTCTAGTGCATGGATGTAATTTTCATCTAAGCCGAAGGCCTTAGTTGCCAGTGCTTGTAAAATATAGTTAGGTTGATAGTTTACAACTATATCCTATACTTTAATAATAATAATAATAATAATTTTAATTTTGCAGGTAAAGCAGGCTTGAAAATATTTTTCTAATTTCACCTTACATATTAATATATATATGGAACACGGCAACGTAATGACAGTACCAATATGGCAGCCCTTAGCAGTGGTGGACAGCCAGAAGATGCGAATTGAGTCGTATGTCGATCAAGTCAGTCGTCGGAAGTTGTTTTGTCATAAAGTCGTAATAAGTTCAATTAAGTTGATTTAAGTTGAAGTTGAATTTTACTAAGTTGTAATAAGTTGACGTTAAATCTTACTAAATTGTAATAAGTTAAGTTAAAGTTGCATCTTACAGAGATTCGTCTTGTTCTTATGTACACAATATTAATATTATATTGAATAATATCTAAACTACACACAAATTTACATTTATATATATGTATATATATATATATATGTTCATAATATTAAGATACCGAGCACTTTTGACAAACATTTTAAAGCTTGAAAAATTCTTTGAAGCCCTTTATAATTTTTCAAATCGCTCCATTGGTTTAGAAGTTATGATTTTTACAATGTAAAATGAGCATCGGCGCCACTGTGCGCCGTTTGTGAAATTGTGATAGGTGATAAACAATGGATTTATACGCATGAGCCGGAAACTAAACAGCAACCTTTGGTTTGATCCAAGAAAAGTTAAATCTAACAAAAATGTACTAAGAAGCAAATTGTCTTCTGTTTCTAAAGGGACATGTGGCCACTGCTCGGCTAGAGCAACATAGAAACAACGTGCTTAACGACTAACAATCGCCGAACAAGCAGTTGAAGAGTTCAAAAACCATGTTTTAGAAGTGTCTTAATAGGCATGGAAACACTATAGCAGTGTTTCCATTCCTATTCCTCCTTCCTTATTCCAATAGTTCAAACGAATGCAAGTGAAAAGTCGGGGGTATATTTTAAAAAACAATAAAGCCATTTTAATTTAATAATTTTTCATCTTATTTGTTTTTTCCGAAATATAACTAGCTGCCCTCGTATATACCAATGCGTGTGAATGGTTTTGTGGAAATAACGAGCCTTACAAAATTCAAATAATTAACATAAGTTCATTTCATAATCGTTATAAAAGCTATTAGGGCACGGCAGTTTGATAAACTTGTAGAATTCAAACAGAGTATACTTCTTCGTTTTGAGCCGCAAACATAACGGAAAGCGCGAGAGATGGTACCAGTTGCTGGTATGTGTTCACGGTACTCTTATCTGCAAATGACCATCAAATCTGAGAACAAAAGTACATAATCAAAATTTATTGTTGCTTTTGACTCGAA
Organism: Drosophila sturtevanti; assembly: GCA_018150375.1. Classification (NCBI taxonomy): domain Eukaryota; kingdom Metazoa; phylum Arthropoda; class Insecta; order Diptera; family Drosophilidae; genus Drosophila; species Drosophila sturtevanti. The sequence goes on from JAECWJ010000682.1 coordinate 52,213, forward strand.
CCGTGAACAATCTTGTCAATATTTGTTGAAACGAATTTGATAAAATGACCTTAATGCACTTAAGAATGTTTCCAGATGAGCAAATGTTTCTGACCTTCCTTCGTGTTCAAAGTTTGCTAATACTCATAGTTGAGGAAGTTGAAATAAAGTTTTGCCACCTGTGACCGTTAGAATTAAAAACAGTATTGCAGGTCAAAACTCAATGTCTTCATTGTCGTGCAACCCAGGCTTTATTTAAATGAGTGAGCTTTTTCACAGCTGATCATTCGTCTCCCGAATCCAGTAAAATAAAGAGAAAAACGCGAAGAAAATTTTTAGAAACTCGAAAAAATTTCGTCCGAAGAGAAGTGTTTGAGTTGTCGGGTTCCGTAAACAATCGAGCCAATCCTGCGCTAACGAAATTCCGATTTTCTTTCCTTCCTTTTTGTTGTTACATAGTAAAATAACGTAGACTGCAAGTTCCACATCCATTCCATATCCTTCATTGTATAGCCGGTTCTGATCCGATTATGCCCACAGACCCTGACAAGAGTGTCCCGAACGCTCGAAGAACGCATTGCGCGACTCCAAACACCGCGTCGCACTCCGCGCCCTCTGAACACCAAGTCTTATAAGACTATCGACTTCCTCCGTGCGAGGTGGACGTATTTTCCGAAGATTATAATCAATGGCCTACTTTCCGCGACAGCAATGTACCTCAACAATCCGAGGTTGGCACCGATGGAGAAATTGTTCCACCTTATGTACAACACCCGAAGCGAGGCTACGGTAATTGTGTCTAGCTCATTACTTATCAGCATGGGGAGAATCCTAAGGCTCGGTTTGAAAATAAACGGCAGCTCGTAGCCACTCAGACAAAAATTCTGTTCAATCTGTCTCCAGTCGAGCATGAGAAGTGTACGTGTGAAAGATCTGCAAACGACCCTTCAATGGTGTTTGAAGACTCTGGAAAGGTCAGTACGGAAAGTAGGAACGTTCTGTTGGTGGCCCTCTCCAAGTCCAAGCTACTCAACTCCAACTTCGGCTTATGGGAACAATCCATTCCCCATAAGACCGACTTATCCACGTGGTCGGACTTTAACCAATTTTGATCGACTGGTACAACGTCTTAGAAACCCTCAAGGACCGGAAGTCAATCTCCACATCGCATCCGCTGTCCGAAGATCCGCTCCACCCGCCAGGTTTCAAGCAATGAGCACACAGGTAGCTGTGACGCCAGAGTCCTGTAAATCAATCGATTCGAATGTGTCCCAAGGTGGGTTCCCGGCTGCGCAGAGCACGGCTTTCGGATGGATCATTTCGGGTAATTGGCAAGTTTCATGGATAGCGCTATCGAAACAAGTCCATTTTTTCCGTCTTATATTGCAATACATTTTATTTTTCGGAACATCACAATCAATCGATCACCAATCATACTAAAAATTGAAATAAAAGTGAACTAAAGCATAAGCACACCGATCGTTGTAATTTTGCACAAAGGCGTATTACTGGGGACTGGCACCTGTATCGACCCCCAAGAATTCTCTAACTTGAGCAGGCCCAGGTACCTTTTCAGTATAGTTAATACGATGCCGATTAGATCTGCCAGATGAAGCAAGCCCTCTTTAGGAAAGGATCTTTGGGTTGATAACTGGGCTCATGGCATTAGTCATGAAAATCTTACGCCAGAGGTAGTTCTTTTTAGAGGTTCTAGGCTTCCCACCACAGTTGCTGTACTCGCCTTGGACATATCGCTCCTGGCTATCCACACATGTTCCCTTGTCCCAGTGTATCCTATATGTGGCGATCTTTCCAATTCGCTATTCGTAGTGGCCATACTTGCAGGCATATCCTTGAGTTGATATATAGAATCTAAGCTTTCAATGTCGTTTTAAAAGCCAATGCTCTGATTATCCCCTATGTTTTGTACTGAAATGCCAAGTGCAACAATAGCTGCTTCGAATGAGCGATATTTGGCTACTTTGCATAATTTTAGTCAGAATATATAATATATAAAGTATATATATTCTTCTTTAGCAGGAATTGACTAGTCGATCTAGCCCTGCCTGTCTGTCCTCCGAGACCCTTGCAGCTACAGAGCTGAAATTTTGAACATAGACTTCTTTGCTGCAGGCATTGTATATCGCGAAACCATCCCGATCGGACGACTATATTATATAGGTGCCCTAGGAGCAAATACTGAGAATATAAGTGCAATCACTAGAAAGTTGCTTACGCCAAGTTGTAACAATTTGCAATATGCGCACCGGCCACTTTTATTTCTAACAAAACAAGAACATCAGCTACTGCTATATTAACAACAGGAACAATTACGTTTGCACTAGCTTCGATTAACCCGTAAGCGACGACAAAGCTGTGGCCGCAGATCCAAAAAGCGGCAACACCTAAAATATGAATAAAACTAATGTCAACATGTTTGGAAATCAAATCGTTCTCTTGTTACATCCGTGGTGCAAGAATAATTCAACAAAGGAAAGGAAAAGAATGGTTCCAACTTACGCAGAAGAGTTTCACAGGTCAACGATTGTAACAATTAATTTGTAAATTAATTTACAAAAAAACAAAGGGCAAAAGGCATTAAACCAATGGTACACAGCAGTAGTTAGCACTGATCACATGTAAAGTGTTGTTTTATTAAAAATTTTGATATTTATTGCATTTTCTGGTAAAAATGAGCGAATTTCATATATTAATGGAAAAAATAATCACAACGATGTATATTACTCAGGCCGAATTCAGCAGCATTTTTAATTTTTTGTGAACGTTTTAAAATATTTAATCTTTTGGAAAAAACTTTTTTCTTTGTGTACAAAAGAAATGTAGTTACAATTCTGGCAAAAAATGTCGAGACATTTTTCCAAGGACATTAAAAGTGGAACAAGAGTGAATCAGTTTCTACAGAAGCAAGATTATTTATAAAGGAAAACTTGATTGGCCAAGGTCGGCAGATGAAGCAGCAAGTCGACTAATATAGTATTATTAAGCTGCTAATATTTTTTGCATATATAATTCAGTTTCTTAATGAAAGCCTTTTATACCATTTGATAAGTTAATTGGTTTTATACATATTTTAATTTTTACAGATTTTTTGAAATACTTTATGAAACTTTAAAAACTTTGACCCGTTGAGCGAATCTAGTTAACTACGTGTATTCTCAAGCAATAACATTTTTTATAACAGGCTACAGCTACAAGCATACACGTTGCCATTTAAAAGATTCTTTCGGTTCGTTATTTTATTTAAATAAAAGGAACTTAGCTAACATCACCTTACATATTTTCAATTTGATATAAATTCCCTTCGTTTGTTTTTTTTGTGTCTGTCCCTATGGGACCTTTCGATAAATATTTATTCAACAGAAACAGTGGCGACTTCTCACTATAATCTCTTTGTACACTTGATCCAGCGATGCTGCACTTCAATTCGTCTGAAAATTACATTTTCTCAAGTTCCGTAAAGTGCGCCTTTACGCTATGAATTGTCTGAAACTTATTTGGATTGTTTTTAAACATATTCAAATTCTGCTCTCGATTACGCCTTAACTGCTTACTAATGCCTAAAATTTCACGCAGAACATGCCCTACTCATTTTTTGAAAAGCCCACTGTGAGAGAATATTTTCCTTACGATAGAAGCGTCGTTAGGTGAATCATGCCGGCAACAAATATGTATTACGATTTATATTAGCAAATGCTTTAATGGATTATACTTACATCTTTATATGCAAGCAATTTAGATTGTACGTTGTACATTAAGTCATATCCCCCCCTGTTTACGCCAGAACGGTGACCAGGAGAAGCGGCGGGGGAGATTTTTTCCCGGGTGCCGGACGGGCACGCTGGCGAGTGATTGGCAAGTTTCATGGAAAGCGCCATTAAAACAAGACCATTTTATTCCGACTTACATTGCAATACTACCACATTTTATTTTACTGAACAACAATCATTGTGAACAATTCTAAATAAATCACCAATCATCCTAAAACTTGAAATATAAGTGAACTGAAGCTGAAGATCACCAAACGTTCTCCTCTGGCACAAAAGCATACCACTTGAGACTGGCCCCATATATCGACCCCGAAGAATTTTTTTGCTTGAGCAGGTGCAGGTAATTTTTCCTCGCGAGTAAACAAAATTAAATTTTTCGTAGAGTAAATTAATCAATTAATATCAAAGAAGCTAACTTCGGCCGTGCCGAAGTTTGTATACCCTTGCAGATTAATTGATTACTTTCTCCGTCATATCGGATTCAAGATATTTTAAAAATTGGAAATATAAAATATTAAAAAAATTTGAACCAAAAAAAGAATCAGTAAGAAAGAATTCGAGTTTGCCAACGGCCGGAGTTCAACCTTCGTTCATGTCACTTCTAGAATCGATCTCTACCTATTGCGCTACCAAACTTTAAATTCACGGCCTCGCTATTTCGGTATACATTGCAAGCTTCTCGCTCTCTAAATTTTCTGACGAATTCTAGAAAACAACAACACAATACAAATAGTTTTTTGTCTCTTTCTGTTTCGCACTCAGCTTGTAGTTTATCAAGCACGTGTTCGCATATATGTATGTATGTATGTTTGTATGTTTCCATGTATGTTGTTTGTGTACGCATATGTATATAAAAGCAAATATAAACGTATTTAATTGGCTGCATATGCATACATACTGATGCTGATGGGGGTTGATTCATTGATTTTATTGATTTATGTCGGTGTTTATTATCCGATCTGATTTAAACTTACTGGTATGATGTAAAAATATAATTCTCATCTGTTCACCAAATTTGGTTGAGATATCTTAAAAAACAAAAAAGTTTTTCTCACAAAAACATACTTTTTCTGATGGGGGTTGATTATTGATTTTATTGATTTATGTCGGTGTTTATTATCCGATCTGAACCAACTTGCTGGTAAGGTGTAAAAGTAGAATTGTCATCTATGTGCCAATTGGTTGAGATATCTAAAAAAACAAAAAAGTTTTTCTCACAAGAACTGTTTTGAACAACTCACATTTTGACCGAGGTACCTCTGATCTTTCCTATTTTTCTATAACTTATAGTTGTCCGATCATACCAATCTTTAAACTTGATTTGCTTGCAACACGTAGCTCAAAATTTAAGATCGATTAAGTATGTAGAAACAGACAGACGGACAGACGGACATGGTCATATCGACTCGGCTTTCGATGCTGATCAAGAATATATATACTTTATGGGGTCGGAAACGATTATTTCTATGCGTTACAAACATCTGACCAATTTTATTATACCCTCAAGGGTATAAAAAACGGGCAGTGAGTTTTTTCACAGCTGACCATTATTAGATTATTCACTGGTTTCGACTCCCGAATCCAGTAAAACAAAGAGAAAAACGCCAAGAAAATTTCTAGAAACGCTAATTTATTAAAATTAAAATAAATAAAAACAATTTTTTTGAAAATTTTAATTTTGTCCGAAGAGAAGTGATTGAGTTGTCGGATTTTTTTCCTCATAAAAACATGTTGTTCTTTTTTGTTGTTACATAGTAAAATACAGTCGACTCGAGTTGGCTAAGTGGCCCAGTCATTTTTAGGCAACTGAACAACGAGGATCCGGGTTCCATTCGAATCATGGCTACTGCATGGATGTAGTTTTCGTCCAAGCCGAAGGCCTTAGTTGCCAGTGCTTGTAAAATATAATTAGGTTAATAGTTTGGAACTATAACCTAATAATAATAATAATAAGAATAATAATAATAACAGTCGACTCCAAGTTCTATGTCCATTCCATATCATTCGTTGTATAGCCGGTTCTGATCCGACTATGTCCACAGACCCAAAACGCTCCCCCGCCTCCGTCGCTCTCCGCGACGCGATGTTCAACCTGGTGAAACCACCGATTCGTGTGATTAACGCGCAAATTAGTGCGATATCCAACTGCATGTCGGCTCGCTCTCAAAAGCAGTGTCAATTGCGATTTACATCTCCCAAAGAATTGGAAACGTCTGCTTTTATCCTGCCGAATCTTGCCGGTTCCTCTCCGTCCTGTCCGATTCCCAAGAAATTGGAAGGAAACATAAAGTATCGCCTTAGCCGACCCCAACTTCCACTAGAGTTCCAGCATTGATTTACTAATCGCAGTTTTCCTCTTCCCTTAAATCCTAGGGGAGAAGATCAAAAAAGATATATGCGGTTCCCTCGTCGGCCTTGATACCATAGTTGGGTGGGTTCTGTGTGGACCCATGGCCAAGTCTAGCACTCCGCCGTCATGCGTTCTGGCCGCAAGGTTCACTGTAGTCCCGAGCAACATGAGTTTTGATAAGTTGGGAGGTGGAAGATCTTCCAGCTAAACTGGAAAAAGAAGCCGACAGAATGTGCGAAATTTATTTTTTCGGGAGACCACCAAACGAAGGGAGGACGGACGGTTTGTAGTATCCTTACCCTTCAAAAACCCGGAAAACATAGGAATAAGGCTCAAGTAGGGAAAACCTAAGGCTTGAAAGGGCAACTTGAAGCGGTCTTGCGTGAATATGGAGAATTAGGGCAAATGGTTCGCTTCCAACCCACTTCCAAAAAATTATATTTTCCCCATCATGCGGTGTTTAAGCGCGAAAGCACCACGACCAAGCTCCATGTCGCCTTCAACGGTTCAAGTTCGTCCATCAGAGATGTCATCTTGAACGCAATTCTGCACACTGGCCTTACCCTTCAATCGAATATCACGCTACAGATACTGAAATGGTTGTGTTCAATGCTGACATCGCGCAGATGTACTGCCAGATTCACGTATTCTCAGACCATACACCCTTCCAGCGCATCCTATGTCGAGACGAAAATGGTATCCTCCATAACTACGAACTTCAAACCGTCACCTTTGGGGTGAACTGTGCCCCGTTCCCGGGTATCCACGTACTCCTCCAATTAGCTACGGAAGTGGAGCAAAAGTACTCCCGGCGCGTGATATCTTGCATTGCCACATATACGTAGATGAAGTTTTAGATTTTTCCCACTACACGGAAGAAACTCGCGCGACGATCCGGGAACTTCAGCAAATCCTCGCATCCGCTGGCTTCCCTCTACGTAAGTACAGAATTTATAGACCTAGAGGACGCGATCTGCCGAGCGTCCCGCACATGAGAGCATTGTGGGAAGCTGGGATAAAGAGCTTCAAGACCCTGTTCTACGCAACCACTGACAACACCCGATACACCTTTCAGGAGCTATCCACAATTCTGTGTAGTCCCCTTTCACCTATTAGCGAAGATCCGGCCGATCTTGTATCCTTGAGTCCTTAGATCCAAAAAATGCCAATGTTTTTGGTGAACCACTGGCAACGCCTGAAAGCACTCCACCACCACTTCTGCCGACACTGGAAGGACGACTACTTGAAAGAGCTGACAAGTGGAAGACCGATGAAGACCGTCTATGAAGACAATAATAGGGATTGTAATAGCGATAGTGATTGAATATTTATTTTGATTAATTTTATACTTAATGACAAGTCTTAATTAATTTATTCGACTACCAAATTGCTTTTAGCTTATCTTTAGCTAATTCAAATGCATATGGATTTATACTTATGAATCATCTGAGACATCATCAAATGTAATCATGGGTTAAAGGCTAAATATTTTTATAAAAATTGTAAAGGGGTGTTTGTAAAAGGTTAATGGATGAGGGGAGCTAAGGAGTTCAAAAATCTTTGAAATACATCAATTATATCGATCGCGCTTTCCCCAATACACCCTATCGCATCACTAATGCATAATTAATTTGTACTATGCTGTATTCGATATGAGCATATGCCCATCGTATTGTAGTGTATACAATATTTAATGTTGTCATATGCTCACCTAAACGGTGATAGTATTGCACTCATAAACATAGTGACACACTGTCGCTGTGTTTACATAACATATCCATACATAAGTGCCGTAATACGATCAGTGCAGCGTGAGATCTGCAGTGTAAGCATTTTTTTTAGTATATGTCTTCGCATATACATATATACATATATTTTGCATGCTACACACTCCCGCTCAGTCGACTTCCTCTTCGGTTGAGTTCTGATTTATAACCTTTCTGTATTTAGGCTAAGGCATTGAAAATAATAAATGATGGATTTATTAGGATTCAAGAAACCTAAAAGGCAACAAGTTTCCTACTCATTGAAAACGGAGAGTAACCATTTTACAATTTGTTAACTATGTGTAAAGCTTTGGTTTTATCTGAGAAATTTCGAAATTTTAAAGGGTCGATTCCAAATTCGCAGTTAATATCTATTTGAACAGTATGCAGATTCTCAAATAACTAAAATTGATGCGAATATTTTGTGTTTGAAAAAGCTTTTCTCGTAGTGTTGACATCGTTCGAGTTTCCACATCCATTACTGACTGTGCAGTCTAATATTTATGTTGACGTCGATTTGGGTTGGATGAAGACATATATTGACGCTTTCAAGGAGACGTATGAGGCTACCATAAAACTACGGGGGAAAAATTTAGTTTTTACTATTCTTCCTCATACGGATGGAACTGAAATTACAGTGCGATTATAGTTAAAGTTTCATTAAAAGAAATTATCGGCAAAAATTAAAACATGTAAGCTGTAGTGTGGTTGAAATTGCGGCCCTGTTCATTTATGTTAGTTGTTTACCGTTTTGAACAATTTGTTGTACAAAATAAAATTGTCTTCGACAAAATTTAATATTTGCACTAAACCAAAAGTTGAAGAAAATGCTAAATTTAATATCGCTATATTATTTAAGGTACATGCTATACAAATGTTCCAGCGCTTAAAACTCATGTGTATGAAACGAAACTGGAGTCCTCAGTTTTTTCTATATTTTCAATTACATCTTCATTCAAAGAGAAGTCGCCGTTTTCGGCATATTTGGAGTGTCAGAAACGAAAGAAGTCAACTTATTAAAATTGACGTACAAAACTTTGAAAGAATGTACAATCGTTTGTCATTAAATCCAAACATTTTGGACTTCCGCAATAAAGTAAAACGAAAGTTGGCACATTTGAGTGCGCTCGCACATGTTGCGCTGATTACACTCAGATATTCGTAGAACGGGCATTTTCAGCTTTACATTTCATTTTAAAACGAAGCTCGTTAAGCGCAGAAAAACATAACGCTTTATTAGTTATTAAGCTTAATTCCTAATAAGTAATAATTATATTTGTATGTAAAGATACAAAAAAAATATCAAAGAAGCTAACTTCCGCCGTGTATATCCTTGTTTGTATATCCCTGCAGTTTGCTTAATTAGGCCTCTAGATGAAGGGAATTTCAACTCGCCGTGGCCGGGGTCGAAGCCACGCCCATTTCATTCCTGGGGTTTTTCTCTGCCCACTACTCCACCAACCCGAAAATTCGGGGCTTCGCTATTTCACTCTTTAATGTTTTCTAATTCAAGAAAAAAATAACAGAATTCAAATGGTTCTCTGTCTCTAAAACTTACTGGTATGGTACAAGCAGAATTATCCCAAATTTTGGTGAGGTAGCTCAAAAAAGAAAAAGGTTTTTCTCGCAAGAAACTGTTTTGAACAAAACGAATTTTAACCGAGGTACCTCTGATCTTATATCGTCTAGTTCTCTTTAGAAAGTAGAAGGTGGGTTTTTGTGGCCGAAAGGAAGTCGTGTGAGCTCATATTCTCCGTTACTCACTGAGAAGTCGTGCATCTTTTCGATGTCTGACTCTGTCAATGGGGTCTGGATTCAAGTCTAGGGCTGGGTATTTGTCAGTAATGGTTACTTTGTTCAGTTCTCTGTAGTCGATAAACACACGATATATATTTTCATTGGAGGACTAAATTTTTTTTGTACGAAAAAGTCTACCGTTGCCTAATATAGCGTCAAATGTTTTTAAAGTGGGTAACAGAAAAAATTTTACTTTTATAACTGCTCTATTAAAAAGATTTTCGTGAAATTAATATTCTAGTCGACTGTAATGAAAAGGGTTTTGGGTTTGGAATTGCATTGTTTATAAATTTGGGTTGGATGAAGTTTTAATTTGACCCTGTGTCTATTAGAATTTGGGAAATTTCCCAGCTCCTTATCTGAAATTCTATTTAATGAAGAAAGGAGCTTTTTAATTCTAAAAAAATGTATGTCTGAAAACTCGGCTTGGCTGTAATCTGCGTTTTCTGTCTGTTCGTTACATTCTACTAAAGTCTGATCAGCAGCTGTTTGTTCTTAGTACCGTGCGATTGTCTGTTCGTATTCTTCCAAGGTTATGTAATTGTCAGTAGGTTCTATTCCGTATAGCCCTTCTTCACTCGTCTAAATGAATGAATTCACCATTCTGATGCGGATGGAAGGATCTACTGGCATCGGTTCAGTACGTGGCTGAGGTTTCAGTGCCGATGGGCCGATGAGCAAATATTTCCTGTGTCGAATAATGAGGGGTCGCTCATGTATGATAATGTAACGTAGTGTTCGGACATGGAGTACAAATTGGGAGCTGTGTTTTGAAGTTGATTGGAGGGGTCTTAATAGTTCGATTATAGGCTGCTCTACTGGAATGATGTACGTGGTGCTGGAATGGGCTTGTCTGAATTTCTGAAGGTTTTCAGTTGGGTTTTGTTCATGGGGATATTAATACGACAATTTTTTTCTAATTTAAGACAGAAATGTAGGGCAGAAAGAAGATCTACTAGTTCTATTTACCCAGGAGTCGAGGTAAGTCACCCTTAAGACCTCCTGCAAAAGTATGTTTTAGATGGGCTGAATCCTTTTGGGTTACCTGAGAATTATCGAACACTTTTAACAAAATTTGGTAGTCTATCTAAATCACCTAAATTCTCTCTTTGATTTGCGCCTATCCTCTGATCGCTCAAGTTATTATATTCTCTTGATTGTTTAATTCTCTCGCTAATGTTGGTAGTTGTAGCGCCAAGATCAGGCGATGACTTGTTATTTGTTGATTATGTGTTCTACGTTATTTAATATTACTCTATTTTGTAAGTATACGATGTGTCTGTCCAATTGTCGTTGTTCTTGTTTATTTAAGACATGTTCACTTATCTGAGGCTGAACCTATTCGTTCTGCACATTTAGAATTGGGAGCCTAATAAGATGATTTAAGTTATCCATAGCACTATGGGAAAAAATTACGATATCTTGGCATAAATAAAATTTTTTTGTTGTCTCAAATCGCCAAACAAATATTTTTTCCCAATTCTAAAATCATTAGATAGAATCAAAATATTTTTTTTTTAATTTTTGTTGAGTACCCCTATTATTTGATAATTTTACAAAGTCAGCTGATTCAGAGTAGCATTGCAGCGTGAAAAAGCGCGCCAAATAGATCGCAACTTTTCAGCTGTATTAAATTTGTTTGTTCATCGCATTAATTAAAAGTTACTATGGAAAAAGTTAATAAAGGTATGTATAATAAGTGTCCGAAGTGATTTTGTATACTTCTGTGTTTTTGTGTAACTGTGCAATGTGTTGTTCATTCGTATTTTTAGCTTAACCCTAACAAATATGTTTGTGTTCTGTGGAGTATTACTTTAACAGTCCTCGCTAGGCCTCGGCAGTTTTACTTAAGGGTAATTAACTAAACCTTATACTATAAGGTCAATTAATAACTTTTGCCCGTTTTGCCCCTTTTCCTGAAAATTGACATGTTGTAGGTGCGCTTAAGTTTAGACGCTCAGTGCTGCTCGAAATTTGAGCTGCAACAACCGCCAAGAAGACGCTGTGATATCGTTTATTGCCGAATCTTTTAACAACAATGTGAATGAAGATCTTCAAAAAATTATCCAAAAAGAAGTCGAGGAATTTATTCACGTCAAAGGTATGGACAAAGAGCTTGTACAGTTACGCAAGCAGCACATTCAAGAAAACTTGTGGTCAGAATTAGGTCTTAATGTAAGTAAGCCAAAACAGAACGGCAGTGGTAGTAGCAATGATGGCAATACTGCTAGGAGGGCTTTTGTAATACCAAACTGTTTTCAGATATTTTAAAAATTAATTATGAAATTATAAAGAATTTTTATGTAATATTAATTGCAATATCTTCCGAATTTAAGATTAATGTCGAAAAATTCAAAGACTTCTGCGCCCACACTTTCGAGCTTTACATGAAATTGTATGATTGGTACCCAATGTCACCGACAGTACACAAAGTATTGGTACACGGACACCAAATAATGAATAAATGCATAGTTCCTGTCGGAGTGCTTGGAGAGAACGCATCTGAGGCCAGAAATAAAATATACAAGAATGACAGAAGATCTCATGCAAGAAAATGCAGTAGATTGGATAACATAACCGATGTTTTTAACAGAGCATTAGACTCGTCGGATCCTCTATTATCCAGCCTCTGCCTAAATGAACGCCAAAAATTAAATAAAAAAATGAATATTCCGAATGAAGTTGTTGCGCTACTTGAATCTCCCGATCATATTTTGAAAAATCATGAAGGTGATTCAAGTGACGAATGGACAGAAGATGAGGATATTGCATTTGATATTGAATTAGAAGAAGAATGTGACTAATTTTAGTTATAAATAAAAAACATGTTACTAAAATATTTTTGTTGTAATATTAATATAAGAAACATAATATAAAAACAACAAAAAATTAAAAGAAGTGTCAAATTCTTACTAACGGCAAAAAATATCAAAGTGCAACTCTTCATATTTAGATTTATTTATTGATTAGATTTTGCTTACACACTTGGTAAAGAGGAAAAATTATAGGGTCAAATCAGGGTCAAATTGAAAAAACAAAAAAAAATCCGAAATTAAATTAAAGTCTGAGGAACATCCAAAAAAAATTCATGTCTCTAGCTCATTATTTTGAATTAATGCCAAAAAATTAATGCAAAATGTTGTCTCTACCAATTTGGCACACAATAAGTCCAAAAATAAATTTTAGAATTCGTTTTTGATATTTTTTCGAATTTCGATAATAAACATCCCAATGATATTTATATAGATTTTTATATATTTTTGTTATCAATATTCACGGAATTTTGAGACTGCAAACTTGCGATATTTTTCTGCCCATACCAAGAAATATTTTCGCTTTTTTGATCAAGTTTTGTTTTGTGCAAAAAGGACAGATTTTCGATTTAATAATAAGTTATTGTTTACATTGAATGTTACTGGTAAGTATTTAACTAAAAATATGTTTATGTGACCTGTCTTTATATGTGTTAGTTATAAATCGTTGTATAATAGTGCATGTCAAATTGGGTGTTATTTTAATTAAACTTGAGATTTCGTGGAGTAGAACTAAAAAGTCCCAACAGTCCCCGTCTTAAAATTTAATATGTTTATTAGATTATTTATTAGAATGGTCTGTTGTGAATCGTCCAGTGTCAAAATTAGCTGCGACCACTTGCTCCCTTATTGTATAATTCAATTTTTAGGTGCAATGTCAGTCACGAAGAATACACTTTTTTCTGTGTGGCACAGCGAAACACTGACGAAGCAAAGAGTTAAAGCTATGAAAAATAACGTTTTTTCTGATGTTGTATAAACTTTTTATTATTTTTAAACGTTTAAGCATATGAATAATAAGTATTGAGTACACCATTTTGTTTGAAAACCATTAAATAATATAACAACAAAACAAAATTAAAAAAAAAAAAATTTTTTAATTAAAAAAATATTTTAATTTTAAATTATAAGTATATTTTTTTTTTTAAATGTTGAATAATTTATACAAATTTAACATATGGGGTAAAAAAAAAAAAAAACTACTCTTCTCGGTTCTGAAGTTGATACTGGCCAGACCTGGTCGGACACCGTCCACTGTGGTCGATCGATTCTGAGATAAACAATGCCTGCAGCAAAGAAGCCTATAAGTGCTCCCGGCGTTGGGTCGTGACTGTTGAAATTTCAGCTCTGTAAGCTATATAGAGTGGAACTCTAGACTCGATTCGTCTATTCATGCTGATCAAAATATATATATGTACTTTATATAGTCGGAGATGCTTCCATTTGTGCTTTGCAAACTTCTGACTCCAAAATTAATAGCTGGCCTCTAGGTGCATAAAATATTAAAAAGATTCAAATTCATTAGCCCTGTTTCTATTTCCCGTTAAAACTCAATTGTATGTTTGTTATCATTTTATAGGCTTTATGTAAGATAACGAGCGTTTGGGGGCTTCGCATAGGATAACGAGAAACGACCACTTCATTCATCCGATCTTAAAATGTTATATATAATTACGTATATATATATACATATATACATATATACATATATACATATATACATATATACATATATACATATATACATATATACATATACATATATGTATATACATATATACATATATACATATATACATATATACATATATACATATATACATATATACATATATACATATATACATATATACATATATACATATATACATATATACATATATACATATATACATATATACATATATACATATATACATATATACATATACATATATACATATATACATCTATACATATATACATATATACATATATACATATATACATATATACATATATACATATATACATATATACATATATACATATATACATATATACATATATACATATATACATATATATATATATATATATACATATATACATATATACATATATACATATATACATATATACATATATACATATATACATATATACATATATACATATATACATATATACATATATACATATATACATATATACATATATACATATATACATATATACATATAATACATATATACATATATACATATATACATATATACATATATATA
>JAECWJ010000683.1:0-34216 GCA_018150375.1 Drosophila sturtevanti
TGATTTTATTCCAAAGCTATTTTTGTTACATTGAATAATATTTTTGTATTTAATTTCATTAATGATATTTTTTTGTTTGACTGGTTTCAAAAGTGTTAATATGCAATTTTCATTAATTATTAATGGGATGTTGATAATATATAGCAAACTTCTGCCATTGGTGGCAATTTTAATTTTGGAAAATTCTAGTAATTCTTCAACGTTAATGAACATAACCTCTTTGCCGTATAGTTCTTCAATTTTTTCTACTTCGTACTCTGATAATACCATAGAATTTATGGTGTTTGTTTTTGCCCAATCTATGGCATGAATTAAGTTATTTAATTCCTCAATTAGGATGTGAAGTTTATACTTTAACAAAGAGATTCTTTCATCGTTAAAGCTTTTATTTTCTATATTTGCTTTAACAATGTTATTAGTAATAAGGCTAAGATGATTTATCTTGTCTGTAAGTACTTTGTTAATTATTAATTGTTTGTTATTATTTTCAAGTTGGTCGTTTATCTTATTTACTATGATTTCTTTATCGTGGTGGTCCGGTGAACCGGCCAACCATTTCCATACGGTGCCTAGCGCATTTATTGCCCTGGCTTGTCTTCCGAATGGTTTTAATCTTTTAATGTCTTTTTCCGCTTTTAAGAGTTCGAATTTTAAAAACGCGAAAAGTGGATTTGATTTATTTATTTCGTTGATTCTGTATGTGATTCGTATTCTTCTATATTAAAGGCGTGTATGATTTTAAAAGTCCCATTTTGGATGTTCGCTGTGCCTACTTTAATAGGAATGAGTTGAGAATGGGAGTAGTCAAGGATGGTGGCCAACCCGAGGCAAGTTGGCAGGAAGATTAACCTGTTGGAGGACATTAGGTTTTTAGATTATTTTTGTGAACGGTTTTTCCTGACTGTGTTTTAATGGTTGTGTGTCTATCTTCTAAAACTGTTTCTTTTCTGAATTTTGGGGTTAATTTGGATCCCAATCTCTTATCTATTCTAACATAAACTGTCTCTCCCTTTTCGTACTTCTTTATGGGTTTTTTTGTTTTGTTATGATATTCTAGATCCGTTTTTTGTTTATTTTCAAATTTTTTGCTTGTTTCATTCCTGTTCGATTGTAGTTTCTGTGTATCGGTTATGAGTTTGTTGGCGAAAAAAGTGTCTATTGGTTTTGTCTTAGTCGTTGAGTGTACTGAGGTATTATATTCTTCTACAGCTTTAAAGATTAATTCTTCAAAATTTAATGAACTGTTGTCGATTTTCAAACATCTCATGATCTCTGTCAGAGTTGAATGAAATCTCTCAATTTGTCCATTACTGGAAGATTTATATGGTGGAGTTGCATAAACTTCTGCTTGTAGCTGTTCTTGTAATAGGAATCTGATGGCTGCTGAATTTTGCGCTTTTTCATTGTCCATAATTACTAGTTTTGGCATTCCGAAAGCTATCATGATTTCTCTTAAAGGGTGTTTTAGGTCTTCCGATGCTTTAGACTTTAATAGTTTAATTTGGGCGTACTTAGAGAATTTGTCTATGGCTGTGAGGACAAGGTTTTTCTGCGTTGTATAGATATCGATGTGAATTATTTGACCGCGGTATGTTGGGATTGGGGTTGTTTGAATTTCCCTTTGAGGTGGGTGTCTATCATATTTGGCTATTTTGCAAGTTTCGCATGTCTTCGCAATAGCTTCTGTTTTTTTTCGAAGGCTAGGGAAGAAGAACTTGTTAAGTATTTGTATTTTGTTCTCTATGGCATTTCTGTGTGCCCTCATATGTTCTTTAGTCACTATATTGTTTTGCTCGTCCTCGGACGAGACATGAGTAACTAGTTTTTGGGTGTATCTGGATTTGCAGCAGTTAAAATACAGGGGGTAGATGTTTTGGATTTTTCCCATTATCTTTTCAGAAGAGAATATTCCATTTACGATTTTTGGGTCGAGGTGTTTTTTTAGGGTGCTTATAAGGTCTTCTTCAGAAAAGGATCTTTTTTTAATGATATGCCTATGGTAGGTGGGGAAAGGGAGTTCAAATTCTTCACTCTCTGTTTTGGATTCTATGAGGAATAGGTGATTTTTAAAAACATTAATGGGTACATTCTCGACGGGTATTAAATTATGGGACGAGCTATCATCACTGTGTATTGTAGCAGTTGTGCTGTTAATTTGGGGATTTCGAGATAAGGCATCTGCTACTACGTTCGTAGTGCCGGGTTTATACCTCAACTCATAGTTGTATTCTTCCAAATAACTCTTCCAGCGTTTGAGTTTTCCATTGTGGTTTTTGGAACTAAAAGCGAAGGTCAGAGGTTGATGATCGGTAAATATCACCACTTTGGCGGTACCGTAGAGGTACATTCGCAAGTTTTGGAGTGCCCATACTATTGCTAGCATTTCTTTCTCGTTTGCTGCGTAGGCTTCTTCCGTTTTTGAAAGTGTGCGTGAAATAAAAGTTATTGGTCGAGATTCCTGTTCTAATACTGCGCATATAGCAAAATTAGAGGCGTCAGTGGTCAATTGGAATTCTTTATTGAAATTAGGGTATGACAAAATTACGTCTCTGGAGATTAGAGCTCTTTTAACTTTATTGAATGAGTCGATTGCGTCCTGGTCTAAGGTTATTTTCTTTCGGTCTGAGATTTTTTTGGAAAGGCGTCCGTTTTCACCTCTCAATATATTCGTGAGGGGTTTTGCGAATAAATCTTCTATAGTAGCTTGCTAGACCTAAGAAAGATCGTAGTTCTTTCAAGGTTTTAGGAGCTGGAAAGTTCTCTATTGCTTTTACCTTTTCAGTATTTGTTTTAATGCCCTGTTGGAAAACAGTGAAGCCTAAAAAGTTAACCTCTTCTTTAAAAAATTCGCATTTGTCGATTTGAACTTTCATATTAGCTTCATTTAATGTTTTGAAAATTATATCAAGATGTTTAGCGTGTTCGCTCTCGGACTAACTGAAGACGATTATATCGTCGATGTACACGTAGCATATCTTGCTTACATGATCTCTTAAGATATCGTCCAATGCCCTTTGGAAAATGGATGGAGAGTTCTTAAGGCCGAAAGGGAGTCTGGTGAACTCGAATTTGCCACCATTTATGGCAAAGGCTGTTTTCTCTATGTCCTCTTCCTTCAGAGGAATTTGATGAAATCCGCTTTTGAGGTCTAATACGGAGAAATATTTATTATCGCCCAATTGTGCTATTATTTCTCCAATTTCGGGGATAGGATATCTATCTGAAATGGTTACGGAATTTAGTTTCCTGTAGTCTATTACTACTCTGAATTTTTTTCCCCAGAAGCATCGCCTTTCTTTGGGACAATCCATACAGGTGCGTTGTATGGTGACCGTGAAGGTCGGATGATACCATCCTGTAGAAGTTGTTGCATTTGTTTTTCCACCTCGCTTTTTAGTGCCGGTGGGTAATGATAGTGTCTACTATACACCGGAGTATCCGATGACGTTCTAATCTCCCCAATTACTTTAGTAGTGTAGGTCAGTTTCTCGTCCGGTTCTGCGAACAAGTTAGCGTGCTTTTGCGTAAGTAAATTTATTTGCTCGATTTGTGTAGAGGTCATATGTTCCGTTCTAATCTTAATGTTATTGACAGATTGGGTAGTGAGTTGGTTAATGCGGAGCTTGTAACTACCGTTCAAGTTCAGCACATTATTTCGGACATCTATTACGGCGTTAAAATTTTTTAGTGTGTCGTTCCCTAGTATACCGTGGAACGTTTTCAAAGTTGGTAGTAAAAAAAATTTTATCGGAATATCTTTGCGGCCAAAGAGAGCGATATGGGTATGGTGGGTTATTGGGATTTGTCCATCGATCGAGTTGGCAAAAAATTTGTTTTCATTTGGTTTTGGATTTTTAACTAGATGGGATTGAATGTAGTTTTGGCTAGAGCCGGTGTCAATAAGAAAGTTAAGAAAAGTGCCATCTTTCATTACGCACTTGAAATATGGCAACGATGACCTATTTAACCTAAAAAATGGACGTCTGATGCGTCGACTGGGTATGACTCCTGCTCCTGTTCTTGTTGTCTCTCTTCATCGCTTTTTCCATAGAAAGCAATTGCTTCTTCTGCTTCGGGATCTTTGTAATAAGCCTGTTCTTCGGGGCTTAGGTGGTAGAGAGCGTTTTCTTCTCCTTCTTCATAAGCCAGATCGGGTGTTCCGGTGGCAATGTGAAATTGCCTTTGGAACTTGGATTGTGGCCCATTGGGCGAAGGGGGTCGTTTTCCCGTTAGACCATTTGGTTGTGGTCTATTAATATAGTTGATGCGCCGAGAGCGCAGCGATTCGTCTACTTCCATGGGAACAGGTCTAGGTTCTGGTTTGTTGGCTGTCGGACGCGGTGGTGGAGGTGTCGGTCTCCCGTACTGATCTTGGGGTATACCCTGTGGAGCGTATACCGTCTTGGCAGAATAAGGAGTTGGTTCACGATGTCTCCAGTTGTTAACTGTATTTCCCGTTGGTTGTTCTATGGTTGGTCGGTAGTATAATTTTGGGTCAAAGGCTCGCCAGTTGGCTGCCTGGGTTGTCGGCTGAGGTTTTTGGGACACAAATTTACTAGGGTTAGAGAAAGGCTCCGAGGTGGCAAAGGTGGGGGCATTTGTCTAAATTTCGGTGTAAATGCGTTTCTTTGGGCTTGGTTTTCGACCAACTCACATAAATGCAGAGCGTGGCTAAGGTCTCTGGGCTTTTTAATTGCCAACAATGTGGGTAAGTTACCGTTTAATCCGCGTACGAATGTATCAATGCTCTGATACTATCAGGTGTCGACTCTTGAACACTAATCTGATTCAGGATCAACGAGAGCTGATAATAAACCGCTTGATAAAATTCTGCAATGGATAATCTGCCTTGCACTAACGAAAAAAGTTGATATTCTAACGTTTTGAGGTCTCGTTTATCGGCGAATTGGTCTGTCAGGCATTTAGAGATTGCCTTCCAGTTCAATGGGGTGTTATACGATTCCAAGACGACATCGGCTTCACCTTGTTTCTGATTGCCAAGGTTATCAAGTAATAAGCGTAGGTGTCTTCCCTTCCTTCGTACAAACTCATAATCCGCGAAACTCTCTAATTAATTTTGATAATTCCGGTAATTTATCCTGTTCCCCTACGCGAGATGTTACGACTGGTACATCTGCTAGAATTTCTGTCCCGGCGTTTTTACTCTCCCCTAACGTTTCTTTGATTAGCTTCAAAATGACTTCCTTTAATTCGGGACTAGCTACAGGTGTACTTGACGCCGCTGGTTCCCTTTGTCCGCTGCCTATTTTAAGGGCGGCCAAAGATTCCGCTAAATTTTTATCCATGGTGAATTTTAATCGGACCACAATTTCTACACAATAGTTCGGACACTTCGGATCACGGACAATATTCTCTGGATATCAGTGCTAATATTTTTTCTTTTCTGGGAATATTTTTTTTTTTTAAAGCACTGTTTATTTTAGTTTGGAAAAAGAAATTAATTTGATAAAAGCAGAAAGAGGAAAAAAAAAATTTTTCTCTCTCTTTTTTTCTTTTTGAATTCTATAGAACTATTAGAGGCACAAAAATTTTTTTTCCTTTTTTTTTTTTTTTTTCGATGCGTCAAAAACTTTTTCTTACTTTCTATTCGTTTGGTTATTCACTTTTGGTTTTTTCAAATATTTTTTTTTTTTTGAGAATTTTCTTACTTTTTATTCGTTTGGTTATTCACTTTTGGTTTTTACAAATATTTTTTGGAGAATTTTTCTATGATTTCAATAATTTTTGAATGCTTAAATTCTATCTTACGTGGTAATTATCATATTGATTGTATTCGGTGATTCCCGCGTTGACCCCTTGGGTTACTCCTTTTTATCCTGCGACAGCGGTAGCGGGTGACTCAGGACCCTCTGGTGGCACTTCACACACGGTCTTCTGCGGACGGACACTAAAGAAGAATATCAGCGATAGTTTTTTTCTTTTACCGACGGAAATATCGATGCACAACGCGTGGCTGCTTGAGGCACGATCTAATTTTGTACACAATTTCTAATAAGGATAAATTCTGCAGTCCTTTTTATTTTGACTGGCAGGATTGTCAACGCACACGCGTGGCTATTTAAGGCACGATCTACTTTGTACGCGATCCTTTACTAGGATAAATTCCGCGGTCCCTGCTCGGGCGCCAATTAGTTTTTTATTTATGAAAGTTTTTAAGCCGACTGGCTTGTTTATTGATTTCTTTAAAACTGAATTTTACAATTGACAAACTTTATTATTTTATTCTTATTTGCTACCGCTGCTGTCGCTGCTGCCGCTACCGCCGTTGCTACCGCTGTCGCTGCATTTGGTTAAAGTTGCATTTTGTTGTTGGGTGTTTTTGGCAATTCCCACAGTCTGGCCGTTGCGTAAGAAGTGCTGACACAGCGCACGTGGCGGAAGTTGCTGTGGTTGGGGTATAGAAGTTGTTGTTGTGTCTTCTATTGTGCAGTGGACGTAATTTGAGCTATAAGGCCAACCTGTCGTTGAACCCCTTGCGCAACAGCTTAGTGCGTAAGTTCTTAATGTCGTAGAACCTTATGCGTTAACTTACATTTATAATTTTTAATTTGATTTTTTTGGTTTTCTCTTTTTTTTTTTGTTTTTTTTGGTTTCTCTCAATTTTTTCCATTTCACTTTATGCACAATTTGAGGGTCAGAATGCCGTGGTACGTTTACCACGTTCTACTACTTCGGTGTGAATTAGAATCAGACGACTGCTGCCTTTTCTCTCTCTTTCATTAATGAAATCCACAGTTGTCTCTTAATTGATGAGATGAACGAATAATTTTGTGCCTGGACTATTATGCTTTAGGATTTCCTATCAAAAGTAAAACTTAAACGGCATTCCTAATAGCCAAATGGGTATATTTACGTACTTGCCTGCTGATACAATTTTTCAAGAAATTAACTGATCTATGAATGCACTAATATGTGCGTGCCATTCAAAGATGTTTTTCCCTTTCCAAATTGGGGTTTATAAATTTTTCATAAAAAACTGATGGTTGAGTTTGACCATGTGCTTATGGTGGATTTTTTTTTATACAAGCGTCCGTCTAATAAACTTCTTTAACCCGAAATTGAAAAGGCCGACTGAGGTTAGAACCTGCCCTTTTATATCCCGTCAAAAGCCAAAGCTCTCTTGGATGACCCCTGAAGTGAGATGCGATCAGTGTCAAAAGTTTTAGCGCAAGCTGTAAAACGCCCCCTATGACCTAAATATTTCGAATGATAATTAAATCGCATGCGAGAAAAGTTGCTTTGTTTTTCACGCCTAATAGGAGGTTTAAAATCGCCAGATGCTATAAAAAAATAACAAATTTCTTAAACAAAAAAATCAACTTCGCGGACCATTACAAATCTCTCAATTAAAACCCTTTTTATCAAACCGAAGTTTATTGCTTCACAAAGAGACTTTCTACTGTGAAATCAAACTGGATCACTTATTACTGCTATAGCATTTGTGGAGATATTCGTTATCCTCAAGTGGCCGGGTGAATACTTTTCGAAAAAAATGAAAAAAGGGAAACAACAGCACTGCGCGAGTTACCACCCGGGAAATCAGGGTTTTGGGAGTTGCAATCTAGACCGGTGAGGATTTCGTGATTTTCTTTGTATAATTTCTTTTCTTGATTTAAATATAGACGTGATGCCAGTTTGGTTCGCAAAATGCAAGTGTTTTAAGTTTTTTATCTTCCAAAGTGAAAGCCTCTGAAAGTCTATATGTTTACATATAAGTAAGTAAGTCTATGTATTGCTTAGTCAAAAGTTTCTCCACCCACTCAGGTGCGGCTGTTAATATATATAAAAAAATTCTGAGTGCGAAAACATGCTAAGTCCGCATTCGTTTGAATATGTTTACGCTTCAATTCGACAATGTTTCTTTTGAAATTTGTTTCGCAACCGTCGGTCAGTGGCGTCGATCGAGGAGGTTTCAGGGGGTGTGTAATGTGTCTTAAATTAACTCCTCCCCCCTACAACTGGAGCAACAGCCATAATGGAGGGATGGTCGGAGTGAAGACAGGCGACGGAAGCTGTGGATGTGGGTAGTAGATCACTTTCTTTTTTTGTAGCTTCCAGAGAAGTAGGGTGGCGATTATTATACATCCCAAAACAGCATAAATGGTGAATCTGTGTTGTTTTACTTCTTGTTGGGTTTGCAGGAATTTGGACTTGGTCTTGATTGTGTCCAGGTGGATTCTTTCCAAGCTTAGTTACTTCAATTACTTACTTCAATTGTTTTATTTTCAATTATCTGCTGAATAGGGGAAAGTAGAATGTCTAGATGTACGGTGCTGTTAAATTCTGTATTGGAGTAGTGGATATTCTTTATAGCGACGGACCAATTCGCGTATTTAATCAGGTAAAAACCAGATATCGTTGTCGAGTTTCCACAAGTGAGTTTGATCATGAGGTTCTTTGCGTTGAAGACAAAGATCAAACCGATCTCCGGATGTTGGTGAAATTTCTCGTTTCAAGTTTCTCACATGGGACTGCTTCCCTTTTTATTATACCGTCGAAATAACTGTTGTTGGTGGAAGGTATATCGTTGGAACCTTGTTCGTAGAATGAGTTATCGTCTAGTTTAGTACATCTATTTCTTAAGTGTAATATAGTTTTCTTATGTAATGCAATAAACTTCGGTGCTAAGATGAATTTTGTGTTGTTTATAGGTAAAGGTATGGTCTTCTTCATCCAAGTCTAGCCTTAAATTTTGTTTTTAGAAGAATGTTTTGGTGTTTTTAATTACCTCAGTGTTTAATAAGGATTTCGGGATTATATTTATTTTGCTAAAATTATGCTTTCTGCAATGTTTCTTAGGTGTTCTGATAATACATCTATGTTATTATTTAATTTATTGATGTATTGAAGCATCTAAAATTTTTTCTCTTCCAAGTTTTTAGAAATTCCACTTTGTGAAAAGCTTAAGAATTTGTTGATCAGATTTTGTTCCTTATTGATGTGGTCTGTTATATTTTTAAACCTAATTAATACTTCGTTGTTGAAGTTTGTTCGAGCCAGCAGCAATGAATTTATCTAAGCTTAAGAATTATGTATTTGCATTAGCTTATAAGAGAGCCGTGGGCATACACCAGCACCTGGTATTGCTCTCGCGCTCTTCATTATGTTTCTTATCTCTTTACATCGGCACGAGCGACTTAGCTCTACCGACTTCTAATGCAGGCAGATCGGCGCTGTGGCCCTCTGATGCATTAGAAAAGTTTAGTTCTATGCATGAAGCAATCGCAATAGCCCGTGGCTACTCCGTGTCAAATATACGTACATATTTAAAGTTAAAAGGGTGCCGTGCACTAATAAAATTTATAACGTTTATAAATTGAACTTGACTTTATTTTATTCAGAGATTTTTTAAAGGCAACGAAAAAGCTCGTTGTCTCAACATTTTGGTGACCCCGACGTGATTAACTAAACAAAAAATAAAAAATTAAAATAAAAATTGTGTTAAAATCTAATATCGTTTTACTTTTCCCCGCCCATGTCATTAGTGCAAATTTATTAAACTGCAAATAATTGTGCCTGTGTCTAAAGTGCTCTAAAGTCAACGGCCACCCGCTTACCGTTTGCTTGACTAAACTGTTCTTTTTCGTTCCCTTTTCTCTGCTTCGCCATGGCAACCAGCGGCATGTCTTTCTTAAGCGAAGAAAACAGGGTGTCTTTTTTTAAGCTTAAAGTTCATTCGTTGTATGAGCGTGTTCACAAATTAGAAAGTGATACTGCTCTCGCGAAATTGCGTGAACTCAACGAGGAAGAAATTAATTTGCGAATAAAATTTCTTGACAAAATTCAATCTGAGTTCGACGCGGCTTATGACAGTTTAGAGCAGTTAGACACAAGTGAAATCGGCGGCACCCTGCGCGAATCTTTTGATGAAAGTATAATGACAATTAACGGTGTGCTTCGGTCTCAATTACGTTAAGTCAGCATATGCGGTCAACCATGTTCGACTTTTCGCCCAGAGGAGTTAGCGCCCATCGTTCGGTCTCGTCGACCCGAATTGAAGCTGCCCACGTTTAGCGGTGGATATACTGAGTGGGCAGATTTCTTTTCACTTTTTTCGACAATCATCGATAAGGATCCAAGTATGGCGGACATTGAGAAGATGCAGCACCTGCAGTCATGCCTGAAGGATTCGGCAGTGGATACAATACGTTCACTGGAAATTTGTGATGCGAATTACAAAATCGCTCTAGAGCTGCTACACAATCGTTTTAATAATCAACGTCTTGTTTTTCAGGCACATATTATGGACATTTTAGGGCTCAAGAGAGTAGAGGCTGGCTCTGCTACAAAGTTGCGTTTGTTTGTGGACAGAATTAGTGCTCATATGCGTGCATTACAAAGTATAGGCAACGCTGAGCAAATTGCAGGAATTATCATTGTGCAATCGTTGCTGCAAAAATTGGATTCTACAACGCAAATCAAATGGGCGGAATCACTCAAACCTCGTGAGATACCATCGTGGGAGGATTTCGTAGAATTTCTGGAGAATCGAAGTCGAACTTTGGAGAATGTTGATTATGCAATGGCCTCTTACGCGCCTTGTAATCAGGTGGGAAAGAACAACAAATTTAATAATCGCAACCACACATTTTTAGTATCCGATTCAAATTGTTGTGTTTTTTGTGATAGTTCTGGCCACTTGATTTATCGTTGCACCCAGTTCTCCAATTTGTCTCCCGCTCTCCGCTATAAGGAGGCAATGAAGCTAGGCTTGTGCATTAATTGTCTAAAAAAAGGGCATCAATATCGAGCGTGTAATTCGGGTTCTTGTAAAAGCTGTGGCATCAAGCATCACACTCTACTGCACAATCCTTCCTCAGCTGTCATCAATAGCTCATTGCCAGCTTCTTTGCCAGCCTCCTCTACTGCTCTTGTTGCTCAAAATCCTAGTCCAGATATGGTGCTTTTGGCGACTGCCATTGTTTTAATTAAAAATCGTTTCGGTGCATTGGTTCCTTGTCGAGCGTTGCTAGATTCAGGATCACAACTACATTTTGTCACATCGCGTTTGGCGCAACAGTTACAGCTCAAACGGATAAAATCTTCAGTTAGCGTATCAGGCATAGGTGATACCGATTTTCATACGGATGGATATTCTGCAAATCTTTCTTTACATTCTCAATTTTCCGATTTTGAAACTCATCTGTCTGCGGTAATTGCTCGGAAAATAACTGATGACCATCCAAATTACTCGATCAATGCCAGTAGTTGGGACATTCCAGCTAATATTCGGCTAGCTGATCCGGAATTCTTCAAGCCCCAACGAGTGGACTTATTAATTGAAGCTAGTTTGTTCTTCGATCTTTTGTGCGTGGGGCAAATTAAGTTATTGTCAGGATTGCCCCTGTTGCAGAAGACTCGATTAGGTTGGGTAGTTACTGGAAACTACCACAAAACTCGCCATACAGCTGCCTTAGCCGTGCCTGCCCTGCCTTTACGCAATGAAAATTCGGATCAGAATTTGGATGAGTTAGTTCGCCGATTTTGGGAAATCGAAAGCTGCCCTGATCAAATAAAGAAACTAACCGATGAAGAGCTCAATTGCGATGCTCACTTTGTTGACAACGTTTGTCGACTCCCTTCCGGAGCTTATTCTGTTCGGCTTCCTTTGAAACTTAGCCCAGATTTGTTGTCAAATTCGTATGACCAAGCTCGACAAAGGTTTTTATCATTAGAGCGCAAATTAGATAAACGACCTCAAATCAAAGGCCAGTACTCAGAGTTCATAAAGGAATATCTTGACTTAGGCCATATGTCTCTTGTTAAAGCGGATGCGCTAAGTCAATGCAAGTATTTCTTGCCTCATCACTGTGTACTAAAGGAAAGTAGTACAACTACA
Source organism: Drosophila sturtevanti (assembly GCA_018150375.1). Classification (NCBI taxonomy): domain Eukaryota; kingdom Metazoa; phylum Arthropoda; class Insecta; order Diptera; family Drosophilidae; genus Drosophila; species Drosophila sturtevanti. The sequence goes on from JAECWJ010000683.1 coordinate 11,861, forward strand.
AAATTACGAGTCGTGTTTGATGGTTCTGCTGCGACGAGTTCAGGATATTCGCTTAACGATGTCCTGATGGCAGGTCCTACTATCCAAGCCAAACTGTTTGCCACTCTTCTCCGTTTTCGCACATTTCCTGTAGCTCTCACAGGCGACATTTGTAAAATGTATCGCTGCGTAAAAGTTGATTGTTCTGACAGTTACCTACAATGCATTTTGTGGAGAGACTCTCCGAAGGAGGAGCTGCGTGTTTACAAGCTGGACACGGTAACGTACGGTACAAAGCCAGCTGCTTTTCTGTCCATACGTTCAATGCATCAGTTAGCATCTGATGACAAATTAGTATTTCCCATCGGGTCTAAGGTCGTTCTGCGAGATTTCTATGTCGATGATTTAATCACTGGTGGTGCATCTGTATTGGAGGTTCAGGAAATCATGCGTCAAACAGTTTCTCTGCTGTTGAAGGGTCAATTCCAGCTTCGCAAATGGTGCTCAAGCGATGCGTCTGTACTTCAGGGCGTTCCAGATAAGGACAAAGAATCGCTGCTAAAGTTCGACGACGGCAGCAACATTACAAAGACACTTGGCTTAGCGTGGGATCCTGCATCGGACTGCTTGTTATTTTCTTATTCACCTATTAGCGTGCCTCCTAAGCTCACAAAGCGCACTGTTTTATCGGCAATTGCTCGGTTTTACGATCCTCTCGGCCTGTTGGGACCTGTCATTACAAAAGCAAAGATATTCTTGCAGCAACTTTGGAGAGAAAAGCTCAATTGGGACGAAAGCCTTCCAGCCAGTTTAGCTACAGCGTGGTGTGAGCTTCTTAGCAGTTTTTCCAGCACACAAATGGTAGCCTACCAGAGATTGGCCGCGCTGCCATCGGCCGAAATCGAGTTGCATGGATTTTGTGACGCGAGTCTAGATGCTTATGGAGCCGCTGTTTACATCGTCTCGAGATCAAATGGTAATTCGACTTCCCATTTGTTCTGCTCTAAGTCGAGAGTATCACCCCTGAAGACGTTGACAGTGCCAAGGTTGGAGTTGTGTGGAGCAAATTTACTAGCTCAACTTATGAGTGAGATAGTCCAGATGGAGTTGTTTTCATGTTCCTGCTACTGTTGGTCTGATTCGTCTGTCGTGCTCTCGTGGATTCAAAATGATGCATCCAAATTCAACATATTCGTCTCCAATCGAATCGCAGCTATTCAGGTGTTAACCGCTGGGATGCAGTGGCATCATGTTCCTACTAATCTCAACCCAGCAGATCTCTTGTCGAGGGGAGCGTCGCCATGCGAATTGCAAGCATCTACAATGTGGGCTCATGGACCAGCCTTTTTGCTCGACAGTGCAAGTACCTGGCCTGCAGCTCCAACTGCAAGCGTTCCATTACATGACCTTCGCAAGAGAGTGCTGGTTACAAGGTCTCCCGAGCCAGATCTCGTCGACACGTGCAAGTTTTCAAATTCTTTCTTCAAGATGCAGCGGGTCTTTGGATATGTATACAAATTTATTCATCGCATCAAGTCTAGCGGATTAACGGTTGCTGATATTCATCATGGCACTCGCATCATGATTCGCAGCGTTCAGAGAGCAGCGCTTTGGGATGACATGAAGTCATTATCGTCATCGCAAATGGTTAAGCCTTTGAGTTCTATTGCTTCACTTTACCCATTTTTGGACGAATCTGGTCTAATGCGCGTAGGAGGTCGCCTTGAAAATTCGTCCTTAGACTTTGATTCTCGTCACCCCATGATATTACCCAAGCATCACTCTCTAACTAATGCAATTATAAATTCATTTCATATACGAAACATGCATGTTGGACCTCGAGGGCTACTAGCTGCAATCCGTCTCCAGTACTGGCCGATAGGAGGCATGAAAACGGTCTCAAGGATCGTCAACAAATGCATTCGATGCTTCCGAGTTAAGCCCCGTCTGCTTGAGCAAGTCATGGCTGACTTGCCAAAAGAGCGAGTAAGCGCTTGCATTGCATTTGACGTCACAGGAGTGGATTACTGTGGCCCCTTTCTTTACAAATCGGAGATTCGGAGCAGGCCTCCGATCAAATGCTACATCTGCATTTTTATCTGCTTCGCTACCAAAGCTGTGCATTTGGAAGTTGTGAAGGATTTGTCAACGGCTGCCTTCTTGAACGCTTTGAAGAGGTTCATCTCAATACGGAACAGACCATCGCAAATTTGGTCTGACAACGCTACTAACTTCGTTGGGGCCAAGAATGAGCTCATCGAGTTAAAGCAGTTGTTTCTCAGCAATCATCACCAGGAATCTGTGCTTCAATTTTGCTTGGCTGAAATTATTGATTGGCGATTCATTCCTCCAAGATCGCCGCATTTCGGTGGTTTGTGGGAGGCGGCCGTCAAAACGGCAAAATTCCATTTTTATAGATCGTGCGGATCATCTCTACTTCAGTTCGATGAGCTACGTACTCTAGTTTGCTTGATATCAGCAGTAATCAACTCGCGACCTCTTTTTCCACTTTCAGAGAATCCTACAGATCTCGATGTATTAACGGCTGGCCATTTCTTGAATTGCGCTCCATTTCGTACGTTCACCGAACCTGATCTCACTCAGCTTAACAAGGACAGGCTGAATGGGTGGCAGCGAGTCACATTCTACCAGCAGATCTTCTGGAAGCGTTGGCAAAATGAGTATCTGACCTTGTTGCAGCAAAGGTCGAAGTGGCGGACTCCGAAGCCCAGCGTTCAGGTCGGAGATTTGGTTCTGGTGAAGGACGAAAACTTGCCGCCACTCAAGTGGCCGCTTGCTAGAGTGCTTCAGCTGGTCAACGGGAAGGATGGCGTACCTCGAGTAGCTGATATTAAAACCGCAAAGGGTCAATCGAGCTATAGCCAAGCTGTGTCTGCTGCCTCTCAGAGATGATGTTGAAGCCCAGAGTCCTCCAACGGGGGGAGTATGTTCGAGCCAGCAGCAATGAATTTATCTAAGCTTAAGAATTATGTATTTGCATTAGCTTATAAGAGAGCCGTGGGCATACACCAGCACCTGGTATTGCTCTCGCGCTCTTCATTATGTTTCTTATCTCTTTACATCGGCACGAGCGACTTAGCTCTACCGACTTCTAATGCAGGCAGATCGGCGCTGTGGCCCTCTGATGCATTAGAAAAGTTTAGTTCTATGCATGAAGCAATCGCAATAGCCCGTGGCTACTCCGTGTCAAATATACGTACATATTTAAAGTTAAAAGGGTGCCGTGCACTAATAAAATTTATAACGTTTATAAATTGAACTTGACTTTATTTTATTCAGAGATTTTTTAAAGGCAACGAAAAAGCTCGTTGTCTCAACAAAGTTCATCTGATTATTTACTGCCTGTGAAAGGAAGTCAGTTTTTATTTCTGTTAGACTAAGTTGTTCGTAAACTTGTTTGGTCGCCCATATTACCTGTAATCACTTTTACTACACTACCTAGTCGATTTATCCTCAGTTTTCCCTTCTGTGGGGTAATAGGGTTGCAACGACTCCGGTGGGCTTCTGTTTTTGTTTAGTTTTTGTATTCTGGTTTCATTATGCCATAGGGTACAAGGGTATATTAAAGTCGCTAAAATGTATGTAACAGGCTGAAGGAAAATTTTCCGACCCTATAAAGTATATATATTCTTGATCAGCATCAACAGCCAAGTTGATATAGCCATGTCCGACTGTCCGTCCGTATGAACACCTAGATCTCAGAGACTATAAGATCTAGAGCAACCAAACTTAGTGTCTACGCAGAACAAGTTTATTTTTTAAAATTTTTGCCACGCTCACTACTACAGTATTTATATAGCCAATATGTACCATCTGACCGAATTTGATCGAAATCGGTCAGTAAATATCAAAGATATACATATATATGATTTGTACTGAAATGCCATGGGCAGCAGCAGCTGAATTGTGTGAACGAGATAGCATGCGCATGTTGCTTTGTACCGAATGACGCATTAGTTTCGTTCACTGATATGAGTGAGAGAGAAAACATGCATTTGGTGTTTAGAGAATTTTATGAGAAATTTTATTCAATTAATGAGGATTTCGAAGGAGTCTGATCTTATGAAATATCTATTATTGGTACAGGGTATACTCCAAGTCGGCAGGGACGACTTGCTTACTTCATTTTTCTTTTTGAGTTGCTCTTTGACTTCCGCGTAAAGGTTCGTCCGAAATTTATTTAGTTCGTTTAAGAAGTCATGTCTATTATTAAGGGTCATTGTTTTATTCAATATATGTTTTCTTCCAATAAACAGTTCATAAGGGGTGTAGTTTATACTTGAGTGGATAGCGCTCTTGTAAGTGATTGGTGCTTTGGAGAGAGTTTTAAATCTTTCTCTTTCATCTTATGGAGTACAATTCTAAATGCTTCTGTCAGAGTTGAATGGACTCGTTCTACAGGGGTGTTACTAGTAGACTGTTGAAATGATGTACAATGTGTTGTGACATTATACTGCTCATAGAATTCCTTGAATGTTCAGGAAATTTTTTAGTGCCTTCAGCACGCTGACGCAGTTTCTGTTTGGCAACACAAACGCGCAGGTGAACTTTGAGAATTTATCTATTATTGTCAAATGGTATTTCTCTTTCATTGTATAGACATCGACATGAATTATGTCTAAGGGCTTGTGGGGTGTCTCAGTGACTTTGAACTCAAATCGTTTAGAGGTTTATCCGGCGTAGGGATGTTTGTGTCGGAGTGGATGTTGCATCGTTTACATTGATACTAGCATTCTTAACTGTGTCTATTCTGCTAAGTGCATCGGCGATTACATTTTTTGATCCTTTTTTGTACATGACGTCGTAGTCGTATTTTAGGAGCTGAAGTCTCCAATGGACTATTGTTGAACTTGGCTCCTTGAAGCACAAGCGCTATGTCAATGGATTATGTTCTGTTACAATTGTGAATTCCGAACAAAAATGATTTAAAGTTCTTTACTGCCCATGTAATGGCTGGCATTTCTTTTTATGACCTACCGAAATGCACCTCCGTATCAGAAAGTGTCTTACTGACAAAGCACACAGGTCTGTCAGTTCCTAATGAACCTTGTGATAATACAACCCCCCGAAATTGCTAGCGTCGGTTGTTAGGAAAAATTTCTTCATGAAATCAGAAAAGACGAGTATTGGGTCGTTGCATAACAGAGCTTTGCAAAAATTAAAAGTGTGTACGTCGTCTACTGTAATCTTGTTTTTGCCTTTTAATTGTTTTGTTAGTGGTTTGGCAATATGTACAAAATCTTTTATGAATTTACGGTAATATCCCAACAACCCAAGGAATGATTTAATATCTCTCCTATTTCTGGGGCAGGGGAAGTTCTTAATGGCCTGGATCTTATATTAGGGTTTTGGTTTAACACCGTCTTGGGTAACCAGATGTCCTAAAAAGCCTATTTCTTTCCTTAGAAAGTTTGATTTTGAAATTTGATCCTTAAAGTTTGCTTCTTGCAATTTAGGGAATAATTTTCTCATATCCAGTAGATATTGCTGCAGAGACGGTGAGAATATTATTATATCATCTAAAAAAACCAAACAAACGGAGTATATTATCCATGACTCTCTGAAACGTCGCGGAAGCATTTTTAGTCCAAAAGGCATAAGGATAAAATTGTAGTGTCCGTTCTCTACTGAAAACAGCAGTTTTTGGGACGTCAGATTCATACATTTTGATTTGGTGGAATCTACTAGCTAGGTCAAGTGTAGAAAAATATTTAGTTTTTCCTATCTGATCAAGAACTTCGTTTATATTAGGCATGGGGTAAAGATCGGAAATCGGTTTGTCATTGAGCCTCCTGTTGTCTATTACTAGTCTCCATTTTCTTTGTCCCTATGAGTCTGTTTTTTGGGCACGATCCATACTGGTGCACTCCATGGTGAGCGACTTGGCCTAATTATGTTTTGCTCGAGCATCTTACCTATCTGTTCCCTCACTTCCTGCTTATGGACATTACACAAATGAGGTTGTTTGTGGTGGGTATTGGGGGTTTTACTTCATTGGAAAATGTCAGCGGGTCGTCTTTGTTGCAGAAAAGTTCTTTAAATTGTTTGTTAACCTGTAAAAGCCCTTGCTTTTCTTCCTCGTTTAAATGATCTATTTCTATCTTTTTTCTGTGAATTGTTTGTAAACCTGTAAAAGCCCTTGCTTTTCTCCCTCGTTTAAATGATCTGTTGTCCCCTTGATTATAATAGTCAGATTGAATTGAGTACAGTTTGACAAATTCTGCTCTAATTTACAGCAGTACCGGAAGGGTTTGTTCAAGAAATATTCGTTGGTCATCTTTTGAGGTGCTTACTACTCCTAATTGGCTGGTGTCATCTATTGCTTTATAAATTCCTTCGAATATAGTTAAAGTCGTTAATTAATGTTGCGTTGCAGGAAAAATCTCCCTGCTCTACATCCACTGGTAGCGGAATTAGTGTTTTTGATAGGCTTGATATTGTATAAACTGTTGTTGTATTTTCCTTTATGAAAAGTGTTATTGTTGTTTAGGCGTCACTAGTCGTGACTAGCCTAAATCTATTTTTCCCTTAATGTTAGTTAACACATCGTTCCCGATAAGGACTTAAAAGTCAGGAGTAGGAAATGAATAACTCCTTGTTCATTGAATTCTTCGAAGAATGGGAGGGAAACTCCTCTCTTTACCGTATGATTGTTAAACGCGGTCATTAATGAACCGGGGATTCCAGAATATGTGTTAAATGTTGTGGGACAATCTCTGAGTTGATAATTGAGTGGGTTGCTTTTGTGTCTATCAGGAATTTAACGTTACTATTTCCCTGAAAATTTAGGTATGTAAATGGGAGTATTGATCCATATGCTGTTATTTAGGCACCCGATGGGTTGGACGAGGAATTTTGTAGAAAATGTTGAGTCGTCAATATTAAAGAGGTGTTGGGAAGTCGAAGCATTGTTATTTCCCTGACTATTATTTTTAAAAGGGTTCTGGTTATTGGTGTAGGTACGGGACATTGCTCATAATTTCCTTCATATTTTGGGTTGTTATTATTTTTTGATTGTCCATATTGGTTAGTGTAGGGTACATTACGACTCTTTGGTCCTGGGTGATCCCTACGGGTTTGTTGATTACTAGGGTTTTGGTAATAAAATGATTGCTCTTTTCGGCAACGCTCGCAGGCGTCTTCTGATGAGTGTCCTAAGTGGCCCCCTAATGTTAATTAGAAATGCTTTCAGGCATACTTCGTTATATAGTCGTTTCTTTACTTCAATTGCTGCTACTGTCTGACCGGTAGTAGCGAGAATTGATAATAGTTCTCCTCGGAGCTTCACTATACCGGAATACAATCTACCAAGGGGTTAAGAGCTTCGTTAGCCTTTCATACTATTTTATTTCTTATTACTCCAAGAAATAATAAGCCATAGGGAGTTTGGTCTGCCCCTCTTATAAGCATAATAATTTCCTCTACACTAGTGATAAAGTTATCTAAAGTTCCTAGTATCCCGTCGAATGTCGGTAGTTCTTTAACAAAGGCTAACATGCCATTAGTGCTTATACCTGCTGTAATACCTAATCCGCTAATCGTCGGGGTAACTACATATGTGATAATTATGAAATATTTAATTTCTGTTTAGTTACTAGTTTTTCTTTTACAGTGTTCTCTGGGTTTCCATATTTTGGAATTCTGTAATGTATTTTAATTAGGTTTTGTGACTTTATATAATTGAAAAAATATATTTTGAGTTTATGAAAAGTTATAAGTTTGTGCGAAGCAAGTAACTGAAGGAAAATGATTCTTTACAGCTTTTAATATTCAATGCGACACGAGTTTCGTTCAATGTGTTTGTTTTGCACTTGTATATATTTCCATGTATGTAAGTACATACATACATACATCCATACACACATAAATATATGCGAATAAAAAATTTTACTTTATATTTATTTAGTTGTTCGTACATTTGTGCAAATGATATGATGATCAGCGATTGATTCCATATATTTGCAGTATATGTATAAGTATGTATGTTTTTCTTCTCTCTTGTTTTTGTGTGTATGTACATATTTGTATTTTGTTTTTCAAATAACTGCAAATTCTACGATAGAGTACACAAAAAATGGTGCACATTATTTGGTTTATGCTTATATATTTGTATTATTTTCTTTTAAACAAAGACCTATTCGATTACGTGTTCTGCGATAGAGTACGTAATCAATTAGATGTCGTACATTGTTTATCATTTTTCTCTTGTTTTTGAATGTACATATAAAATGTATGTATGTGAAAAATATGTTTACGCTTCAAGTCGAGGATGTTTCTCCTGAAATTTGTTTCTTAATCGTCGGTCATTGGCGACGACCAAGAGGCGATCAGTGTCGTCGATCGAGGGGGTTTCAAGGGTGTGTGATGTCTGTTACGTTAACTCACGCAATAAAATTAATGATAGAAATTTATTGCTTTACTGTCAGAAATGCAAGTGGCTATGCCAGCCCTTGACATTCCTATTTATTAGTGCTCTAAGCGCTGATATGTATACATAAGCGCAATTGGTGGCAGACACTGAGAGCAAAAACAGTTTTTAGGTAATTTTTTGATGAACAAAACAAATGCTTAAGCCTTTATTTATTTATGTTGGTAAAAGCAGATGGCCTCTTTTTTCGTAGAAGCCCGAACTCGATTTTGGGTAATGCTCTCAAAGATCAAAATGATTGTCTTACTTTGCTGTTGCTGATGGAAGATTTCTATTTTTATAAAGGACTATTATTTCCAGGCGAAAATCATTATGCCATATTATTGGTTTTTCTTACCACCATTTTGTCAGTACATGATATTTAAGATCATATCTATGTGGAGATCAGCAATTATTAGATGCTTAATCACAGCGTGCCGATCAATTTGAGACCGAAGATAAGAATTTTAAGGGTAGTGCAACGACGATATTTAATATTTAAGTCTACGAAAGGTCAACTCAATAAGTTGATCATCATCGTCTTCAGGCTCGCATGGTTAAATCATTGTATTCTCTTTCATAAATTGATAGGTCAGAAGGAGATGTTCGCACCATTATTTCAAATATAATACAGACAAAAAGGCAGCCAAATAAGAGCATTGCAAAGCGGTTGCCAAAGCTCTAAAACTGGACTAATGCTCTAAGCTTATGCTGCAACCGGTAGTTTGATCTATCCTTAGAATTTCCTTCCCCAGTTAAAGATAACCAAAAGTACAGAAAAAAGCTTAAAAATAGTTTGCGTTTGGTGTATATGAAACTAGATAAATATTAATTATTACAGACTCTAGATGGTTGTTTTGTGTTTTAGCCTAGCAATTTTACTAGCACATAATGTAGTATATTTGGTATATTTGGCATTAGGTTTTCAATTATAACTCCGAGACAATATTAGAATTAAAGCTGACATTTCCATCTACTATCAAAAAATATCAGAACTCTATGGAGTAGGCTGTCCCCTTCATGTCAAAAATTGTCCTCATTTAAGTCACATACTTGATTAAAACTTGGCTTTAATCAAATTTTGAAAATTTAATTAATTCTACGATACACTGGTAAAATCGGGATTGTTGTTAACTTGCGTTTTAATTCTAAGATAATCACTTTCTCTAATGATGTTAATATTTACTTGGTTAGTAGCAAATTATTGTTGCCACTTTTTAATTTTGTATTTGTTTCTTGTTCTTATGATCCTCCGTCATCTAACTCTTACATTTATGTCTCACAATTTGCTAAGATTTGAGGTGACTCCAATATATCGCACTACCTAGACATAAAAATACTGAACTTTCTAGTCATAACTTACTTAAGTTTTGACTTTCATATTCTTGTCTTTACTGAAACATGGCCAAAGTCAATCTTTACCGATGCATCCCTAGAAGATCAGCTGATCCTTCAATTTTCAGAGTTGGTTTGAAATCAAATTCTACAGTTTTTTCGTTATTTTGTTATCTTAATAAAATTGTAAAATCTATTTTACTGTCTAAATAATGACCAGCATGAACGTTTGAATGAGAATATTGATTGAATTGGATGAACTCATGGACCATAAATTAAGCTTCACTCCTCATATTTCAGCCAGTCAGTAAATCTCTTTGTGTTCTTGGTACTTCGTTTACACACACGTTTTTGCCAAATAAAACTCTAAAGCTCTAAAACTGGCCTGGGGAAATATACTTTCTTTATTAAATCCGGCTTATCTACCTCTACCTTGTAAAGTTAGCAACAGTTAAATTCACAAGACCAAGAGGTCGTTGCATTGACAAGATTTTAAGCACAAGCTCATTGGCTTCATTTCTTGGACAACTTTTTTTGTACTTCATGTGATAAATGGGTAACCTTGTCAGGATGTCTAAATGGCGTGGCAAAAAGTGATTTACTAAATAAAGATTAAGGATCTTCATCCGACTTCTTTAATATTTCCTTATACACCTTGTTTACTTGTTGACACCTGTCACCGTGGAATCCATCTGTAGACTGAAAAACATTCAACGATATTGCGTGATTTATCCAACTTAAAATATTTAAAATCAAGATGTTATAAAAAGCAGAAAAATAGGACTAAAGTCGGATTTCCGCCTTTATAAAGTCACTCGCTCTAATTTGCTCCTTACTTCAAAATTCTATAAGCATAAACGTAAGGCTACGTGCACTCTTCTTACTTATCTTTTGAAAATAATAAAGCTGACACTGAACAGGCAATTATTGCCAATATGTTTGCTAATTTTTTCAATAACTTATTTTAAGGAAAGTTTTTCAATTCCTTATTGAAAAGGTCAAATTGTTTTTTAATCCAGTAATCGGCTTAAGTTCGCTTCGTAGCGTGCTTTTTTTTAGCAAATACCTGTGTAGTCACCAGAACCTGACGATAGAGACTATGCGTAAACCAATTCTTAAGCTGTTTACTTTGCCGTAAACATCAATTCCATCTATTAGGAAGAAATTATATATTATTCCCCTCGATTCTTCAACATTTAACTTACCATGCACCGAAATTTCTGTATAAGACTTCACTATCAAAACCATCCAATTGATCTTGGAATGTCACGGATTAGCCTTATATTCTTTCAGCTTTAACCTATTCTCGCCTCCTTATGTACGCTGATAATGTTAAAATTCGCCTTAGTTTGAATGATTTAAGTTCTCCTTATTGGCTCCATCCATCTGAATAATTTTCAGTGCTGGTGCAAAATATACTTATTGAACTTGAATGTCTCAAAATGGTCAGTTATGTGATATTGATATCCCTTCCATAATTCGTAGCTTGTTATCGTAATAATACTCTGAAAGATTTGGTGTACTCATCCGCCACAGATTAAACTTCATTTTATCTATTTTGGCTACCATCAGCAAAGCGATGATCAAAGTTATTTGACGATCCCTATCTGCAAATCATACATTTGGGCACGCCAATTAAAAATTGAATTTCTCCATCAGCATTTTCTGATGTTCGTAGCTTATGAGTAATGCTTGGCGCTTTGTGTTTGAACATACCTTTGAATGGGGAAAAAGTTCTCCCTATTTATTTAATTACGGTAATTAATCGGTTACTCTTGGATTAACCAGAAAATACATTTCTTATCTATATCACGCTATACCTCAGACTATGCTTTGCTTGAACTTTTTCGAGTTCTGCTCCTTTGGAAATCGCTTTTAACTGTAATCAGATCAGAGTACTCTTGTACCGATCAGAATTCTTATATTCGTATCTATATAGCCCGTCGACGCAGATCACGGTTGTTTCAAACTTTGGCCATGCTTACTTCCACCCCGCAATATAATAAAAATAAGTAAACCAAGCTGTATTACAGATATCATATTTTTCCACGATCCTAATAAAGCCAATATGACCCAGTTAAACAAATTTCGTTGAAATCGCTATCGGAGATCAGAGACGTTTCCTACTGAAATGAAGAACATAAAAACTGCTGATATAAGTGAAAGAGATAGTATGCATTCGCTACTTAGCACAGTGGACGGTTTTCCCAATCTGGCACACAATAATTAATAATTTTAGAACCGAAAGAGTAGTTTTTTTTTCAACTATTTGTTAAATTTGTATAAATTATCCAACATTTTTAAAAAAAAAAAAATTTATTTTTAATTTAAAATTAAAAATATTTTTCTTAAATTTAAAAAAAATTTTTTTTTTTTTTAATTTTTGTTTTGTTGTTTTCAAACAAAATGGTGTAATCATTATTTATTATTCATATGTTTAAACATTTAAAAATAAAAAAAAATTTATACAACATCAGAAAAAACGTTATTTTTCATAGCTTTAACTCTTTACTTCGGCAGTGTGCGCCACACAGATAAAAGTGTATTCTTGGTGACTGACATTGCACCTAAAAATTGAATTATACAATAAGGGAGCAAGTAGTCGCAGCTAATTTTGACACTGGACGATTCACAATAGACCATTCTAATAAACATATTAAATTTTAAGGCGGGAACTGTTGAGACTTTTTAGTTTTACTCCACGAAATCTCAAGTTTAATTAAAAAAACACCCAATTTGCACTATTATACAACGATTTATAACTAACACATATAAAGACAGGTCACAAAAACATATTTTTAATCAAATACTTACCAGTAACATTCAATGTAAACAATAACTTATTATTAAATCGAAAATCTGTATTTTTTGCACAGCCAAACAAAACTTGATCAAAAAAGCACGAAAATATTTCTCAGTATGGGCCGAAAAATATCGCAAGTTTGCAGTCTCAAAATTCCGTGAATATGGATAACAAAAATATATAAAAATCTGTATAAATATCATTAGGATGTTTATTATCGAAATTCGAAATAATATCAAACGAATTCTAACATTTATTTTTGGACTTATTGTGTGCCAGATTGGTAGAGACCGTCCACTGTGCTTTGTACCGAAAGTCACATAAGTTTTGTTTACTAATTTTAGTGTTCAAATGAGTGTGTGGAAAAGCATGCGTAGCTACTGCGTTAAGCTAAGAGATTTTACTTCACATTTTTTGTTTAACTGATGCCGATTTCGACGGAATTTCTTAAATTAAGAAGGTACCGTCTGCTTCCAACACAACTTCTTTTGTACATTACCTTTGCTGGAGTCCACGAGTTCGTGCTACGGTTTTTTTTTTGTATTTCAACAGCCTGCTGCATTTTTCCCCGACTTAAATCTGTAAATGTTTGAAGATTATTTTAAATGTGCTTACTAGTTCTTGCTATTTCCTTCAATTTTCATTTGGAAATTTAGGATTAAAAATTATATCTTTGTACATACATACATATATAATACAATCATTTCAAGGAGATGATAAGAGAATGTAAATCTTTCGAACGGCTAAGCAAACGCAACATCTCTTTGAGGAAAGTTAAATACTGCTTCGTGGGAACAGAGTATTTTACCTTTTTAAAAATAGCCTTTCTGGATTATCGATAACCTTTATCTCAGCTAAAAATCTCATCCCTAGTAGCCATGTATAGTCAGCCATGTTGAAGAGAATGAAAGTAAGGCCAATAATTCACATAGTTTTACAATGGTTTTGTGTGTTGATTATTTTAATGTTCCAACATTATAAATAATCGTTCATTTCATAATTCTAATATTAAATTTGCTACCCGAAAAATTTTAAAATTGTGTAGCTATTTCCGTTTTAAAGTAAAACGCAACGTTTGTCTTCGCTTTTTATATAGAATGTATGTAACGATATTGCTAATGTCAAATGTACATTTGTGTTTCCAAAGTAATTAATAATTGAAATTATACATATGTATGTTTGAATTTATTATATAAATTTATGCATATGTATAATGTTCAAATGGAAAATATATGGATTAGATCAGATATACATATGTATGTATGTATGTATTTCTTTAATATATGTATTCATATGTCTGTATCTATGTACATACATATGTATGTATGTACATGTACATACATATGTACGTAAAGTATTGTTTATGGCTACATGAATACATTTTATCACAGTTTGCATACATCTTTTATTTTTGCATTTTTTCAGTGGCTTTTTAAAGTTTTCGTGGCAAATTAATATAATTTAAAATTCAATTGCAATATATTGCATTTTAAAAAATGGGGGAGCGTGACATCCCAAGCGTACCTGTTACAACATTAGCTGGCCTAACCAGCTCTTCAGATCGTAAGTAATTTGGGTTCTGCATGTACATTGTATATATGTACACATATATGTATGTATGTATGAATTTGATTTTTTATTTTCTTTTGTTCCAATTTTATTTAGTGCTTAGTGAGTTGCCAGTGTCTGACTCTCTTCAAAGTGCGTCGTCTTTAAACAAGTCGCTGCTCTTCCATTCTTTGGTAGCCAGTGAGTCTAATAATTTATTATCCATTCGGGATGAAACTCTTGTCCGGCAATTAGTAAACGCCATTGAACAAACAAACTCTGACAATATGTGAGTACCGTAACTGTAAAAATTGGGGTTTAACGCTTTCTATTTTTATTGTAGTGAACTAAAGTCGCAGTATACAGTTCAACAACATGGAGCTAATATTAGCACCTATCCCGAGCTTTTGCAGGGAATATACAATTTTCGCCCAACAGTTTTCAATGCATCACCTAAAATAAGTGAGCCAAATGTTACATAATACAAAATATTTAATAGGTCATACGCCATTTTTTTATTTAGTAGGAAATGATAATGATACAGTTACCGCACAAAAAAACCGTACCTGTACAATACATGAGAAAACAAACACATACAACTTAGACGATGTCCACAGGCAACACACTTGTCCATATTTCAGGTAAGCTATTCCAAAAAAAAAATATATTTTGAAGCGGTTTTTTAATTCGTTTTATGAATGGGACAACTATAAGGTATAAAAAACAAGAAGGATCCGAGAAATCTCAGTCAAAAAATTATTGGTTCAAAAAATTCTTGTGAGAAACTATTTCAATTAAATTTGGTAACCAGATGAAATTGCTTAATAATTTTGATTCACTTTTAAGATTAAATAACAATTTTATGTATTAGCCCTAATCAAACGAGCGCGAAATAAATAAATAAGTGGGAAGTACGTTGAAACCTATATAAACTGAAAAGGCTTACAAAATATTTTCAAACGAAAAAAATACATGACTGGAACAACTTCATATTTTGTCTTTAAACTAAAAGCATAAACAAAAATATCAAAGAAGCCAACTTCGGCCATGCCGAAGTTTGTATACCCTTGCAGATTAATCGATTACTTTCTCCGTCATATCGGATTCAAGATATTTTAAGAATTGGAAATATAAAATTTTAAAAAAAATTTGAACCAAAAAAAGAATCAGTAAGAAAAAATTTGAGTTTGGCTACGGCTGGAATTGAACCTTCGCTGATGTCAGTTCTTGAATGGATCTCTACCTACTGCGCTACCAAACTTAAAATTCCCGGCCTCGCTATTTCGGTATACATAGCAAGCGTCCAGCTTCTCGCTCTCTAAATTTTCACCCCAGGGTTTGGCTAGTTTTGCATAATTCTCTTATGAACCTTCTGTAGTAGACCTAAAAAGCTATTCAGCTCTCGAACTGTTTTTTGAGGTGGAACTTGAAGCGTATTATTTTTCTAGTACAACTCGGACACGTAAGTTGTATTATCTGCTTGCGCACTTCGTGTTTGAGAAAGTTATTAGGGTATTGGTAAAATTTGGACTAAACTGGGCAATCTGAGCTTGTTAGGATCTCTGCGATCACGTTTGTAAAATAACTTAGTCTTTGTGAATAACTGGGAATGTTTACAAGTCTGACCGAACTGCAGGATGAACTCATGTTTCATGTTGCTTCGCTCTCAAGTTTATACATGTTGCTTGATTTTAGTTCATTTGTGAAATGTTTGGTTCGAGGATTTTGTTGTTGATTGACACTGATTTTTTTTTTGTTATGAATGATTGTATTTAATTGCTTGTTGCACTGTTGTTACCCAAAATTGTAATAGAAAGAACCTAATTGGGACCTTCCATAGAAATATTGAAAAGTTAGCGATTTAATGATGCGTGATTTCTATATTTTTTACAAATCTGCTTTTTTCTTTTCTTTTTTATACCCTTGCAGGGGGTATATTAATTTTGGTCACAAGTTTGCAACGCACAGAGTGAAGCATCTCCGACTATATAAAATATATATATTCTTGATCAGCATGAATAGCCGAGTCGATATGACCATGTCCATCTGTCCGTTTGTCTGGATCAACAGCTTCTCCTCCGAGACCATAAGAGCTACAGAGCTGAAATTTTCAGCATAGGCTCCTTTTTGCTGCAGGCATTGTATATCTTGGAATCATCCCGATCGGACGATTATATCATATAGCTCCCATAGGAACGATCGGTCATGAATAAGCTTTATCCTCAATAACTCTGTTGTTTTTTAACCGAATGCCATGAAATTTGATATTTATGAGTTTAATATGCTTCTTGATACTTTAACCAAGTTTGATCAGAATCGGACGACTATATCATATAGCTCCCGTAGGAACGATCGGTCATAAATAAGGTTTATCCTCAATAACTGTTGTTTTTCAACCGAATGCCACGAAATTTGATATTTATGAGTTTAATATACTTCTTAATAC
The DNA here is from genome assembly GCA_018150375.1 of Drosophila sturtevanti. Taxonomy (NCBI): domain Eukaryota; kingdom Metazoa; phylum Arthropoda; class Insecta; order Diptera; family Drosophilidae; genus Drosophila; species Drosophila sturtevanti. The sequence continues at coordinate 28,400 of JAECWJ010000683.1, forward strand.
TTCAAGTTTGATCTGAATCGGACGACTATATCATATAGCTCCCATAGGAACGATAGGTCATGAATAAGCTTTATCCTCAATAACTCTGTTGTTTTTTAACCGAATGCCATGAAATTTTATATTTATGAGTTTAATATAATTCTTAATACTTCAATCAAGTTTGATCAGAATCGGACGACTATATCATATAGCTCCCGTAGGAACGATCGGTCATAAATAAGGTTTATCCTCAATAACTGTTGTTTTTCAACCGAATACCACGAAATTTTATATTTATGAGTTTAATATACTTCTTAATACTTCAAGTTTGATCTGAATCGGACGACTATATCATATAGCTCCCATAGGAACGATAGGTCATGAATAAGCTTTATCCTCAATAACTCTGTTGTTTTTTAACCGAATGCCATGAAATTTGATATTTGTGAGTTTAATATACTTCTTAATACTTCAATCAAAATTTTTTTCCTCAAGCTCAAAATTTTGAATTTGTAAATTTGGTATGTTTTATTTACAATAATGCTTCTGGTGAATTATATAGAGAAAATCTGCAAGGGTATACGAACTTCGGCACGGCCGAAGTTAGTCCATCTTTCTAGTTTTTTTTTGTTTTAATCTTACGAAATGCCGTTGACGATTCGGTCGCCATCCCTTTTAGTTATCCTTAATTAGGATCCGGTAATTCGTACTAAGTACTGATTACTCGAATCAGCTAAAATATGTACCCCATCCTAGAGGTGGGCACGGGCCGACTTTCTTGCTTTATTTTGTTGTAATATTGTAAGGTGCTTTGTTGTTTTTCTTTAAGTCGGCCATAATTGTCTTGTCTGATATTTGCGCGATCTTCTGGATAAGTATTCGGAGTTATTCGTAAAATACGACTTCACTTCCTCGTGGATAGACGTGTTTTCCTGAGCTCTTGCTAATACTTACTGTTTTCGCCAAAACAAAATCGCGATTAATTTAAATTCTTGTTGTTAAATTTCGGTGTTTCTCCTTTCATCGCTTTTGTTGCTATTTTGTTACTTACAAACGCAAAAACAAAACAATATATTAAAATTATTCTTCACACAACAACAAAGATTTTATATCATTGTTGTTGCGCTTTTTTATATTTGCTTTTGATCTTGCGTTTGTAATCTTTACCGTTGCAAGTTGCTCTCACGTTCTCGCCCACGCATTGATATTGCATGTGCAGTGTTTGTGGCTCTCCCGCTCTTTACCTTATTTCTTTTGCTCGCGCTCTGCTCTATTTTCTATCCCGCGTGATACGTGTGCGTGTTTTCTCTTAGTTTGTTTGTATTTTCTCTGCAAGTTTGACCCAAGTGTCGAATTTGCTCCAACTACTGAGTGAGTTATTTCTTTGGCCTTTTATTTTATTCTTTACCAATTTACATTTTTATTATTTTATTAATACTAAATTTTATAAAATGTCTGTCTGCTCAAGCAAGAAATGTTTGAACCCCCCCATAACGTATTTCTCTCATGCTGGCTGTGTGATAATGTCATGCATGTTAAATGTGCGGGCTACACAGCCAAGGTAAGGGATAGTTTGGAGCACGTAGGGGGGCTTAAATGGGGCTGTGACTCATGCCGAGAAGTTGAAATAGAAATGAGGGTTTTCATGAGGCAGACCAGGGATGGATTCAAAAAACTGTCCACTGGTTTTTGTAAGCTCTGTGATGAGTTTAACGCTATGGAAGCAGAATTCAACAATTATAAGTTGTTGAATGAGTCTCCAAATCGTAAAAAAAACAGTGCGCGGAATCCTTCCATGCATCTGCCTGTCCCCAATTTGAACTCAGCCTGTTTGACTGTATTTGCAGTAACAGTTTTTGGCCGGATCACATTTTAGTTAAAGAGTACACGGCCAAAAAGAAAACTCGAGATCCGATTAGGCTTTCTATCCCCGCCTCTTCAACTTCTGCCGGGCCATCAGCATCTGCTGGTGGTTCAAAAAACTAATTTCGTCCCTTTGTCTGGCCTATCAGAATGTAAGAGGACTTAAATCTAAGCTTCCTAGACTATATGTAGATAGTTTAGTATTTGATTTTAATATTTTAGCTTTTACAGAGACATGGTTAAAACCTGATATTAGCGATGCATCTGTTCTTTCTTCAAAATTTTCAATTTTTAGGCGTGATCGGACCAATCGCGTAGGTGGAGGAGTTTTGATAGCAGTTGAGTCTACCTTACCTCTGACATTATTCATTCTCCTGAATTTCAGGAAATCGAGTTTGTTGGAGTTAAGGTTAGATTCAAGTCGTTTTCCGCCTACGTAACATGTTCCTACTTTCCGCCACAATCCGACATGTCAGTATATAACAAACATCTAGAGTCAATTCAATATGTTTCTTCTTTGCTATCAGATAGTGACATCTTAATTGCTCTTGGTGATTTTAATTTGCCTAAAATTCAATGGTCACCTTCAGATGAATCTGCTTCTTTGCTTCCTTCTTCGTCACATTTGATTATTGATGGCCTTTTTGAATTATCCTTGGCCCAGATAAACTCTGTCCGTAATAAGAATGGACTGCAACTGCGTTGTTTCTAGAACTGACCCTCTAGCCCTCCCGGAAGATAAATTTCACCCCACTTTAGAATTGACTATTGATCTACCTTTTCGAGCCCCAATTGTTGGTGTTTATACAAAGCCGACATCATGTAACTTTCATAAAGCCAACTTTCTTAAATTAAATGAGCTTATTCTTTCAACATATTTGTCCCCTTTATACAATTGTTCAGACATGGATCTAGCTATTTCTATTTTATACAATACTCTCGATTCGCTTCTTAGGGTTTGTGTCCCATGCAGGATGCCAGAGTTGTCTCATGGACCCCCCTGGTTTTCTCGTGAGTTGTCTAACTTAAAGAACGTGAAATCGAGATATTATAAAAAGTACAAGAAATCATGTCGTCCCTCTGATTTCGCCCGTTATGTAGTCGCTCGCTCGGATTTTATGAGGCTTAACACGCAATGTTATAAGAACTACCTTCAGCGTTGCAAATTTGAGTTCTCACAAATCCGAAATTATTCTATAACTTCGTCAATTCTAAACGTAAGACGTACGTCCTTCCATTCCGAATTTCTTTTAAAAATAATACAGCGGACACTGATCAAGAAATTGCTTATTTGTTTGCTGATTTTTTTAAAACAACTTATTCCTCCACGGAATATCGAGCGAATCTTTTGTATCCTTACCAGTTGAAAAAGTCTAATGGTATCTATAATCCTTTGATTGATGAAAGTTCATTACTTAGCGTGCTTAATTTAGTATCCCCGATGGGATACCTGGCTGTGTACTCAGATTTTGCGCAGGGGCTCTATGTAAGCTAATTTTAAAACTTTTTGTATTGTCCGTTAACTCTTCAACTTTTCCATCTATTTGGAAGAAATCCTATATCATTCCTCTTTATAAGAATGGTAGGAAATCCGATGCAACGAACTATAGGGGTATCTCTAAATTGTCCGCTATTCCTAAAGCGTTTGAAAAGATAATTACTTCTCAATTGCAACATTTTTGTAGCTCTATTATTTCACCAACTCAGCATGGGTTTGTGAAACATAGATCTACAACCACTAACCTATTAGAATTTACATCTTTGACGATCGAAGGATTTAAGAATGCAGGGCAAACTGATGCCGTTTACACTGATTTCAGTAAGGCTTTTGATTCTGTTAATCATGCGCTTTTTCTTCTTAAGTTAAGTAATATTGGCTTTCCAAGCCCTTTACTTGGTTGGATTCGAGAATATCTGACAAAAAGAACTCAAAAGGTTCTTTTCAAGTCCTCATATTCTAGGTCCATCCATGTGACTTCGGGAGTGCCTCAGGGCAGTCATCTGGGACCTTTGCTTTTCACATTATTCATAAACGATCTTCCCTCAGTCATAAATCACTCTCGAGTCTTTATGTATGCGGATGACGTTAAGATTTGTCTTAGTTTTAAGGACATGGCCTCCCCATTTCGGTTGCAATTTGACCTTCACAACTTCGAGTCTTGGTGTGGACTTAACTTGCTTAACCTCAACACTTCTAAATGTAGTGTATTAACTTTTTTCAGAAATACTCCACAGATTGTGACATATTTTCTTAATAATAGTCCTTTAAAACGCCTCGATGAGATAAACGACTTGGGTGTCCTTATGGACCGAAAGTTATCTTTTAAGTCTCATATTTCCACTATTGTCGGCAAAGCTATGGGAGATCTTGGGTTTGTAAAAAGATGGTCAAAGGAATTTAATGACCCTTACACAACCAAAATTCTCTTTACTTCATTGGTCCGTCCTATCCTTGAGTATGGATCTTGCATATGGGCACCTCAATATGACTCACACCAAGCATGAATTGAATCTGTCCAAAAGCAGTTCCTACTCTTTGCTCTTCGTGGTCTGAACTGGGATCGCAATATCAATTTACCATCGTACTCTAGTAGACTTCTTTTACTTAACCTACCTTCTCTAACTAACCGTAGAGTAATGCTTGGCGTGATCTTCATCCACAAGCTCCTTAATGGTGATATAGACTCGCCTGAGCTATTGAGCCGCGTAGCTTTATCTGTTCCTTGTAGACGTACTAGAAATTTCATACCTCTATCACTTCCACGCTGTTCTACTAACTATGATATGCATGAACCTTTTCGAGTCCTTTGTTCTGATTACAACCGCCTTTACAGTGTAATCAGTTCTGAGCTCTCTCTTCCTTTACTAAAAACTTCTATCTTAGCTTATTTAGTTCGTAACTAGATGTAGAATTCGTTTATTTGTCTGTGTTTTGTGATCTTGTTCCCGCGTCTCGAGCCGTACGTTATGCGGTATGCGTCCCTCGGTCGGTTGGGCACTAGAGGTGTGGGCACTTAGTGCACCCGTTGGAATTCGCGCGAAAAAAAAAAAAAAAAAAAATATTTTAAATGGCTGATTGTTTGTTACCGAATCGAGAACGTTATTATGTTCATTGATGACGAGTGTCCCAAAAGTTTTATAAATTACATCTTTCTTTTTTTTTAAAATAGAATTATTGCTAGAAATGTTGAATGGCTTTTGTATGGTAAGGCATTAAAAAAATTTTCTTTTAAGCTCTCCTACAACTGAAGCTGATTTAAAAGACTTCGTTATCCATGACAAGATATTTAAGAACGTCTAAAAAAAATGTTCTCCATGTGTGGGTGTCATACACGAGTGTTGCTATTTGTATGTTGGAAATTGGCAATACTTAAATCTGGCAACGCCATAATAAACTGTCAACAGTGGTGCTGATATACTAGTTTTGCATAATTCTCTTATGAACCTTCTGTAGTAGACCTAAAAAGCTATTCAGCTCTCGAACTGTTTTTTGAGGTGGAACTTGAAGCGTATTATATTTCTAGTACAACCCGGACACGTAAGTTGTATTATCTGCTTGCGCACTTCGTGTTTGAGAATGTTAGGGTATTGGTAAAATTTGGACTAAACTGGGCAGTCTGAGCTTGTTAGGATCTCTGCGATCACGTTTGTAAAATAACTTAGTCTTTGTGAATAACTGGGAATGTTTACAAGTCTGACCGAACTGCAGGATGAACTCATGTTTCATGTTGCTTCGCTCTCAAGTTTATACATGTTGCTTGATTTTAGTTCATTTGTGAAATGTTTGGTTCGAGGATTTTGTTGTTGATTGACACTGATTTTTTTTTGTTATGAATGACTGTTTTTAATTGCTTGTTGCACTGTTGTTACCCAAAATAGTAATAGAAAGAACTTAAATGGGACCTTCCATAGAAATATTGAAAAGTTAGCGATTTTATGATGCGTGATTTCTATATTTCTTACAAATCTGCTTTT
>JAECWJ010000684.1:5000-37500 GCA_018150375.1 Drosophila sturtevanti
ATTCTTCATCTGCCTCCTGAAAGGGTTAAATAACGTGTGGCATGTGTGAAGTGATTGCTTTGCGCATTTAATGCTGCAAATATTTTGACAAAGCCTAAACAGAGAACAAAAAAGAGGAAAAGAGCAGAAAGGAACTTTTATACATAGCACCAACTCGACTCAATTTGTCACGCTAAATTATCATAATATAGTCAACGAGTTTATTGATTCGGCTTGTTGACTGTGGACCCAAAACCGACCCATTCCAATCGTCGGCACAGATGCTCGCTGATTGTATTTTGGTGGTGGTCGACAATTGTTTGCTCTGGGAATTTGCATTGCTATTGCCCTTCCATTCATCCATCCATCCATCCATCCATCCATCCATCCATCCATCCGACTAACAAACACAACAACCGACCGACTGACGTTCAGATAGACAAACAGTCAGAACAATGCAACTCTTTTCCGTTTGTGTGAAATTTATTCAAAACGCGTTTGTCTATTTACAGTACATTTACGCATTTAATGATGGGGGTGACCTCTAGCCCCACTCCCCTGATTCTCTCTCTTGTCATCGCTTCATTCAACCCCCCGTGACACACACACAGCCACACACACAGCTTTTGACAGGCGGAAAAAGGGAACAAATGTCTGTCAAAAGAATTTAAAGATGCGCAAAGTTAAATGATTTTTTTTTTTGCGGTAATCGAGCAAATGTATCCCACCCTTTTGACCAGATATCCCAGGAAAGGCCAATAAACAGTTATGCACACAGTGAAGCAAATCTCCAGTGCAACCAAAATATAAAAATCGTTAAAATATGTGTACATACTATAGGAACTAACGGTAGTTAATAAATCGGTGGGTTGACTTTCCTGTTAAATCAAATTTGATAAAAATTATTCGGTTCGGATAATTATAAAAACTAGAAAGATGGACTAACTTCGGCCGTGCCGAAGTTCGTATACCCTTGCAGATTTTCTCTATATAATTTACCAGAAGCATTATTGTAAATTAAACATACCAAATTTACAAATTCAAAATTTTGAGCTTTAGGAAAAAAATTTTTCATACAACACTTTTTTTTGTACCGATTGTTCCTATAGCAGCTATATGATGTAGCCAACCGATTCTGATAAAACTTGATTGAAGTATTAAGAAGTTTATTAAACTCACAAATATCAAATTTCGTGGCATTCGGTTGAAAAACAACAGAGATATTGAGGATAAACCTTATTCATGACCGATCGTTCCTATGGGAGCTATATGATATAGTCGTCCGATTCAGATCAAACTTAGTTGAAGTATCAAGAAGCATATTAAACTCATAAATATCAAATTTCGTGGCATTCGGTTAAGAAACAACAGAGTTATTGAGGATAAACCTTATTTCTGACCGATCGTTCCTATGGGAGCTATATGATATAGTCGTCCGATCGGGATGATTCCGAGATATACAATGCCTGCAGCAAAAAGGAGCCTATGCTGAAAATCTCAGCTCTGTAGCTCTTATGGTCTCGGAGGAGAAGCTGTTGATCCAGACAGACGGACAGACGGACAGGCGGACAGACGGACATGGTCATATCGACTCGGCTATTCATGCTGATCAAGAATATATATACTTTATATAGTCGGAGATGCTTCCTTCTGTGCGTTGCAAACTTCTGACCAAAATTAATATACCCTCTGCAAGGGTATAAAAAGGAGAAATAGGAAAGATCTGGAGTGAGTTTTTGTGAGGATTTAAAGCAGAGCTGTGAAGATTTGGCGTCGTTGTTGGTTACAAACGGGCTCAGTGAGATAAAATGTCTTATGTCTATATACCCAGTACCTATAGAAGAAGAGGGTATATAAATTAAGTACTGTGTATATATGTATATGTATATGTATATATAATTATTAAGTACATATGTGTATTCTTGTTTAGCATCAACAACTGACTCGATATAGCCATTTCCGTCTGATATGAGTGAACGACATAGCATGCATTTACTGTTCCGACTTGTTAAGAGAATTCTATAACATATTTGATATTCAGTAGAAGGGAGAGTTTGACTTTATTAAATATGTAGATCTCTGATTGGTACAGGATACGAGTGTATGTACATACATATATGAAAATATACATAATCGAGAGTAGCAAAATACAAAATATTTAAAGATTTGCTTTTTATACATTTTGAAAATTTATTATTTTCTAACCGTAGTAATCTGTTTCTTCTTCTGAACAATTTAGAAATTCTACAGATTTATTTCTTACATTTTGTGTATACAATATCCAAATTGGAATATATCTTTGGAAGATCAAACATAACTTTTGACTTCCCCAAACTATTGTATGATATTTAAATTTAACTTTATTTGACAACTGAAAACGAAATTATGTCATATCATAATAATCAAAATATTTATGCGTACTGTCCCACTGTACAAAAGATCTTGATGGGCAGACACAGAATGGATGAGCAAGTGGAATATGGGGATGGGCTTAGGGAGAATCGTAAAACAACAATTTCCGAACGAAAAGAGACATAGAAGCAAATTGACAAAACATTTTCGACGCCCCCAACGAGGGGTGCATAAATTTAATTTTAAATATGTAAACCTTTTCCGTTAAAGCTTCTCTCTTTCGAGTCCATTTCAATGATATTTGCATGTACATAATTTGTGGTTAGACTAATTGAGTCTTCTTCTAAAATATGTAAATGCAGTCACAGTTGGGTTTTTTAACTTTTTTTTTAACACCATTGCTTAAAACCCAAATTTCAGTTCCATTTTGATTCCCAATCCGATATCGAAGGCAGGCATTAATTTGATAATTGAACGGAAGGTGAAACGTCCTCTGCATATGAGGATCAGTCTGGGAATCGGTCAATGGGGTTAGTTTCCTTCATTAGTTCGTCGATTGCATTTTTCTGTATTAGCTGGAAATCTAAATTCTTGGTGTAAAGTCTCAATCTGTAATTGGTAAAGTGCAATCGAATCGAATGTAACATTTACATTTATATACATACATGTATGTATGTATTTATGTGTATATATAATACACCCCTGTTCCCCCCTTCATCCAGTGACCAGTGTGTACAACCAATTATGGATTGGGCATTTTGTCTCCTTTTTTGTTGGCCATCAGATCGTCCATTTTGTGGCTAATCGAGACATATGGCAATTGTCAGAGCATTCTAACTATCGATTTCTCATTATATTGTCTGTTTGTCTGCCAAAAAAGGGAAATAAGGTCAAAAGTGTCACATCATTCGTAATGATGACGATGATGACGATGATGACGACGATGACGACGATGACGTTTATGACGATGATGACGAGATGACGAGATGACGAGATGACGATGGCGATGACGATGAGACTATAGCCATGGCAACTGCCTCTATGTAGTTGCAGTGAAAATTAACTGACACACCGGCGTATACTTAATGCGTCCAGGCAATAGCTTCTGATAATTGCGCTTTCAAGTGTTTTGCCAGAGAGACGGACATCGCGGCGTCTGGCGCTTGACGACGACTGATAACTTCCACATGGTTTTTGGTGGTTTACTCTGGGCCCGATCTCACCTTGTAATTTGAGCCGAAATTTATGTAAGAAGGAAGCACTTATTCAACTAGTCAGTCATCTAGGCCCATCAATCTGGTAGTGACTGACTGACTGCCTGGCGCTTCCATCTAACAGATTATATCGCATACATATGTATGTATATGCATATTCTTTTTTCCTTTCGGAATATGATTCTATATATGTACATATGTATGTATGTATATGTATATGTGTGTACACAGATCTAAGTAAAATATTCCCAGACATCAATTCCTGAGCCCATAATAACGATGATGTGGTGCATTTGTACACACATATTATGCCAGCGAGTGAGTGACAGTGACGCGTCACTTTTAGTTTTCAGTTTTTGGGATTTTCATTGGTGTGCCTTTCTGTGTGTATGTATGTGTGTGTGTTGTGTGTGTATATATGTATGTTGTATATACGGAAAGAGTGTCGCTGTGGATCCGATGCCTCTGGCTACATCTTCTGTTTGCCTACTGCACATTGGATATTTTCATAAGGCAGCTAAGTAAACCACTCAAGCAGGAGATGGCAAGGCCGGACATGTCATCGTTGGCGCCAGTCAGTTAGTCAGCCAGTCAGCATTATTCGATTCGACTGGTAGACAGAAAATCAGCCTTCCAAAGAGACCCTGGAACTAACGCCCGAGTCAGTAGTATTCCACATAAGGCTGTGGGCGGCTGATGTTGCTGTTGATTTCAATATTGTTGTTCTTACTTTGGGAAATGTTTTTGTATCTCTGTGGTTCTTCGTCTTCAACTGCTGTTGATATTTACACAGAAATTGATATTTTATTTCAAAATAAACCAACAAAAACAACCACAATAGTGAAAAGCCAAAATAAAGAGGGAATATAGAAGAAAAAAAGAGCTACAAAGGAAAGCGAAAATTTTCACCATTATGTTTTCATTCATAATATGTACATATGTATGTATGTATGTATGTATTTATATGTATGTATATATTTGGAGAAAATGTATGAAATTGATCTATCAATGAGCAGTCCTCGGTAGATGAGTTGTCTAAGTTGCCCAGCCATTTAGGCAACTGAACAACGAGAGGATCCGGGTTCGAATCCCATGGATGTAGTTTTCGTCTAAACCGAAGGCCTTAGTTTTGCCAGTGCTTGTAAAATATAGTTAGGCTGATAGTTTACAACTATGTATATCCTTTACTTTATTTAATAACAATAATGATCTATCAATGAATGTTCGTTCATAAATCTTGCAATAATATAATTTGTTCATGCATAAGAGTTGAATTTCTAATTTTATTTTATTTACTTATTTTAAGATTTACAATCAGAAAATATCGTCGCGAAGTCCAAGTTTGAAATTTAAAAACTAACATTTTGATCAGTTGATTGCCATCTCTTAGTTAAACTATTTAAGTATTTAAGACCGGAATAAAAGTTTCTCGAAGAAGGATTGGATGAAATGGACTGACACTGTTCGTACTATTAGTTCTTACACAAATTAAAAATTTCTATGAAGTAAGCAAGTCGACCCTGCCGACTTGGAGTATACCCAGTACCAATAAGAGATATGTTACAAACTCAAACTCCTTCCAAATCCACATTAATTGAATCTAAATTTTCTTAATAAAATTCTCCTAGCAAGACGAATCACCAAATTCATGCTTTCTCGCTCACTCATATCAGTGAACGAAACTAATGCGTCATTCGGTACAAAGCAACATGCGCATGCTATCTCGCTCACACATTTCAGCTGCTGCTGCCAATGGCATTTCAGTACAAAACATATATACGTATATCTCCAATATTTATTGACCGATTTCAACTAAATTTGGTCAGACGTTACATATTGGCTACATAATTGAGTGTATCAAATGGGAATATGATAGCTTTAATACAACTCTAGTTATAGTTTTTTCTAATTTGCGGGGGCGGAAGTGAGCGTGGCAAAAATTTAAAACAAACTTGATCTGCGTAGACACTAGAGGGATGTTGACACCAAGTTTGGTTACTCTACTCTACTCTGTTCATACGGACGGACGGACGGACAGACGGACAGACGGTCATGGTCATATCGACTCGGCTGTTGATGCTGATCAAGAATATAAATACTTTATGGGGTCGGAAAATTTTCCTTCTGCCTGTTACATACATTTAACCGACTTTAATATACCCTTGAACCCTATGGGTAAAGGGTATAAAAATTTCTATAAAATCTGCAGACTAAATTCCAATAAGTTTGATATAATTCGTTTGATCAATTTCTTATCTACATATTAACGAATGCCCCGGATAACGAACACATAAAACGTTTCGATCTATAAATACGTATATTGGTAATTTTTTTCAGGTCTTGTAAAGTTTTGATGCATTTAATGTTCTGTCTTCTCTTTCAATAAAATGTTCAAATTGAAACATATTAGATTTTGTATTGTTCGCCAATCTGGAATCCATTATTTCTATGGAAATAGTGGTTTCGGTTAGTTAATCGATTATGAACTGATTATCGATGTAACAAAGTCCACATGGATCCCACAACCTACAGTCTAAACAATTGATATCCATTTACCTCCCGAATCAAAATAACAAGTTTCATTTTCAAATAGATTTAAATTCTTAACTTTTCAATCGCTTATTTCAGTTTTATTGCATTCTAAATATATGTTTATATATACATATATATATTTAAACATATATATATATATATACATATATATATATATATATTTATATATATATATATATATATATATATATATATGTATATATATATACATATGTACGTAAGCTCTATGATTTGCATACTTAAACTCTATTTACAAATTACGTACACACACAGAACTTAGAATGAGTAACGTATCGAATTTCAGCTTTCCCAGATCAATGGATTATTATATGGATATTCGATTTTACTTAAATGGCTATCTTTGAAAAGTGTGCGAACAAGATCAAATGTCCTTCCGATAACGAGGGCCATGAGTATTTGGGGTCGGTAAAGGGGGTACGGGAAAGTCTTTTGCCAAATATCGAGTAGGAGTAAAAAATAATCATTATGTGTTTCTCTCGATTGCGAGGATGCGCTTAACTACAGATTACTTAAAATTACAATTGAAACAATTTTTTTAAGCTGGGCCTTAGTGTAAAAGAGTGCGGTAGGAGGGGAAATGCTAGAGATTCGGAGAAAGTCGAGCGAAGAGGAAACCACAGCTCAAACTTTTTGATATCATGTGATTTCGGGGGCACTGTGCTTCAACTCGGGCGATGTAGAGAAGGGTCTATGCAGCAATTGCGCCGTACTCTGATGATGGTAAGCCGTGGTGGTGTTGCTGTTTGCCTCAATGCCAGCAGCAGCAACAGCAGCAGCAGCAGCAACTCCAGCGGCAGCCGCTGCGGCCACGGCTGATACAGCCGTAGAATTAAGTTTTTCGGGTGAATTGATTCGCAGCTTGGGAGCTGGCGGCGGAGGAACACATTCAACGCTATAGGCAGCCGCATAGGCGGGATGATGCTGATGCAGATGATGAGTAGGGGGCGGTGGCGGCGGTGGACCGGCACTTCCATTCAGAGCCAACGTCTGTGGCAGCTGCGGATGTGGCCTGATGACAATTGGTTGGATAGGAAACTGTTGAGACATCTCCTTCAAATTGCTAAAACTCTGCAGGTAGCAGCCAGCATTAAACAAACTATTGGCAGTCGCATCCAGCTTAAACGGAGGCAGACAACCAGGCGGCAATGATCCAGCTCCAACTCCGCTATATGCCGACGGCAGTTGCATTGGCGGCGTGGGCGAGGGTAGCGAACTGCTCAAATCCCGCGGTTTGTCATCGTCTACACTTAGGCTCTCCTCCCGATCGTTGGCTCCGTTCGAAGTGCTGCCAGGACTGTGCTGCAGATGTAGGCTACTCGGCACTGGCGAATGTGTACCCAACGAAATGTCAGAGTCTGAACTATCCGAGGGTGTGGGTGATGCACCACCGTCGCCGCGTCGACTGCGGCAACCCAGGCCCGAATTGTTTTGATTATGCTGAATGCTGCGAATGAGATGGATAAAATTGTTGTTAAATAAACAGTTTAAAACTAAAACTAATTATACATAATGTCCTTTAGAGAAGTTAAGTGAAAACTGTAATCTAACTCGCTAAAAAAATATAATGTGCAAATTCAAAATATTCCGAAATAAACCGACAACAACAGCCTTTGAATTCGAAATTAGAAATGGGTAATATGTCTTCTCTTACTCACAGGGCCGTGGAGAGCTTTCCTGGGCCCAGGGAAGAAAAGTGTCCGGGTGAGCAGAAAATTGAATAAAAAATAAACTCGCTATATCATTGTACCCTTCACCCATTGGGTAAAAAGGTATATTAAAGACGCCAAAATGTATGTAACAGGAAGAAGGAAGAAGGAAACATTTTCGACCCCATAAAGTATATATATTCTTGATCAGCATCAACCGTCGAGTCGATATTGCCATGTCCGTCTGTATTTAGCTGCAGCTGAAATGTGTGAGCGAGATACCATGCGCATGTTGCTTTGTACCGAATGAAACAGTAGTTCCATTAATTAATGGGAGTAGGCGAGAAAGCATGCGTTTGCTGCTTCGGCTTGCTAGGAGAATTTTATACAAAAATGTATATTCAATTATTGGCGATTTCAAAGAAATTTGACTTTATAAAATATCTCTTATTGGTACAAGGTATACTCCAAGTCGGCAGGGACGACTTGCTTACTTCATTTTAAATATATTATTGAAATTTTTCACTTTGTTTATCACAAAATCAGTTGCGTCATTCATTTACTTTATTGTCTTTCATATATTTATGGATCAAAAACAATGAAAATGCAGTAAATAAATATTTTGCAACTAAAACCTATTACCCAACTAAAATGTTTCATTCCATACGCGCTTTTCGTGCTTTTGTAGAAGCAAAAAAAAAAGGATATTGAAATCCAATTGTCGTGCCAATTCAGACTCAATGCACAGGATGTCCAATCGTGATACAGGTACTTGTGAAAAACATGAGCGATGAAAATTTTTATTCCCTGTACCCGTAGGGTTCAAGAGTATATTAAAGTCGCTAAAATGTATGTAACAGGCAGAAGGAAAATTTTCCGACCCCATAAAGTATATATATTCTTGATCAGCATCAACAGCCGAGTCGATATGACCATGTCCGTCTGTCCGTCTGTCCGTCTGTCCGTCCGTCCGTCCGTCCGTCTGTCCGTCCGTCCGTATGAACACCTAGATCTCAAAGACTATAAGAGCTAGAGTAACCAAACTTGGTGTCAACATCCGTCTAGTCCATACGCAGATCAAGTTTGTTTCAAATTTTTGCCACGCAAGTCGGCAGGGACGACTTGCTTACTTCATTTATTCTTGAAAGGACGCTGAAAGAATGCTCGCCGCTAGCCACAAAATCTGGCTATGGTAAACATTTGAAAAAATAGTCTCAAGATTTTTCGTTGTTATAGCATTCAATTATATTATCGGGAATGGAATGGACTCAAAGTTTGCTTCGTAAATACATTTTAGGAGCTCAATCTTATCTTTTTTATTTAAGAAATTTTTGGCAAATAGCCCGTGTAATAATAATAACAATAACATTTGTACTACAATTCTAATCTGTTGGAATCTGAGCGTTACGTCACAAACAGCACGATATTTGATCAGATGTTTCTACAGACAACCGATTTTGATGAAGTTTTCCATAATGAAAGGGAAAAAAAAGTATTTTATAAAACAAAGAAAAAGGGAGTTTAGCGTTAATAACTGTCAAAAATGCTTTTTCATACCAAACGTTTCTAACCGATCATACCTATAGCAGCTTCATAGTCAATCGTTTCTGATAAAATTTGATAGGCTCATGAATATGTATACTAAGCAGGATGATGCAAAAATTTGAAGGATATCTTGTAAAAAACAATCAAGGTATTTATCCAAAATACAATTACTGATTGATCATTCCAATGAGAGCTACATGATACAGTCGGCCGATCCGTGGCGACTTGCAAAGGCTTATCTTGAAAGCTTTAAAACGAAGAACTAGTAACTTTTGACCAAAATCAATCAATTGATATGTGTACATAAGTTTGTTTGTATGTATACATGTATGTATCTATGTATGTATGTGTAGCCCTAGGGTAAAATGGTATATTAATTTGGCTAAAATGTGTTAAAAGACAGAAGGAAACATTTCCGACTCCATAAAGTATACATGTACATATATATGTATGTATATTCCTGATCAGCACCAGCAGCCGAGTCGATTAATGTATACGATTAAGATATTTATGAATCTATGTACTGAAGGCCGAGTGCAACATTGCCTGCTAAATGAGAGCGAGATAGCTTGCGGTCGCTGATTTATACCAAACGATACAAGAGATTTGTTCACCGATTGGTGGGAGCGAGAAAGCATTTGTTATTAAATTGATTATTAAAATTGATTGATTGATTGCGATTTCGAGGGAATTCTAAGTATTACTATTACTATTTGGTATAGGGTATACTGGAAGTTAGTAAGGGCGACTTGCTGCTTTATTTTTCATTTCGTTCAATTAGTTCTTATCCTAAAGGTACGAGAAATATAATAATTTTGGTAATGCACAGTCTATCGGTACATATCGCCCCAAAAAAAGAAACATTCGTCAATATAACTCTAGCTATACGTCCTTTCTAGGTGGAAGTGTTAGAAAGTATACATACATATATAACTTACAAATATGCTAAAGTCGTTCGATCGGGATGATTCCGAGAAGAAGAGAAACTGTTGATCAAGACAGACGAACTAGGTTGGGCTAGATTGACTTGCCTATTGATGCGGATAAAGAATATACAAAAATACCTCAGCCAATAGCAGAGCCAAGATACACCACTATGATCACTTATTGAAGATGTATTTTCTACTAAACTGCCAAGTCCTAGAATGGTTTATAAGAGTAAGAGAGATACATATACATATGCGCTCGCTGGGAGTGAGCGAAAAAGAATGCAACTGCAATTCGGATTTTTGGAATGAATTGAAATGAAACTCATTCAAACTGCAAGAACATTGGTAATAAGATCTCAAAAAGGTGTGTACCTACATATATACATACGTGTAAATCTCCTTTAATTTAAAAATCTGACTTAAAGACGTAGGCGTTGCAAAAATTTGAAGCAAAATTGATCCGCGTAGACACTAGACGGATGCTGGCAGCAAATTTGGGTACTCTAGCTCTTATAGTATCCGAAATCTAGATGAATTGTGGTTGCAAGGAACGATATTTGAAAGAACGAGATGCCCTTCACCTGCTCTATATATGTATGTACATACATACATACATATATATATATCAAAATAGCGGTAACGCGACACTCGTTTGGTGGTGTAATAAGTAAAGATAAAAATTATCCTTAAAACGGAATGGATGCAGATTCAAAATCTCTTTGTAATTTTTGTTTTTGTTCCTTATTTTTATACCCTGTACCCATAGGGTACAAGGTATATTAAAGTCGGTAAAATGTATGTAACAGGCAGAAGGAAAATTTTCCGACCCCATAAAGTATATATATTCTTGATCAGTATCAATAGAGAAGTCGATTGAGACTTGTCCGTCTGTCTGTCCGTCTGTCCGTCTGTCTGTCTGTATGAATATCGAGATCTTGGAGACTATAAAAGATAAAGCAACCAAATTTTTTTCGTAGATCCTTATAGTGCGCAGGCAGATCAAGTTTGTTTCAAATTTTTGCCACGCCCACTTCCGCCCCCGCAAATTAGGAAAAAACTATAACTAGAGTTGTATTAAAGCTACAGTATTTATTTTTGGTAGACCCAATTCTATAGCCAATATGTACCGTCTGACCGAATTCGAAATCGGCCAATAAATATCGGAGATAATACGTATATATGTTTTGTACTGAAATTCTATGGGCAGCAGCAGCTGAAATGTGTGAGCAAGATAGCATGCGCATGTTGCTTTGTACCGAATGACGCATTAGTTTCGTTCACTGATATGAGTGAGCGAGAAAGCATGAATTTGGTGTTTGGGCTTATTGCGAGAATTTTTTCAAAAATTTATATTCAATAAATGGGGATTTGAAATTAGTCTGTTTAAATCAAATATCCTTTTTTGGTACAGGGTATACTCCAAGTCGGCAGGGACGACTTGCTTGCTTCATTTTTTTTTCAAGCTCAAGTAATTAAAGAAAGTATGTAATTGAATTGTCGGTTCTAGCGAGGGTATATACAATTCGTTGGGGCCGAATGTTGCTTCTTTGATATTTTAATTGCAGGTTGCCCGATATTCCTCATACATACATACATAGGTTAATTAGTCAAAGCTCGACAGATGCATTGGCCCATTAGTCGGCTCATTTATCGTGGGCCTTTGGGTCTTAAGCCGCACACAACTTTCACACATGCTTAAAGACAAATTGTCTCTGGCATCGGGTTAAACAGAAACAAAAGGCGCACCCCACCGGGCGGCAATAGCAGCAGGTACAGCAGCAGCGGAAGCGGCAGCAGCACCAGAAGATAAAGATGAGAAGATGACTTGATTAGCCTCCGACTCATATACATCATCATCTGCATTTTGGACTCCTGCAATGTCATAATTATCGGTTAGGATTCGCTCAACATTCGCTTGCTGGCAACAATTTGTTGACCCATCAGTATTAATATTGCCAAGTCGGAGAGCCACTATGTTGGGGTCGTAGTTGGACTTGGATTCTGTGTTGCGGTCCTTTACCAGCTCGTGTTGTGTGATTAATGATGTACATGATGTGCATAAGGCAGCGGGAGCTGCAATGCCAAATGGACAACTTTGAAGTGCCAACACAGTTGAAGTAACAGTCATAGCATCGAAATATATCTGCGGCTACCTTTTTCCTCTTCCCTTTATCTTCTCCGTTCATTTATTTCTCCCCACACATACATACATACATTTTTTTCTTCTCCTGTTTTATTTAGCGGCATAAAATCGTTTAGTTGCCTAATGTGCCAACTTGATGGATCGCTCTGGGGGTATCTGATGAATTGCTAGCAAAAGGCAGACAGGCAACCCGCTGTTGGGATTTTTACTAAAAAAAAAAGGGGAAAACTTAAGGCCTATCGATAGAAAAGGTAGTTTTTGTTTTTGGTAATTGGAGCCAATCAAATTATGGGAGAAGGGGAACACTAGATCAGTTAATCAGTTTCGGATGAAATAGTAGCTTTTGGTGTGGTAGCAGAAGCCACTTTTGACATAGGATCCTTTTTATTTTTTGTTTGGATTCTCCTCTATGTATTCCGAATCGTCTGTTTTACACTGGTAGCCAATTTTGGCACGGGCGACTCAAGGCCATTTTCCACTTTGATTTAATCAACCAACCGGCACGCTCGGCTTGAATCAAAAACTCAAAAAAAAAAGACCATATGTATGCATATGTATGTATGATATATATTTTCCACACAATTGACTAAGCAAGAGCAAAGGGCTTATCGGGTCTTGAATGGAAATTGGATATTGTGTGGCACCTAACCGAAATGGCACGTATGTAATTACTTGCTTGCACATCTACGTCCACATCCACATCACCATCGACAACCATTGCCCAGCGCTGCCCTTCCCGATACCCACAAGCCAGTCAGAGTCAGAGAGCTTGTTGAAATCCGAGACCATTTGGCGTAAAGACATTGAAATGTTTTTTAATCGGCTCATGTCAGAAGATGAAGATTCCAATTCGGATTTTTGGAATGAATCGAAATGAAACTCATTCAGGCTGCAAGAACATTGGTAATATGATCCCAAAAAGGTGTGTATACGTGTATAACTCTTTTAATTTATAAATCTGACTTAAAGATCTCAAACCAAACGAATCGAGTAGGGAAACCCCGCTGTCATTTAGAAAATAAGTCTAATATGTACATATATAGTAGTAGATAATTATTGTATGTAGCACCAACATATGTGAATGGTTTCATGGCAATATTCTAATATTACTCTATCACTACTAATTTGATCGTTAATCATTAACTCAATTATATAAATATATATCGATTTTAAAATATTCAAATCCAAGTGCGATAGGTGTCTCGGGTCTGGTAATCCAGTATTGGTAATATAATACAAGAATAATGTACATATGAATGTACATATTCTTCTGATAATTGCATAAGTCTATTGGCAACTGTTTCCCTCTCCCCTCTGAAATGCTGACACAAAATGCTAACTAAAACAAAACAAAATGAAAGATTTCTGTAAAAAGCGAAAACAAATTGAATAGCTAGACAAAATCAACCAGAAAGTGTTCGGAAAAGCGCTTTCACCGACCGAATTGTCTCGCATTTAAATTGAATGTTGAAAATTGTGTAAATATTTAGACAACCGAATCAGCAGCCGTTGACATAAAGAGCAGTCCCAGTTCCAGCAGTTCCCAAGGGATAACTAACTACATATATATATATTTCTTTTTTTTGGGTGGTTGGGCTTACATTTAAGTGCAATCAACATTTAGGAATATTTCAAGTTGGTTGCCTGTTTTGAGATCTGTTGACAAACTGGATTTCAATTTGCTTGCATTTGAATATTGTTCTTTTGGAATTTAAATAGCGTACAACCCTGCGATGTGAGGGAGATAGCCACAGATTTAAATACAGATGTAGAGAGGGAGAGACTGAGACGGGTATGTAATACAATATACAATATATGTACTTATATATGTATGTTTTTATGTATGTACTTAAATTTGCAAAGCTTGTTTCACTTGTGAATGAACAAGGCAACACATCCATATCAAGATTCACATAAACATCCGGTCGTCATTATCGATGACTCTGACCCTCTCGTTGATTCTTATTAATTTCTTCAATACACTTTCTTTATGGCATTGAAGTGTCCGACATGACTGCTGCTTCTGCTGCTGTTGCTCCCCCTTCTTATAATCAATATGTTTTATCATCTACTGAGTCTGGTGCTGTTGCTCCCATTTGTATATTTTTCTCACAAGCCACCAAAAACGGTAGTTGTGCTGGGCAAACCCCGTCGAGTGGTCGCTCTACCGGCTCCCTAGCATATGGAGAATGGGTTCGGGTATGGACATGGGCATGAGTATGGGTATGGGTATGGGTATTTGTCTGACTCGAGTGGCTCTGTCCGAACGCGTAGCCAAGTGGTGCCCACTTCGGATTCGGATATTGACAATGGATGCGGCTTCTGCCTGCGACCAGATACAGACCCAGCTAGACCTTTCTTCATTAGAATTTCAATCGAATGTCTGGGAAATGATTGAGCAGTTGCTTCTTTTGCCTCGCTTTACTGGCTTCTCAATCTCTCAATCCTTGTCCTTCCCATCATTGTATCCGCAAGTGTTTTGCGTGTTATGTTTGTTATTTGTCGATTTGATTGATCATTGACATTTACAACATATTTGTTGTTATATTTTCTTTTGTGTCTATTTTGATTAAACTTCTCGTTGAGTTTTATAAATTGCTGCTGGCTGATTTCTCTCTCTCTCTTCGATTTGTGGACTGACACCCCTCCCACAGTGGTCCTAATTTGGTTGGTTTCCCTACCATCCATTTCAAGTGCCATGTGGGCGAATCTCACAATCTCAGTTGGCTATCAACACGAGCCACGCATTTTAATATTTATGTAATTCACGCAATAAAACAATTGACGCCATTTGGTTGGGTTTTCGTTCGGATTTCCGTTTTGAAGAGGCATCTCTGCGTATCGCTGTCGTGCATCATGAAGAGGTAATTGATCAAAATCAGAAGGCTCCAAATCAAGCATCAAGAATGAATCATCCATACATAATTATGTTCATATATCTATACATATATGTACATATAGTACTTTGTTTGAAATGTTGCTACAAAATCCCCGAAATATAAATATATAAAACTTGATTGGTAGGTGAGTCTACTTCTAGATTACCCAATTTAAGAGTTACCTTTTTAAACTATGTATGTACATACAAAATTATAATTTTAACTCTACAAGATATGTCTTTGATTGATCATTGGTCGGTTAGGTGTTCCTTTAGTATTTATGGTTCACCTAAAAGATTTTCTTCTTCCTGGAAGGTGCTCATATGATATATTATGGAATATATGTAAATGTATGTATGTATGTATGTATGTATATTGTACACATATGTATATCTATGTAGTATTGTATATGTATACACTCTTTTATCCAGTGAAAGTTATCTGTAAACAAATCGGTAATATCTTAATTAAATGATCCCTTGGACGAAGGTAGTTCTTTGTAGTAGTAGTATTATTGTAAATATGTTAAATGATGTTAGGGGGAATACGATGCAGTTCATCATTTGTTTAAAAGACATTTGAAATTATAGCTCCGTTTTTAAATGAGTTGGGAAGAGCAACCAGGCATGACTAGTTGGACTTGATATAGTGTCTATCTACAGATATAAATATACATATGTATATATGTATGTGTATGTGTTATGTGTATGTATTTAGATATATCGTTATATATGCCTGATGTCTTAATAACTCAATTCGGGTGCGCTTGCCTTTCCCCATCAAGATTCTGAATTATTTGGCCTTTCTAATACAGAGCATGAGCAGAAGTTGGAGTGGATGCGATTTGGTTGATTTACCAACTTGCGTAAGTATATACCCCCCCCCCCCTTCCCTTTTTTCCCTGTCGTGATCTTGTTTTGGCTGCGACTGCTACAGCTGCCAGTATCGGCTTCAGACAAAGTCCCAGTTCCAGTCCCAGTCAAGTGCCCATCCTAAATGCGTCTCTGTCATTCCTTTACCCCCTTTGCACAAGTGCAGTAGCAAAAATGTTAACAATTTTTCAGCGCACAATGCTGGAACAGTCAGCGCCTTGTGTCTTGAGATCTTGGTACCTAGGGATCTGGTTAGAATCTGCCTTGTCCCTCTATCGCCCTGTCCGTTGGACGCTGTCGAAGTTGATGTTGACCAGCGTTGTCGCTCAGGCATATGAACGGCTTTTAATTTCATATTTTTTATTTCTCTTTTAAAATTATTTCATACATATTTATGTTCAAAGCGCTTTTTGTCTCTCTTTTGGGGGCTTAATAACACGATGACTACACGAAACTCAAAACTTGACTTGGCCAAAGTCGCAATGGAGCAGGGTGCAGGGCGCAGGGTGCAGGGTGCAGGGAGCTGGGTGCAGTAGGAAAGGTGAGGAGAGATGAAGGATTGGGTCTATAACGGGTCCAACGGCTGGAGGAAGGGTCGGAAATATGGTAGATGGAGTTGTAATGGCCGCGTATCCGTCGCTTCTAGTGGAATTGTGCCTGATTTACAAGCGAAATAATCGCCATCATTTTAACTAATGACTCGTTCCAAGAGGCTGAAGCGACAAGAATGGTTGCGGAGGAGACAGTGGCAGTGCCAGTAACCAAAGACTGGCGCTTTGTGCAGATTCATTCAATTTGAGATGCTGCCGCCTGCTCCTAACTTAATAAACACGGTCTCTACTCTCTGTGCGTTTTTTTTTTCATCGTTCGCTGGCAAAGAAGAGTTTCAAAGAATGCCAAATGTCTCGATTCCTTCTTAGGTTTTGTTTTTTTTTTTTTTTTTTTTTGGTTAGCAGGTAGAAGTAGAGTCGACTTAAAATATTTGCGCATCTGCAGGAGCAACGTGCAGCGTAAGTGCCGGCTCCGAGTCGGGTTTGTGCAGTGTCATTCCACTTAACTTGCTTTCCTTTTGCTTGGTCTGCTCTCAGTGAGGGATCTAACCGGAATTGGGATTGGGATCGGGATCGGCGTTGGTATCGGGATAGGAATCTTCTTCATTTCCACTTCACGCGAATTGGTCAAGTTTTATTTTTTATCTTCATATTTTGCAAGCGGTTGCACCTTTCAAACTAAAGCATTGGAACTGAGTTTACATTGCTGTTATTGCTGTAACTGTCGCCCCGTCATCATCATCATCGTTATCGTCATTGTCATCGTCATTGTGATCATCATCGCTGTCGGCGGCGGTCAGTTTATTGTGGCCAAAATGGTACGACCGCAACAACTAGCAGAAATTGAGAACGTTTCACTGGTTGACGATGCCGCCACCGCCAATCGGCACGGATCAATGAAATGGAAATCCCACATGCTCCTGTGTGATCCCCTTTATGCAAACCTACCACCCCACCCCCAAAGCCGACTGCTCCTTTTTTTTTACTCCCACTTGACGTATCATTTTACCCAGTTCTTTGGCTGTTTGCTTGACGGCGCTTTGCGGCTCGAATTACATGTCTCAGATTGAAAGTTAAAGTTGGTGGAAGTGAAACTTACCGATTTTTAGCCGCAGCAGCACGATCTCGTTGACGGCGATTCTTAAACCAATTGCCCACTTGCGTTGGATTTAGCCCAGTGGCCTTGGCCAGTTCACGCTTCTTTGTTGGATTTGGATAAGGATCCTGTAGGTACCATTCGCGCAATAAACTTCTCGTGCGCTCTTTGAAGCAATGAGTCTTTTGCTCCCCATCCCATATGGTGGGTGGCAATGGAAACTTTTTACGCACTCGGTACTTGTCAACGGGACCTAAATTAAATGGTACGGAGATGGATACACAAGGATCATTCATGTATTATAACGACAGATTTAGGTTAAATTATATTCAATAATGTTGAACTCACCCAGTGATCGACCGCGCAATTTTTCGGCTTCAATGTAATGAGCCTCCAGCCACATGGCCTGTAATTTGCCATATGAAGCTTTTGTAAATTTATGATTCTCTATTATTGCATAAAGTTCCCTGAAATAGAGAAATGTCGATTGCTATAAGTCAGAAGTCAGATAGAGATTTCAACCCCATCAATTGCTATCAACTACATCACCCATGTCCAGCCTCGTTCAGTGGTTGGTATTTCTGTCCTGCTGTGTTGTATTTTCGTTTTGAAACAATTTCCTAAACAAATCGATTGTCGTTATCTTCCTAGCTAGCTTCGGGTAACTGGTGTTGACAGCTCACCAGCACCAGCACCAGCACCAACCAGCTCAGATCTCACAAACAGTAGAGTACGTCAAATGATTTTAATTGGAAGTCATTTATTTACCAACTCAAAGCAATCAAATCACTCGAACTCTACAATTGATTGATTGCATTGAAAATTACATATGAACATACATATTTATGTGTTTGTTTGTATGTTTGTATGTATATGAATGTATGTCCTTATTCTAATGGTTTGTCGATACTTGATTTAACCATAAATAGTTATAATATTGCTCATATCTCATAAATCATGCTTACATACTTGATCAAGTATATCGGCTGGACGATAACTGAATAAACATACTGAAAATGAGACCGGTTTATCTTTGACTATTAAAATTAATGGTTAACTAACTCGTGCTACGTGCTAATGAAAACTATATACTACTATCTGAATAATCTGAACACAAAATCAATTTTAGCTTTTAAAATGAAAATGACTCAAAGAATTAAGGTATATATCTATGATTTTATGATTATTATTTATTATTACGATATTTGTATAAATATGTATATCCTAGACGATTTAATAGGAAACCGAAGAAAATTATTTCGCATTTTCGAACTGATTTGCAAAGTTCTTGCAGATTTCATTTTAGATTAGTAAAATGTTTTATCTAATTCAAAGGCTAATCCATTGAATAAGTAGAATGAATTATTTCCGGTTCTGATTCAGATTTTAATTCAAGGGAATAGGGAATGTGAAATGTGAGAATATTCGAACAAATTTATTTGGAGACAGAGGCGGAAGCCGAAATGTGAGAGCTCTTTTTTATTTTGGCATTGTTCAAGTCGGTGTTTTATTAATCAAGTCTGCTTCATTCTCTAATTAGTAAATTAATGCCTTTGTTTATTCATTTAGGAGATCCAAAATCTTATTGTGTGCTCATTACAATCCCAACACAAAGATGATGGAAAACTATCAAATAACCAAACGTTCACGAGGTTAATCAAGTTTGAAGGATGCTGTCATTTGAGCTTTTTCGTGCAAGTGCTTCCTTGCTTTATGCAGTTAAGCTTTCCTCTTCTTCTTCTTCTATTTTTTTTTTTTTTTTTATTTTGAATGTTTTGGAAGCCTACCTGAAGTTACCAACATGATAGGCGACAACTGCCCTGGCCCGTAGCACAGCCTCACAGTTGAGAATCTCATGCATATTTGGCAAGGCCACTGGAAGGCTCCATAGGAATCGGGCCAGTCTCTCAATATCGCCCGAATCCTCTAGAGTTTTGCATACGATCTCCACTTGGGCTGCCGAGAAGGCCAATGTGGGTACTGCCAATATTGGACTGGGTGCTATAATCTGATGATGAGTGGGCGAGAAGGTCTCTGAGGGCGGCTGTGGCTGTTTGCCCTCCGTCGGTCCAACGGCCATTTTATTCGTTGAATCCACTGTGAACAAATTTGCATACTATTCCGCACCAAAATGAAGCAATTTTTCTTAGCGTCTCGATCACAAAAACAAATCCAAATCCAAATCGAAATAAAAATCGATATCAACTCACAATCACTGAAGAATATTTGTGTTTATTTTTATTTTGATTATCACTGGTAAAATTTTGTTTTTTACCATTTATTTATACAATTTAAATTAATCACTCCCGAATGGGATACTATTGGGGCGCGCGCAGAGAAAGATTGGAATGGAAGCTGGTCGTGGTTGTTATGGTGAAAGTGAAGGCGTAGACAAAATGAGGACAAGTTAATAACACTACTGCCGGCGGTTGGAGCACGAAACTAAATGATTGCCAATGAGCCAGCTCATGAATGCGATACCCGGCAACAGCAATAGCAATATCAACAGGAATATCAACGTCAATGGAGACTCCGACTCCGGGTTCAAGCGAACTATGATATTGCAACTGCGCTGTGATTGTGATCCAAATCCGCTTTGTGGACGCCACTGGGCGTGCTATGATCCATCCAACCGACAAGTGACCGACCCAGATCGCAAACGAACAACCGAATTGGCAAAAAATACGCCAAATAATGGTCTTGTAACTGAGATGCCTACTACACGAAGGAGACTGCGACTGCGACAGTCGATATAACTGGCAATAGCAACGGGCAACGGGCAACGGGCAGCGAGCAACGGCTACGGCTACGGCGCACAACAACACAATGACGCGCCACAGATACAGATACTCTGGCAACTAGCTCAAGCTACATTTAGCAGCTACCGCTACTGCTGCCAGCTGCAGATACATTAACAAAGAGTGAGAGAGAGAGATAGCAAAAGGTAGCCAAAGATAAAAAGATAGAGAGATAGAGAGAGAGATAGAGAGAGATATAGAGAGAGAGCGAGCGAGGGAGAGTTGCACTGGCAAACGTGTGAGTGCGAGAGATTGGCTATAGAGGCGCATGGCAATGGCAAGCCACTCAGAGATGACGGTGTTGTAGGGTAGGTTTGGTGTTATTTCTGTTTCAGTATCGTATCGTATCGTATCGTATCGCGTCCGCATCTCAAATGCCAACTGGTTGTTGTTGTTGGCATAGGTACTGAAATTGGTGGCAGGCAACTCGTTTTTGTATCTGCCTTTTAAACTCTATCTCTCTCTCTCTCTCTCTCTCTCTCTCTCTCTCTCTCTCTCTCTCTCTCTTTGCCTGGACGCAGTTTCTCTCTTTCTCTCGTTCTTTCTCACAAATAAAGCAATCGGCTTCGTTTAAATGAAATGTATATAAGCCGTACACACACACACACATTGGTGCACATAGTTGCAACAACAAACAGCCGGGTGGGGGTTGACATCGTTGATGAGACTGAATAAAGTTAGTCACAGTGGAAAGGGAAATGACAAAATCTCTGATATTAATAAAGAAATCACATACGAATCCAAGTCAAACTTGAATAGTGGTTTGATATCTATAGTAAATTGGATTTTCAGAAAATTAAAAAAAATTGTAAATTATCCGTTATAAAATATTTTCAATTCAATATTTAACTTTTTTCGTTTAACTGGCAGGATCTTTTACAGTTTTTCCATTTGATTTTCTTAATTATTAGATATTTACAAAACTCTGTGAAATTGGGATACTTTGTTATCTGTGAATATTAATATTCAAAATACTAGATAAATTTTGAGCTTTAAAAACACAAACAGATTTCGAATTTCCAATTTTTAGCAATATCCGATTACGCTTTTTAAAGGAAATTATTTTTTAACTAATAGGCAACATCGTTGATAGGATAGGAAAGGAATAAAGAATCATTTTTGTTTTGTACTTTTAACAGTTGAAAACGAACCCATTTAAGCCCTGTCAATATTATTTTAATTAATATTACTACATACACCTCTCGATATATTAAATGAAGAATTTGAAGATGTTTCGGATTTACAATAGGTTTCGAACCACTGTAGCTTCAACATATTGTTGCAATGTAGCAAAATTTACGGCACCCTGTTGTCTAGAAGCGCCTCCCCCAGTTCTCACAAATTTCATTAACACTCTTTGAAATTCACGTTTTCATTTTAGCCTATTTAAAGAAAATGTTTGTTATAAAGAATTTTTTGTATTATTCATAGCCGAAATTTAGTTATTTTATTTTTTCGGCCGAACAAGACGATGATTGGGTGTGATTGGCCATGAGTATGAGGACATGCTTTATGTAGAATGCCAGCGCTCGGTTCAAAGTGTTAATAGATTAGATGTTTAGTTACCACAAGTAAATGAGTTTTCCAAAATTAACCCTAACCCTAACCAAGAAACCATCGCACCCTCCCTAAAAGAGACTTACCATTCACATAATTCAAACTACATAACCATTTATGTATGAATGTCTTATGTATGTATGTACATATATATGCATGTATGTATGTGTGTACACATGTGTATATGTACAATGTGTAGTACATATATATATACAACTCGTAACTATGTATTGTAAAAGCATGTGCCCCTTTGCACCATTGCCACATCACTCCTTGGTAACTATGTATCTATGTTCATACATATGTATAAGTACGCACGTATGTACATATGTACGTATGTATGTATGTAGGACTGGTATAGCCAACGGTGTCATATGCTTCTCTGCTGGCTTCGTCTGCCTCTTGTTAAATCTGAACGTTGACTTTTTGAGTAGTTGACTAAGCATTTAGGATAATTGCATTACATGAACAGCTACCGATTGTAACCACTGGTTATATTATATACCATATAATATATACCATATACATATATATGTACAGAAACATCTATCTTCAATATCAGTATGATTTCAATCATTTTGAATACCGTAAGTTACCTACCAGACGAGAAAGAGTTCATTACCAACCATAGTCCAGTTGTCGGCCTCCAGTAATGCCAATAATCTTAACCAATCGACAGTTTATTATTTAATATATTGTACAATGGCAATTTGATTTAACAGATAACAAGTTTAGTCCTCATATCTTGAAAAACAACAGTTTTTTTTCCAAACAAAGCAATTTTTAAGCTTTGAGAGTTATATCAACCAAGAAGTCATCCGATCCGGATCATTAAACAAAAGTTTAACATTTTCACAATTCCAATTCTGAGGTCTAATCCATTTGAATTTATGTAGACAAGTTTCATTCGATTTTTGGCTGACTACAGACACACTTAAGCTTTGTGTGCTTTGGCGGCCCTGTTGGTAGGCTGCTATATGATATATGTATGTACATAGCTCCGATATTTATAATCTTATAAAAATAACATAGAAATGTAAATTTTAAATGGCAGTCAAGTCTCTTGGAAATAGAATAAACTTATTAAAAAATTAAGATTATAATTTTATATCAATCATTTGTTAGTTGGCTATAATTGCTAATTTAAATTTTAATTAAAAATAGCTATTTTAGCTAGTTACCGCTTACTTTTCAAATAGTCATTTCACCGA
The DNA here is from genome assembly GCA_018150375.1 of Drosophila sturtevanti. Taxonomy (NCBI): domain Eukaryota; kingdom Metazoa; phylum Arthropoda; class Insecta; order Diptera; family Drosophilidae; genus Drosophila; species Drosophila sturtevanti. The sequence continues at coordinate 28,347 of JAECWJ010000684.1, forward strand.
CCTCCCGGCTCACCGGCTCCCTTTTCTATCTGTTGTTCACTCTGTACTCCTTTTGTTATCTAAGCATTATCAAAATTAAGTTAAAGTATGAGTAATTGGCATTCCATTTCATCATCCTTAATTGCCAAACGAACTTTACCATTTTGGTTAGATAATATCATATTGTTAGCCAAATTCGCTTGCGGTGCTAATCAAAATATTCAACTGCCAAATTGGAACTCATAATCATAACTGTAAAGTCGAACTGTCGAACTGTGTCACTGGCTCAATCAAATCATACGCCCAGTGGTCCATTAAATGACAAAATACCAGTCACCCCAGACAACTCGCTTTTTGCAACCTCGATTACCCCATTCTGACTATATCCAATGTCGGCCTAGAGCAAGGAGACAAACAGCTAGCTGCACAAAAGGTCTCACAGAATGTAATTAGGCCAAATGCGAATACCGTTATAAATTATATACCACAGCTGAAATCCGTTTTACAAAATCAATTAAAAGGCAATTAAATGCTTTTTTTTCCTACGCATACGATATAGTATCTGACTACATTCAGACAGACAGACGGACAGACTTTAAAGGGTTTCATATATCTGTGATCTAATAATAAAGAGAATGAAATGAGTTGTATTTGAGATGTGGGGAAAAGAAAGCAAAACGAAAGAAAAAACTAGAAAGATGGACTAACTTCGGCCGTGCCGAAGTTCGTATACCCTTGCAGATTTTCTCTATATAATTCACCGGAAGCATTATTGTAAATTAAACATACCAAATTTACAAATTCAAAATTTTGAGCTTGAGAAAAAAGATTTTTCATACAAAATTTTCCAGACAGACGGACAGACGGACAGACGGACATGGTCATATCGACTCGGCTATTCATGCTGATCAAGAATATATATACTTTATATAGTCGGAGATGCTTCCTTCTGTGCGTTGCAAACTTCTGACCAAAATTAATATACCCTCTGCAAGGGTATAAAAATAAATAAAAACTAGAAAGATGGACTAACTTCGGCCGTGCCGAAGTTCGTATACCCTTGCAGATTTTCTCTATATAATTCACCAGAAGCATTATTGTAAATTAAACATACCAAATTTACAAATTCAAAATTTTGAGCTTGAGAAAAAATTTTTTTCATACAAAATTTTTTTGTACCGATTGTTCCTATAGCAGCTATATAATATAGCCAATCGATTCTGATAAAACTTGATTGAAGTATTAAGAAGTATATTAAACTCATAAATATCAAATTTCGTGGCATTCCGTTGGAAAACAACAGAGTTATTGAGGATAAACGTTATTCATGACCGATCGTTCCTATAAGAGCTATATGATATAGTCGTCCGATCGGGATGATTCCGTGATATACAATGCCTGCAGCAAAAAGGAGCCTATGCTGAAAATTTCAGCTCTGTACCTATTATGGTCTCGGAGGAAAAGCTGTTGATCCAGACAGACGGACAGACGGACATGGTCATATCGACTCGGCTATTCATGCTGATCAAGAATATATATACTTTATATAGTCGGAGATGCTTCCTTCTGTGCGTTGCAAACTTCTGCCCAAAATTAATATACCCTCTGCAAGGGTATAACAAAGAGAACAAACGAAAAGCTAGCGAACCGTTTTAACAAACTTACAGAGAAAGAACCCAACAAAAAGTATGAGACTGAAGGGGGATTATTTATTGCCTTTAGGCTAGAAATACAATTTGGTATATGGTCTTGAGTCTACATATTAAATCCATATATACATATATATATATTAATATATATATAAATATATATATATATATATATATACATATATACATATATATATATATATATATATATATATATATATATATATATATATATATAAATGTATATATAATATATTTTTTTCATGGTTCCCTCGCCCTGCCAGTGTGGTGAGCACTCAAAACTTTTGTTGCCGACTGCGACTCAATTTATTTAAGATAATTTAATCTGATTTCATGTACCTGAATATTCATACAAGAACGAGGGTTGCTGGTCCTTGGCTTGGACTTTCTTTACCATTATGGCAATACCATGCATTTACGAGCATTACACACACAAGTTACACACAACAAAAGTATCTATGTATGTCATAAATCGTCATCTATGTATGTACATGGAAAATTCAACACCTAAATGTCAATCATTTTATATGAATATATATACATACATATATGTATATATTTTTATGTCGTTCGGTTCTTTGTCATCTCTATTTAAGTTGTCCCCAAAGAATTGGAATGGGGAAAAAAAAGGAAATTGAATTTAAACGTTATACAAATGGGTTTTACTTAGCTTGAGGTTATTGAGAATATTTGTACTTTTAACAAGTGTACATACATAAGTACACACATAGATATGTGATAGATATATACATCTTGTATATAAACCATAAAAATTGCTTATGAAATATCAAATGAAATTCCAAAAAAAAAGAAAAAATGAAGCAAGAAAATCGTCCTTGTCGACTTGGAGTATACCTTGTACCACTAAGAGATATTTTAAAAACTCAAACTCCTTCGAAATCGAAACCATTATTTCATAATGGGCATTTCCAAAAACCAGTCACCAGGACCAAAAAATTAAATGTTCGTTAAAATGTTATGTTTTCTTTCTATGTGAAAGCGAAATAGTCCGATTTTATAGAATTGAAGAGTTTGGAGCTTTCCTATATTGCGATTGCGAAATTTCAAGGTTCAAAGTTCAAGTTTATGATTTGGTCAACTTGCTTATTTCTAAGACCATATTCTATATACGATTTATTTTTTAAAGAGTAATTATGCAATTATGTCCTCATTGCAATCCTTTTTAAAGTAATCGTTTATTGGAAAAAATTAGTAAAGGAGCAAAGATGTATCAATTACCGGTAGAATTTTGGTTTGTTTTTGCTGATATTCTAATGTCACGTCACGCCAGAAAAAATGAAGTAACCAAGTCGTCTCTGCCGATTTGGAGTATACCCTGTACCAAAAAAGGATATTTCATTTAAACAGACTCCTTCAAAATGCCCATTAATTGAATATACATTTTTGATAAAATTCCCCTAATAAGACCAAACACCAAATGTGCATGCTTTCTCTCTCACTCATATCAGTGAACGAAACTAATGCGTCATTCGATACAAAGCAACATGCGCATGTTATCTCGCTCACACATTTCAGTTGCTGCTACCCATGGCATTTCAGCACAAAACATATATACGTATATCTCCGATATTTATATATAATTGAGTGTATCAAATGGGAATATGATAGCTTTAATACAACTCTAGTTATAGTTTTTTCTAATTTGCGGGGGCGGAAGTGGGCGTGGCAAAAATTTTAAACAAACTTGATCTGCGTATAAACTAGACTAGAGTTGTATTACAGCTGCAGTATTTCTTTTTGGCAAACTGAATTATACATATAGCCAATATGTACCGTCTAAACGAGTTTGACCGAAATCAGTCAATAAGTATCGGAGATATACATAACATATACAGTCGAACTTCCCTAACTCGAACTTCTCTAACTCGAAGTTTCTCTAACTCGAACAAATATGACTGGCAATAGCATTTAAAGCGAAAATTGCATAGAATTTCACTTCTCTAACTCGAACTTCCATAACTTGAAGTTCTCCCTAACTCGAACAAAATATTGGGCACATGCATCGTAAGTCGAATTTTTCAGAGGAAATCCCAAGAAATTTTATAGAATTCTGCCAACGCAGCCGCTCAGACCTATCAATATTTTTGACTCTTTCACTCCAAAGCTGTTGACGCAGCTTCTGAAAATCAGTTAAAGTGTTGCCATTTGAAGCTTCAATATTTTATTAATTTTTTGGTTGCTAGAGAAACTGGAAAAATGAAAAACTTATCTCCAAACACAAATTACTACATATGTATGTATGTATGTAACTATTTTCATTAAAATAAAATGAAAATGATTAATTCAATAATTTTGTGATATTTCATTGTATTCCTTAGTGTTACAATATATGTATGTATGTATTTCTCTAACTCGAAGTCTCCGTAACTCGAACTTTTTGGCTGGATAATGCCACTTCGAGTTAGGGAAGTTCGACTGTACATATGCATGTTTTGTACTGAAATTCTATGGGCAGCAGCAGTGAAATGTGTGAGCGAGATAGCATGCGTATGGTATCGAATGACGCATTAGTTTCCTTCACTGACATGAGTGAGCGAGAAAGCATGTCTTTGGTGTTTCGCCTTGGTAGGAGAATTTATATTCAATTAATGGGGATTTGGAAGGAGTTTGAGTTTATGAAATATCTTTTATTGTACAGGGTATACTCCAAGTCGGCAGGAATGACTTGCTTACTTCATTTTAATTTTGCTAACGTAACGTCACGCCAGATTGGAAATGCCCATATATACATACATATTGTTTAACAAAATTTTATTAACAAGCCGAAACAGCAAATGCATGCTTTCTCTCTTACTCCTATCAGCGGACGAAACTAATGAGTCATTCGGTACAAGGGAACGGTCCCATACTTCAGCCGCTGCTGCAAATGGTATTTCAGTGCAGAGCATTCATATATACAAACGTACATATATCTCCGATATTTATTGTCCGATTTGTTACATACATTTTAGCGACTTTAATATACCCATATACCCTTTTACCCTATAGGTATAGGGTATGAAAAGAAGACGAAAATTGATGGGTAATTAAGAAATTGTCGCTGAAAATATTTAATATTTTAATTTATACCAAATTTACGCTATACCGGTTTCCCCACCAGACGCGCCGGCGTTAGTTGAGAAGACCCATTCTCAGTCGCTGTCTAAGACGAAACCCAGTACAAGAACCCAAACACAGTATTGGTGGCGATTGGTCTGCATTCCATAGCATGGACGTAGCTGGCGGCGGACTCCAAGTAAAATGTCTTTAGGAATTATTTTGTACAGGTATGCCAACAATTTGCGGCAAATGTATTGAGCTGAATTTAATAATTATGATGAGGAGGACAGCAACTGGACAGTGAGTGTCCCAAACAGAAACAGGAAAAACAATCTGAAGGCATTCACATACGATTACGAGTGGATACATGGATACAAGCCAGAGGGAACGCGCATCAGTTAACCTGATTTTTCGACTGTGCCCACCTATTGGAAATGCGAGAGAAAAGGAGACGTCCAAGTCAAAGTAGCGGAGCGGCTCAGTGTCATCTGCTCGCCCAAGCCATCACCAACAGCACCTCCATCAGCATCAATGTATCAAAAGCAGGACTCCTTCCCGCGGCTACTGTGCAGTCAAAGCTACGCGTATTAATCATTTACCCGATACACTGAGCGAATTTTCATTTAATTATTAAATTATACATACATACATATGTACATATGTATGTACATATGTATATATGTATGTACATACACACATATAGACATACTTAATCGATATGTGATCGAGACTACATTCAAAATATCAAATCTTCTGCAATAATCTATTTATGTTTAAAAACATAATCGTTGCTCTATTTTCTTCTATTATTATATTTTTTTCTCAGGATAAAAGCTAAGAAAAGGAAAACTGTTTGTTCAATCAACTTTTTCAAGTGTACTCGTAACAATCCAAATATGAGCATCAACACACATCTTGACCATCCTCCCATTCTCATTGGCAAAGTCATCGTCTTCACCAACATTCGACGATGGTCAAGTGATATGTGGCACAAAATATGCGTGAAAGCTCCTTTATGCCATGACCAATACGAAGACCATGTCTCCGATGGCAAGATTAAGCTGCTTGTCCGTGTGTTAACTTTTTGTGTGACACTCTGTCTGTCGTGCCACTTTTGATATTGCCACGCAAAAAGTGTGAAATTATCGGACTGCATCGGCTACGGCTACGTCAACAGCAGGCTTCGATAGGGTCTGTGTTACTGGTTACCGGTTATCTGCAATTTTAATTAAGTCATTAACACCATGGACTGCCAGTTGCCAATTGGCGGGTAACCTCCATCTCTGGGCTGATTATCGAACCCAATCATTTTTCGTAAAAAAATATGTTCACCTTATCTCTAAAAGCCAGCCCATCCATATTTATTATCAATTATGGATATGAAGTTGGTAAACTACAAATGGAAGTGTCATGGGGACCGATCTCACGTTTACCCACAAGTGCCATTATAAAATGTAGTCTGAGAATCTCATTTAGCAGCTCCTTCTATTTTTTGCATAATAAGCGTTAACTGGATAATTATGTGTAGACCGATAGCCTCTCAGATTGACTTAATCGGCGCTAAAAAGCCATCATTATACGATGCATACTCGATGTATGTATGTATGTATGTGCAATCTATATATGCATGTAATAACATAATGTTAATGCCATTCGAGGAACCACATCCAGACAGCCCCTAATGATCTGTCGATCATTATACATACATACATACATACATATGTAATACGAAAATCAAAAATCAAAAAAGTGCGAATACTCATGTTGAGGAGTTGCTGCCTAATGTAGTGGGGCAGGTATAGAAATATAAATGCGGGGAGATTGCCAATTAATGTTCGGGCTACCCTGGCCCCCTTGCACCATACCCTCTATTCTCTAAATCTTTGTATGTATGTATGTATGTATGTATGTATATGCATGTATATGCATGTATATATACATATGCATATACATATGTATCTACATATGGGCATATGGGTCGAGTAAACAAACAACGCGTGAAATGTGCAATGTGCTTAATTCATTGCCCCTGCCCATACGATGACTGAGATCGGCCTCCCCCCCCTCATTCACTCTCTAGGAATTACCTTTCGAATTGCTTTTTGTTTTATATTCACACAATGTTGTCCATCCATCCGACGTTTTCCCCCCTCCATCGAACCCGTACATACATACATATGTACATACATACATACATACATACATATATATCTCACCTAAAGGGAGATTTCAGCTTAATTGAACATGTACTGCTTTGTCAAAATTTTTGTATATGTACGTTCATACATACATATGTACATATGTATGTACATATTTCTGTATTTTAGTTGCTTTTTTATACCCTGCAATAATAGAGTGAAAGGGTATATTAATGACGATGAAATGTATGAATTTTGAAAGTTGTCACCTAAAGTTGTTGTGTCAGAGTTCTTTTTATATTAATCTGTTCAACTGACTATTTTGCTATATAACTATTTTTATATTAATAAACATACATATGTATATCGGCGAGATGGTTACATTTTCAGTCGGGTGGGGATAGTCTTAAATATTCTTCTACATTACACTACTAAAATTGTGCAGCGAGTCTCAGTGTGACGACAGGTACAGCTACCAACACTATAACCAACACTGAGCTACACTCGAAGTCAGTATATCCTGACCTCACACTCTTTTGGTACTGTATGCAACACTGGTCATAGCACTATGAAAGTAATTTTAAATTATGCAATTTATCTCCGACATATGTACTACATATGTATTTTATGATATATGAGGTGAGGGGTTTGACTACTTGATCAAATTGTCGCTATTTTATAGAGAATTCTGTTTTTGGAATAATTATATATTGTATAAGTTCGTATACCCTTGGTGATTTTTGTCCGATTGTTTCTATGATAGCTATAGTATATAGTCGACTGATTCTGTTAATACTCAGCTGAGATAGTTCTATAATAATAACAAGCTGTTAATCAAATACTTAATATTTGACCGATCAAATATACATTTGGTAGCTACATACATGCATACATTCAACAGATTTCAATTAAATATAAGAAATATATTATGAAGAATATAAAACTAATAACAACTTAGTTTAGTTCCACTACTCGTTCTAAAGAAATTAGAAACGAAATTTGTATTGTTTTTTATACCCTGTACCCATAGGGTTCAAGGGTATATTAAAGTCGCTAAAATGTATATAACAGGCAGAAGGAAAATTTTCCGACCCCATAAAGTATATATGTATATTCTTGATCAGTATCAATAGCGAAGTCGATTGAGACTTGTCCGTCTGTCTGTCTGTATGAACATCGAGATCTTGGAGACTATAAGAGATAGAGCAACCAAATTTTTTTTGTAGATCCGTATAGTGTGCAGGCAGATCAAGTTTGTTTCAAATTTTTGCCACACCCACTTCCGCCCAATCAAATTAGAAAAAAAGTAGACCCAATTATATAGCCAATATGTACCATCTGACCGAATTTGACCGAAATCGGTCAATAAATATCGGAGATAATACGTATGTATTTCAGCAGCAGCTGAAATGTGTGAGCGAGATAGCATGCGCATGTTGCTTTGTACCGAATGACGCATTAGTTTCGTTTACTGACATGAGTGAGCGAGAAAGCATGAATTTGGTGTTTCGGCTTGCTAGAAGAATTTTATAAAATAATTTAAAGTCAATTAATGGGGATTTGGATGGAGTTTGAGTTTATAAAATATATCTCTTATTGGTACAGGGTATACTCCAAGTCGGCAGGGACGACTTGCTTACTTCATTTTTATATAAATTGTGGTAACGCATATCTAGCGGTATGTTTTTAGTTAAGTTAATTGTGTTGGTTCTTCGTTTTGTTTTTGGCAAGAGGGAATGTCGTCCGTTGTTATTGTCCATAAGTCATTAGGCGTGGACTGGAGGGGCTATTAATTAGATGAATATCTTGAGGAATTGCCTATTTCCAAATAGTCGCGTAATTAGATTTGCTTTTCACAACATTTACGTTTCCAGTTGGTACTCAAATGAAAGTGGCAATGGATGTGAATGGAATAATGGAAGTGGTCAGGTCATTTGGCGGCTGCGACTCAAATAAGTGAAGCCATTAATCATCGGGCTGGAGTCGAGCCTCCGCTCAGCCCAAACCAGCGATGTGTAAAATGCCGCCCTGCTGTTTGTCACAATTTATGAGGTGATAATTATTCATCGCCAGTCTCACAAGGCTGTCATAATATTGTAATTAACAGGCAGTATGAAATGCAATTTAAACTCTTTGCCAACGCGTTTGCTGCTATTGCAGAAAACCGCAATTTTCCCTTCTTTGATGCTTCTTGTTCTGGCCATGTTAGTTTCCTTGCTGACTAACTCCTATGCAAACGGAAATGAGACTGGGCCCGAAGTCAAATCGATCGATATCATCCTAGACAAGGCCGCAACCTAATCACTA
>JAECWJ010000684.1:42500-47612 GCA_018150375.1 Drosophila sturtevanti
GTGAGCTTGATATAGAATGGAAGCAATGCTAGCATTCTGCAAACGTATCGAATTCTGCAAGCAACACGAGATTCCATTTCTGTTGTAATGTTGAGAATATTATTTTAAACTTTCATTAATTAATGGCGCGACAACGATTTCACAAAAGTAACATTACTTGAGCTAGCATATCCCAGGCCATCATTGGGGTCGAGAATATGTCACTGTAATATCCCAGAAAAAATGTAATGTAACGTATGTACATATTTTCAGAAATCTAATTTATTATATGTTGATAGTAAAGATAAACAAACATGGAAGTACAGATGTGTGTATGTATGTATGTATACATATAATCAAAGAGCAGAATAAGTTTGATCAAATCTGATGGTGACTCGTTGCTCACTTAGTTACGATAATCTACAAATATGTAATATGTATATGTATATCTCCGTATTATTGACGGTCAGAATCAACTCGGTTGGGCAGCAATAATACAACCATGCTGAGAGATTTCAGCTCTGCTCTTGTGGAGAAAGCTGGGCCAATCCTTTGAGCGTATCGCTCGCTATTAATGCTGATCAAACATATGTACTTTGTAAGTCGAAATTTTCCTTCTGTGTATACATTTTGAGACTTTTAATATCTCCTTGAACCTATGATGGTACAGTATAAAAGACTAATTAGTCTATGTATCGTGTTCATTGAACAGACTGTCATGGGCAATATAGGCTCACTGTTGATATAGAATATATTACATGTATGTATGTATGTACATATGTACATATAGATACTGCCTATCTGCCTATACAATGGATTAGTAATGTGCATGTGATAGGTTGCTGCATTGTACATTTGGTGTCACATAGTTTTGAAATCGGAGTACCGTGTATGTGCATCTTTACCATCATTCTTTTTGGCAACAGGCCTAGAACACTTTTAATAGTCAATGGAAAGGATTTTGTTATGAATCTCGTGGCTAAATATGATTTGGTGCCGTATTTTGCCATTTTCTTTTTGATTCTGTTACTGTTGGTAGCTTCGTGATGTGTTAGGTACTAATCGCTGATAGGATGATATCCGATCGTTGACTTCGGCGAACAATCTCTTCCGTTTGCATGGGAGTTGATCGGCTGAAACAACATAATAGATGAAAATTGCGGTTTTCTGCAATGGCAGCAAACGCGTTACGGCAAAGTTACTGTTAATTACGTATTATGACGGCTGACAGACTGGCGATGAATAATTATCACCTCATAAATTAGTGCGTCGCCAGTTTGGTGATGATTAACAGCTTCGCTGACTGGTCGCCGGCCGCAAATATTCCATTATTCATTATTCATCCATTGCCACTTTCGTAGCCTGGCTGAAGAAACGTAAATGTTAGTAATGGCGCCGGTCCCATGACTTATGGACTGTGGCAACGGACATTCCCTGTATGAAACGAAGGCGAAACGCTGGTGCTGCTAAAACACCATGGATATGCGTTACCACGAACCCCATGTAAAGAAATAGTGGCGCAAGTCGTCCTGCGGCAAATACCTGGCCTTGATAAAATGTATTTTATAGCTCCAATCTGACAATTGACTTTGGTGTTTATCAAAATTGTGCAACGAAGCCAAACGCCAGGCCATGTCGTGAGCAGGCTAATAGATAATTCGACCACTAACAACGTGCATGCTATCTCATCTCACACATTTCAGCTAACAACGAGCTTCATACGTATTATCTCCGATATTGATATTCGGTCATTCAGTCGATGAAAAGTACATATTGTATATGGTGGAGTCTACTTTTTCTAATTTGATTGGTGTGTAACACAAGGGTGACAAACGATCTTAACGCACACTTGCCTGAATCTACAAAAGAATTTGGTTGCTCTATCTTAGTCTCCAGAGATCTCGTCTTCTACGAACGAACGAGCAGACTAGTCTCAATCGACTTCTATTGACACTGATCAGAATAGCACATACTTTAGTAAGTCAGCGAAAATTTCCTTCTGCCTGATATATACATTTTAGCATTTAATCTCACCCTTGAACCTAGTACGAGTATGAAACATTACAAATTTCGTTTCTAATTTCTTTAAGAACAGTGAGTGAACAAACTAAGTTGTTATTAGTTTTGTATTCTTCATAATATATTTCTTATATTTAATTGAAATCTGTTGGAAATATGTATATATATGCAAATCTATGTTGATCGGTCAAATATTGAAGTATTTGATTAGCAACTGTTATCAGAACTATCTCATTTGAAAATGACAACAGAATCGATCGTGACTTTATATACTATGGCTATCTAGAAACAATCGGACAAAAATCACCAAGATGCTCCTAGACATACAATATATAATTATTAAAAAGCAATTCTCTATAAAATAGCATTTTCTCAATTTGATCAACACTCATATATCATAAAATATCAATATGTGTGCATATGTCAGATAAATTGCATGATTAAAATTGCTTTCGTAGTCTGTGACCAGTGTTGCATACAGTACCAAAGTGTGAGTCAGAATATACTGACTCGAGTGTAGCTCAGTGTTGGTTATAGTGTTAGTGTACCTGTCGTCCTTTATCTTGCAATTTTAGTAATTAATAATAATAGAAGAATATTTAAGACTATCCACCGACTGAAAATGTAACCATCTCGCCGATATGTATATGTATGTTTATTAATAAAAATGGTGCTTAATAACAATGTCAGTTGAACTGTATAAAAGAACTCTGTTTAACAGCTTTAGGTGACCTTTCAAAGTCATACATTTCATCGTCGATAATATGCCCTTTCCTTCTGTGTGCAGGGGTATGGCAGCAAAATACAATATATACATACGTATGTACGTATGTAATGTGAACGTACATATACAAAATTTTGATATAAAAAGCAATGCATGTTCAATTAGCTTCAATCCCTTTAAGTGGATATAGTATGGCAATGTATGTATGTAATAGCTGTGTACTGTCTTCTTGAGTTCAGAAGAAATCGGATGATCTTTTTGTGTGTGAATATAAAACAAAAACATATTCAAAAGGTATTCTAGAGAAGTGAATGACAATCTCAGTCATCATGGTAGGAGCAGTCGCACGTGCACATTTCACGCGTTATTCTTTCAATATGTACCTCTAGATACATGTATAATATGCATGTGTATATATACATGCATATACATGCATATACAATACATGCATGCATGCATGCATGCAGAGATTTCAAGCCAATGATGCAAAGGAGCAATCTCCCCCTCATTTATATTTCTGCATACCTCACTGCATTAGGCAACCTCAACATGAGTATTCGCACTTTGTTTTGTTTTCATTACATATGTAATGTAATGTATGTATGTATAATGATCGACAGATCATTAAATGCAGATATGATTTCCTCGAATATCATTAACGTATGTTATTACTGCATATATAACGCACACCACCAATACATACATCAGTATGCATCTTGTGTGGCTTTAGTCAATCTGGAAGGCTATCAGTCTACACATAATTATCACAGTGCTTATTATGCAAAATAGAAGAAGGAAGTTACTCAGTTTCATTTATAATGGCACTTGTGGGTAAACTGTGAATCGTCTAATATTTCACTTTCCATTTGTAGTTTACCAGCTTCATATCATAATTGATAATAAGCGTGGGCACAGAATAAGGTGAACACGAAAAATGGTGAGTCATCAACTCCAGGCGCAATTGGCAACTGTGATCAGCCGAGCATTAATGGCAGTAAAATTTACAACAACCGTAACCAGTAACAGGCCCTATCGAAAGCCTGCTGTTGACTTGCCAGCAACGTGCGTCCGATGAACTTTTGCGTGGCGTATCAAGTGGCACGACATTTGAGTGTCACACAAGAGATCAACACACAGTGCTCAGCGCAACCTCTTGCCATCCAGCATTTATGTCTTCGTATTGATATCATGGCATGAGCTTTCACTTGTGCCGACCATCGTCGGATGATCAGGTACAAACTGTTTCTGGAGGATGTCAAGATGTAATTGATCTTTCCTCCAGCCCCAGATTGATACAGCTCATAGCATGAACCAAGACAAGCTGCAGTTTTCTTTTCTTAACTCTGAGAAAAATATAATAAGAAGAAATGAAACATGTATATTTTTAAACATAAATAGATTATTGCAGAAGACTGATATATTTTGAGCTCTTGAGTCTCGATCACATATCATTGAAATATGTCTACTCTGTGTATGTATACATATATACATATGTACATACGCTATGTACATGTATAATGTATATTTAACAATTAGTGCACTCGGTGTAACTCGAGTGTGATTGTACGGCCTTTTGACTGCACGGCAACCGAGAAGAGAATATCACACTTTTATTCATTGATGCTGATGAGACCTGTGATAACAGACGGCAGGTGACGCGAGCACCGCTCCTACTTTGACTTGGACGTCTCGCTGCTCTCATTTCCAATAGTGGTACGTCCCGGCTGCGCGTTCTGCTGTATCATGACATCCGCTGTAATCGTACAATATTGATAACCTTCAGTGCGTTTTTCCTGTTTCTTGTTTAAGGACCTCCTTTATCAGTGCCTCTCTCTCATCTGGTATTAGGTCGCTCATGTTGCCGCAAATTGTTGTCATACCTGCTGAAATGATTCCTGAGACATTTTGCGAGTCCGCCGCCGGCTACGTCCATTGCTTATGATGCGAAGGTAATCTTCACGAGGTTCTTGCTGGTACAAACGTTTAACGGCGAGGAAATAGATAATATGGCAACACAAATATCTGTGGCGATATTATAACGCAAATTTAATTACAAGTCAAAATATTGAAATATTTTCGTATTGACAACAATTACCCATCAATTTTCGTCTTCTTCATGCCTATGCCTGAAGTAAGAGTATGGTATATTAAAATGTAATCAAAATGTACATGTAACAAATCCGGATAGCAATAAATAGCCGAAGATATATGTACGTTTGTATGAATGCTCTGCGCAAATACCGTTTGCGTGCAGCTTCATTGCCGAATGACTCATTGAATTTCGTCGCTGATAGGAAGTAAGGAAGCATGCATTACTGTTTCAGCGATAATAAAATTTTGTTAAACAATAATAATAATATATAATAATAAGGCATTTGTGACCTCCACCT